>CM064513.1:23213070-23728070 GCA_032716605.1 Paralithodes platypus | reverse complement strand
CTAGTTAACTTATCTACTCTTTTTGCTACCTCCTCTGGGGTACATCTAATTCTGCTAAGGACTTCACCATCATTCACTAGTCCTGGACTTGGCATGTCACTTGTATTTTCCCTTGTGAATACTGAGGCAAAATAGTCGTTTAGGGATTTAGCTATATCCATGTCAGAAGTTTGAAGTTGGCCTGTTTAGTCCTTTGGAGGTCCAAAATGCTACTTTTGAATGGCTTCCTGCAGTTTTCATAGCTGAAGATCTCTTTAGGACTCTCTTTGTAGAGGGCTGCACCCCTTAGTTCTTCATTCCGCTCTGCTTCCTATATAAGAGATTTCACTCTTCTACATATAGTTTTGAAGGAATCTAAATCTCTTTGGTCTTGACTTCGTTTGGCCTTCCTGTATGCAACCTTTCTCTTTCTAATTGCTGAAGTTGTGTCACTTGTGAGAGAGAGAGAGAGAGAGAGAGAGAGAGGAGAGAGAGAGAGAGAGAGAGAGAGAGAGAGAGAGAGAGAGAGAGAGGAGAGGAGAGAGAGAGAAGAGAGAGAGAAGAGAGAGAGAGAGAGAGAGAGGAGAGAGAGAGAAGAGAGAGGAGAGAGGAGAGAGAGAGCGAGGAGAGAGAGAGAGAGAAGAGGAGAGAGAGAGAGGATAGAGAGAGAGAGAGAGAGAGAGAGAGGAGAGAGAGAGGAGAGAGAGAGAGAGAGAGGAGAGAGAGAGAGAGGAGAGAGAAGGAGAGAGCGAGAGAGAGGAGAGCGAGCGAGAGAGAGAGGGAGAGAGAGAGGAGAGAGAGCGCGAGAGAAAGAGAAGAGAGAGAGAAGAGAGAGAGAGCGAGAGAGAGGAGAGAGAAGAGAGAGAGAGAGAGAGGGGAGAGAGAGAGAGAGAGAGAGAGAGAGGAGAGAGAGAGAGAGAGAGAGAGAGAGAGAGAGAGAGAGAGAGAGAGAGAGAGAGAGAGAGAGAGAGAGGCTACACCTCGTTAGTCTACTTGTCCGTACTCCAGGTCAGGTATAGCATTATTCTTCCTCACAAATAGACACATTCAAACATATTTTCATTCTTACGCCATTATTCGTAGTCTGAATGTAAACCAATATATTTCTGAATTTGTACTATTTCTTCATTGACTCAAGACTAATATTTATATAGAGTATATACTGTAGATATGCACATTTGTTGTATAATACTTAAATTACTTTATGTAGTTCAAGAAATACAACGTTCGAAATAAAACATACAAGTTAATGACAAATAGATACAGTTATGTTGTTCGAAATTTAAGAGGGTTGCACAATGCAATGAAATCGATGTTATTATTTTAATATGCAATTAGTAAAACCTACACATAGCACCTTTCTACATATTTAACTAACTTATGCCACTTGTACTATACATGCCCTAACCGTATTATGATTTATATAAATAATTTTATAAATGAGTTCCAACGAAAAACAAAAACAAATAGCTTTTATTTTCTGACATAAATTGAATACATATGCCATAATGTCCTATATTGCAGGTAAATGTAAAACAAACTTATTTATCATTTTTATTTTAACATGTTACATTGCGTAACAAAATTACATTACATTATAATCATATAATCAAACTGTGTACTGAACAGATTAAACGTTTAAATTGGCTACTTTCTAATATTTCACGAATAAATTAGTAGAATCACTTAATGAATTCGGCATAATTTAGGAATTCACAAACCAAGCACCACTTTCTCTGTAAACAAGCAGTATTAGGTTGTTTAAGGGGATGTTTTCGTTTTTTTCTGGACCCTATTCTCTTACATGTTTAGTCCCCTTAATTTTGAGATTTTAGGGTATTTACCCCACTTGTTTGACGATTTTAAGACCTTTTGCCCCATATATTTGCTATTATTAGGATCTTTCGTGCCATTTAGATAGCGATAGCAATCCTGTAATTTAAGAGAACATTTTTCTACCGAAAATTGTACAAATATATTTCGAAGGAGAGTCTTGGGGGTGTTTTTATATATATTGATATGGGCCTAGGGAGCAATTTACCCCCCCACCCCCCCTTTTAGTACTGTAAACAGATCTACCAAGTTTAACATAATTTTATTATTTCAGTCAGTTAACGGTTATGCTTATATTCTATGGCTATCTACAGCTGAGTGTATTCAACTTCACGACCTTATTTATAAGTAAAAATACATCGTCTGGTGTTAGTTGTGATTATTCAATTTACCGTCAACTAAATTATTATTTTTTGGGGGGGAATCCTATCAATATGTGGTTACTCCTGTTCTCCATTACTATTGTTTCCGTATCAGTGGCTACCATATCCTCCACCACTGCTAAAACCACCTCCACTGCCACCACTTCCACCACCACTGCTGAAGCCACCTCCACTGCCACCACTACCACCATATCCTCCACTACCACTGCTGAAGCCACCTCCACTGCCACCACTACCACCATATGCTCCACCACCACTGCTGAAGCCACCTCCACTGCCACCACTTCCACCATATCCTCCACCACTTCTGAAGCCACCTCCACTGCCACCACTACCACCACTGCTGAAACCACCTCCACTACCACCACTTCCACCATATCCTCCACCACCACTGCTGAAACCACCACCGCTGCCACCACTACCACCTCCACCACCACTGCTGAAACCACCTCCACTGCCACCACTACCACCATATCCTCCACCACCACTGCTGAAACCACCACCGCTGCCACCACTACCACCATATACTCCACCACCTCCGCTGCCACCACTTCCACCATATCCTCCACCACTACTGAAACCCCCACCGCTGCCACCAGCTCCACTGCCATATCCGAGGTTGAAGTTGCTGAAACCAGTTCCTGAAGCAAATCCTCCTCCAAATCCACCGCCGCTGCCACCACCTCCACTGTATCCACCACCACCTCCACTGAATCCGTCACCTCCTCCTCCACTACCTCCTCCATATCCACCTCCCGGCATAGCGAGGGTGGAGGCCACAAGAGCCCCGACCAGCACCACGGACATCCACTTCTGTAACAGACAAGAAACCATTAGCAAGAAATATAGAGTAATTAGTAAATACTGTAGCCACCTGCATGGAACTGGGGCAGTGTATTCTTGACTCAAACGCAAAACGTTGTACACAGGTTAACTAACTGTCGTCCCCAGGGCCTCCCAAAATGTAATGATGAACAGCAGAGGTGAAGTAGGTCGATACGACTGGTTTCACTGGTTTCAGACTACACTCACAACCAAAGCCATTCCAAGAGAACATAAACATTGAAAATGAGTAAGTCGAATATATAATCATGAGCAAGCTTTATGTCACATATTGTAACAGACAATAGCAAAGTTTAATTATGCAAAAGAAACCTTTTATAATAAAGAAGCAATTTGTTGTCTCTTAATGTACCAAAATCATCTAACGTTGTTCTAGCCATCCAACCAAACTCTAAAATGCAATTATTTAGTTGTCAAGTATAACAAAAATGAGCTTATTATAAATTCGTAGAGTTAATGTGTTTGAATAAAGGTGAGCATATGGTGATCAATACATTTTAATGTAGTTGAGTCTTGTTACTTTATTACAAAATATTTGAAATGTATTGCCTATAACATTAGTTATTTTTTTTTTCTCGTCAGTTTATGTAACGAAATTAGGAGTAATATGATTGAATAACGAGTATCATTATATCCAACTTATTGCAAGAAGAAATGTCAATAAAGACTTTAGCTGACAAAATCATGTATAATTTTATGTATAATGTATGCTACTATTGGAGGAGAATGACCGTTTCATTAAAAACATCATATCTTTAGATATTTTTAAATCAAAGTCTCCATTTGCATTTTTGGGCATTGACCCTTTGTACACTCAGTTTGAGAATTTGTAATGAAGCAGTTCATTGGTCACATGCAATATCATATGTATGGAAACTGTTTTCGTTTTTCAGCGATATCGAATATATTTACAGTCATAAAATTACTGAGAGCAACGGAGCTCTTGTGACCGACAGTACACCCGGATTCAAAAGTATGCCAGCAACCTACTATAGATGTGAAGCTATTGTTTCGAGGTGGAACACATTATCTTACTTTCCAGTTGGGTCATAATCACACACTTACTGTTTATTACTTTAGCAAATAGAAATGCCGAAATTATGCTTAATAATATGGAATATCTTGACTTTACATAAAGACTGCTCAATAACTTTTAAACACGGGTGTACCAAGCAAAAGAAGCCTTGCATTTCTTACCATTCTGTGTGTCTTCCTACTGTTTCAAGTGACTATAAAGAAGAGCTCGTTGATAGTGAGGAGATAAGCCGATCACCATGGTTATATAGCCACTGAGGCATTCACCCCGGCCTTGGTTCACGGTGAATGGCAAAGTAAAACTAGCAGAAGCACGAACAATAATATTACATGCAGATTCTAAACAGATGAAAGGAATCATAGGTCACATTTTCTAATAGTGGATGGTTTCTCTCGGCTACGGTGATACAGCAGCTCTCGGGATGAGTAATTATTCTCAAGACCACAAACTGATTAATCTGTGTTATTTCCTATCTTTGAGAATGGGTTTTAGTTGTAGTTCCTTCCAATTTACGTTTATATAGATATATTGATTATATATATCTCTACAGACAAATATCATTATATCTGTATACAATCTTTAACCTTGCCATTTACTACAAATTGTGTAACATATAGTAAGGTTAAAACTGTTAATTCTGTATAGTATATTACAAAAATATGTAATGAAGTTAATTTAAGATTGCAGTTGCCATGCTTCGTCTTGCATTGAATGTACACTCGGATGCCATGGTCTCTAGCCCACTCATAAGAATTCCTGGACCCCCAATGTGTTTCTTTATGCAATTATCACTATCTGGATTGATATTTGGATTGAATTTGCCTTTTATTAAAGAGTATATATAGTTGTTTAGTTGATGTATAGAAGAATATATAAATAAATTCGTGTCCCAGAGCTATTCTTCCATAATTAGAAATATGTGAAGTCCACGAATATTTATGAGTGGGCTAGAGACTATGGTATCCAACTGTACTTTATATACTGTAGATAAAACATGTCAAACTGCGAGTGATTTGTTCCATTATTGTTATCTGATCCGTGCAATCATCACCAAAAGGTCATAATTTGTAAGTGACTACGCATTATAAGTATTCACCTAATAGCGAGTTTTTCTGTGAATACGTTTTTCAGGATAATGTTTGAATGTTAAAGCACACCAACATTAGCTCATGATAAAAAGGTTCTCAATGATATAATCACCGAATACGGTAGCCTGATATTCCGTGACTAAGCTTTACATAACATATCTATATTACCATTATATGGGTTCATAGAATCGTCACCATAAATGAAATGTAAACTATTTGTATTCTCTAAAAGGTATCATGGAAACCAAGCAAACACTTATTAAAATACAGGGGATGTCTAAGGGAGGCGGTCTTCACAGCCTAAATTGCATTGTACTCAATTAATCTACTTCTGTGGTGGTCCATTGGTATACTGCACTTTGGGTTGTCATCTTTTACTACGGTACAGGAAAGTGAGTCTCTAATGTTGATAAATTACTCGCTCGCATACCATACACCCAAGTAATTTCGAATCAGTTACAGAGAGTAGGCACTGATTTTATATAGGATACAGGCGTACGGTATTACCTGATGTAGTCCATGATCTTGTAGTACCATACCAATGTACTGCATACGTTGATTCAAGTCACTGTTACGATTCAATGTTCCACAACACTATAGAAAGACAGGTATCGCCAGTGTCTTGGAGATTTGTAACTTTATCGTTTTGTATAGATATCGACAATTATTAAATTAACAATTTTTTAAATAGTAAAGCTCTTATCTTCGATCTGTGAGAGCTATTTATGGAAGAAGTGGAAATTTTCTTGGACTAAATATATTGATCACTCATGGGTAAGGGTAATCAGCTCAACCAACTACTCACAAACACTAGATAAAAATACATAAATAATTGCATATACATTAATTTGGGCGCCAGGCTGCAGTTCAACGATAGTTATAGCGTTTTCTTTATGAGCCATTGCCGGTATTAATGACTCTGGTGTTCCCCTATCTAGTTAAGTGGTTAAGAGACTACCCAACAACACTTCAACTTGTTTATTTCCAAATGATACAGCAAGCTCATTAGTTATTGCTGGTTTGACTACGTATCAATTCTCTTCTACTCTCTGAAACTAACTCAGAACATATTGATTGTAAGTTTCGCGAGTGCAAATGAGTGCAAATTTATTGATATGGCACGTTGTCTGTCTCAATGAACTTGACATAATTGATACTGGGTTTTATTTGTGAGTCAACCAAGAGTGTGAAGGCTTAGGGAAAAAATATTGACTCAGGGCGGATATAAGTTGATGCAGTATTTCATAACGATAGCTAGCTTGGATTTGGAGAGTTACTGCTTGAAACCTCGACCATGGAAACCATCTATACTGGAGTTGAAGGGTGCTTGAAGTTCAACTCTCTGGCTCAAACTTTCCTGTCACTCTCAAACTAAATATTTATGTGCTGTCTATCTATCTTCGAACTGACTTTCCTAAATTATTTGACTATCTTACCTCTAAAGAACAGATGGCGTGTGTGGGGAAATGTTGAGGTATGGTGGTGAGTTAGTGATCGAATGGGTATGGAAAATGTGCAAACTAGCATGGGAGAAGGGGAATGCACCCGATGACTGGAAGACAGGCATAATAGTCCCCCTATATAAGGGCAAAGGGGAAAGAGGAGTGTGTGGTAACCACCGAGGAATATGTCTTTTAAGCGTAGTAGGGAAGGTGTACAGTAGGGTAGTGATTGAGAGCGTGAGAGTGAGAACGAAGAAATGGATAGGCGACGAGCAGGGAGGTTTTTAGGAAGGGAAGAGGAGTTGTAGATCAGAATTTTACCCTGAATTGTGTTGTGGAGAAATATCTGGAGAAGCAACAAAAGGTGTATGTTGCCTTTATGGACTTGGAGAAGGCCTATGACAGAGTGGATAGAGAAGGTATGTGGAAACTACTTAGAATATACGGAGTAGATGCCAAGTTGCTGAAAGCAGTGAAGAGCATGTATGAGGGTGCAAAGGCGGCAGTACGTGTGGAGAATGAGCAGAGCGAGTTCTTTGACCTGAGTGTTGGGTTGAAACAGGGGTGTGTGATGTCCCCGTGGTTGTTTACTGTATATATGGATGGAGTCATGAAAGAAATACTAGGAAGAGCAGTGGATGTTGGTGTATCGCTGAAAAGAGAGGGAAATGAGTGGAAGCTGCCTATACTGCTGTTTGCGGATGATACAGTTCTGATGAGCGATACTGAATGGGAGTTGCAGGGTCCGGTAAATGAGTTTGGAACAGTGTGCGAAAAGCGGAATTTGAAGGTAAATGCGGGGAAGAGCAAGGTTATGGTCTTCGAAAGGGGTGAAGTCACAGAGTGTGAGGTGAAGTTGAACGGTCAGGCTATGGAGATCGTCAGCTCTTTTAAGTATCTGGGCAGTGTGTTGAGTAAAGATGGGACTATGGATGAGGAAGTGCGGGAGAGGGTACAACAGGGGAAGAGGGTTGTAGGAACGTTAAAAGCAGTAACAAGAAATAGGGTGGTCAGTATGGAAGTGAAGAAGTCTTTGCATGACAGTGTGGTAATCCCGACACTAACTTACGGAAGCGAAGCATGGACGTTCGGGAAGAGACTCAGACCAAGAGTGAGAGCGGTGGAAATGAGTTACTTGAGAAGTGCGTGCGGAGTTACATGGAGGGATAGACAGACGAATGAGGAAGTAAGAAGGAGGTGTGGTGTGAAGGTAGATGTGCTGGAAAGTGTGAAAAGGAACAACTTGAGATGGTTCGGCCATATGGAACGTATGGAAAGCGAGAGATTGACTAAGAGGGTGTACGAGAGTGAGGTGGAAGGACAGAGAGGGAGAGGTGCACCGAAGGAGAGGTGGAAGGATGGAGTGAGGAAGTATATGAATGAAGGCGGTGCTGGTTGGGAGGCGTCGACTGACTGGGGAGAGAGGTGCGTGGGGGCGGTTCGTTCGTGGCTACCCCTTCGGGGATCACAACGTCAAGGCAATAGATAGATAGATAGACCTCTAAAGTAGAACACATTATATCCAACTCTCCCTTCTCGGAAATCTACATCCTAGGAGATTTCAGCATTCACCACCACCAATGGCTCTCCTCTAATTTCACTGACCAACGTTAATGACCCTACTCGTATCCGTGACCGCCTTGGAGATCGTTCCAACATCCTTGACTTATGTCTAACCTTTAACTCTTTCACGCTTTTATGACGCAGAGGTTGCCAGATTAGCAATAAGAAATAGAGTTCTCTCACTTTTATAATTACCTCTCCAAAATTAGTTTTCTGCCCACAGATAACTCAAAGACAACTGCAGAGGTTGAAGTAACTAAACTAAAGGTATCTAAATACCCCTGATGGTGGTAACAAAGGCTTTAAAGTATCTTTAATAGGCTCAAAATTGCGTCATAAGCGTGAAAGGGTTAATCCTTCCACTTACACTGTAAGCCTATTCTCTCCATGGTATTCCACTGATCATAAACTTATCTTTGTTACCAGTCCATATCTCTCCAGTACGGCCATCCGATCCTCCCAGCTCTCTTATGACACTTTGGCGCTGCTGACTGGGAGGCTCTTTGGCAGTACTTCTTTGATTTCCCGTAGAATGATTTTTGCTTCCATGGAGTGCGCTGAACGCATTACCGAGGTAATCATCTTGGGCATGGAGGCGTACATTAAATTTTCTTTCTCTCAGACTAATGCAAAACAAATCTTGGTTTACTTTTGCTTGTTCTACTGCTGTCCACAATAAGAAGGAATCATTTAGACAGTACCTTTGCCTCAACTCAATAATCTTGTACTTTTTATGTTGCTGCCCAAAATCAAGCCAGATCTGATCTTTGACTTGCCAAAAACTTTTTCATCAATGATAAATGCTCTGAACTTTCCAACTCTAGCACTTCCCAAGCTTTCTGGCATCTAGTCAAAAACCTTTCCAACAATATTTTAGTTTATAATTTTTCCCACCTCCTTTCAGCTCCGATGGCACCATCGTCACTTCTTCCTCTGACAAAGCTAAACTTTCCGCTCAAACTTTCTCTAAAAACTCCAACTTGGATGATTCTTGTGCCATTCCTTCCTCTCCACCCGGCTCTCTCTTACATTTGCATCTTACATTTACATTAATATCTTAATCACTTCTAAGGATGTACTTTTTGCCCTCTCTGGGCTTAATACTAAGAAGGTGTGTGGAGTATATAGTATTCCTCCTGTTATACTAAAAAAAAAATCTTCCGTGCTGACTCCCTGCCTCGGCTAACTCTTTTGGTTCCATCTTTCCTGTAACATTTTCCCTTCTTGTTGGATGTTTGCTCTCATCAAACCTGTCATAAAAAAGGGTGACCCCTCTTAACCCTCCAAATATCGTCCAATTGCTCTTCTTGCTTGCACCTATATAAAGTGTTTTAATCTATTCTTAATTCAAAATGTCATAGGCATTTGTCTAGATTCAGATTGCCAGTATGGCTTCCTTAAGAGCTGCTTTACCAGTGATCTCCTTACTTATCTTACTAGGTCTTGGTCATCCTCATTTCAGGACTTTGGTGAGACCTTTTCTATTGCACTAGACATACCGATACCCTTCAGTACAGTCTGGCACAAATCTCTAATTTCTATACTACCCTCCTTCGGTTTTTATCCCTTTATCTGAGCCATCGCATAATTCCTCAATCTATCAACTCTAGTGTTTGTCAGGGTTCTGTTCTGTCTCCAGTTATCTTTCTAATATTCAATAATGATCTTCTCAACTGTATCTCTAGCCCTATCCACTCATATGCTGATGACTCTACCTTACATTATTAAACTAGTTTTCCACAATTACCGGTACCCACAACGCAATTACTCCAAAACTCATGTGATGTGATGTCGCGCGCCTATCTTCTGATTATCATCTACTTCCGATTGGGGCAGAGAGAATCTTGTTTCTTTCAATGCTTCCAAGACCCAATTTATCCAACTACCTACCCATCAAATATTTCCATATGACTATCCTTGATGTGTTACCAATATACTGCACAAAACATCCCTTCATATTCTCTCAATTTTCTTGGTGTTAATTTTTCTTTTGAACTCTCTTGCAAAGATCATATTACCACACTTGCTAAAGGTGCGGTCACACTATGAAGACTTAAGGTAATTACCGCGGCAACTCAAGGAGTGCCGATTGTCTTTGCCGATCATCCGTAACTTGACCAAGAGTAAATGTCTGCCTGAGGCAGGCTGGACGGCATCACGGATCACGGCATCATGGATGGGGCTACACGGAGACCTAGCATAGCAGACCGCCGGCGTCATGCGGCGCAACGAGGCAACAGGATGGCAAAAGGAAGGCAACTTGATGGCCTTCGTGTTACGCAGGTCCCCTACTCGCGCTGGCGCGCGAGCCCCGCCATGTGGCGCGTGTCGGGAGCCAATGCTTTGGCGACGCATGGCGCCACACGGCGCTGACCGGTCGGCTACCGGTCCCCCTCACGCGCATACCGGTGGGCGCGTGACGGCACTTGCCTCACGACCGCGGCTAGCTCGGCGACCAATTTTCCATGCCTCTTGCATGTTCAAAGCAAATCGAAACCAGCCACGACCATCCTGGCCACCCATCGTACCGTACTGTACCGTGGGGATGCGCGGGGACCACCCACGACGCGCGGTGACTTAGATGAAGACCTCCTTAAGACCTCTAAGTCGCCGCGGTAATTCCCTTAAGTCTTCATAGTGTGGCTGCCGCTTAAGGTAGCTTCCCAGAAATTAGGTTTGCTCAACTTTCCCCGTGCTCTGTTCTAGGGCACCGTGAGCCCATATATCGAGTATTGTTCGCATGAGTGGGGAGGTTCCACCCATACTGCACTTCTCGAAAGGGTAGAGTCAAAAGCATTTCGTCTCATCAACTCTCTTCCTCTTACACACTCTCTCTACTTGGTGCAATGATGCATCTCTCTCACTCTTCTATCGCCATTAAAATAGTAAATGTTCTTTTGAGCCATGATGGATTTACTTGGAGAGTTTTAATGTAGCTGAATTATATTGATATGATATATTTTTTTTTAGAATGCTAAGACATAGGAACACATTGTATATATATTGTAATGAAGAGTTATACAATAAATATATTGTAAGGTTATTCTATTTGTTTTAATAGGGATACCTGATATAACAATTATACAATGAATTACAGATATTATGTTACTTAATTTTATTTGTTTTATTTATTTATGTAAGGAGGGAATGTGGGTACCATGTAAGTAGCAGATAAATGCCAGGTGAATAGGTGTTATTGTATGTAAATACATTATTAGATATAGTTCTTGGTTGAATGTAGACTAGTAGATTCTGGTAGATCTGGTTGACTCTCTTATTCTGCAAGTTATTATAGTAGTAATATGCTGCCACCGTATCCCTAGTTGCCATAAATACAGTGATGATTATATTCATAGGTAATGGGAGAAATGGAAATCCGCAGTTAACCAGCTAAGTAATACTTTATTAAAAATGTGCAGGAACAACACTTGTTTACAGGAACTTGATATGTAGATGATATGTGGTTGAAATACAGAATGCAGTAGTATTATATAATTAACAGAGTATTCCTCATATAGGGAGAAATATCTCCACCAGTTTTAGCCGGCACTAAGATTTGTAACTAAGTGTAAATTAAGTCTCTAATTCACCTCAAACCTCATGTTAACTGTCGGTCAAACCGACCTCTAGCTAACAGGACACTAACAGGACACACATCATATGAAACACTTCTGAACCCAGCAAAAAGTAGCGGTCATAACCTGAAATTGGCCTCTAAGCATATAGGGATGTACATTCGTCTCCTAATAATCATGTACATTACTAATTCACTGCACCTTAACCTATACGAGAGTAGTATTAGTGTTTCCTATATATAATCCCAAGAATAACGTGTAATATTTATGTATGTTGTTTTAATCAGCTTATTATGTATTTAAGTTGATAAGGGATATTAAAGTAAAATACTGTATTACCCCTAATTATTTGTATCGGCAGTCTATGAAATGATTGCCATGGAACATTATTCCTGTATATTTATATATTTATTTTAATATTATTGTTTCTACATACAGAAAAGTGTGCAGGGAATATATAAGTTGTAGGTTCATGTAAAACAACACATTTCTTTATTATGTTTTAATTGAAAATTATATCATATATTGTGTACTATAAGAGGAGGACAATAAATAGTGCTATTGTTATGATGAGAATTGATTTTGCTGAAAATGCTATGCTTTATGTAGATTGCTTCTTACTTGTCAATGCTAAAGTAATTATGAAATGTCAAGTGTGATATCATCTAATCATTCCCTTCAGATGACAACTTGTGTTACATATTATAGCGATCTCCGTTTATTTGTATTCAACTCTAAGAACACATCCCTTAACCCTTTGAGGATCATGACGCGTTTTGACAGTTAATTCTGGCTACGATTAGAAGATTGTAATCAACTTAGGAAGAACTTGTGGGAGCTAAAGCGTTAATTGAAATATTATTTACCCCTTTGATGTCTAGATATCCTTCCTAATTTGCATACTTCGTCTAATGCTGATCAAAACAATATTTCAAACTGCGTCAAATCCTCAAGGGGTTAAGAGAATGTAATCGACTGGGTATGAAACAAATACAGTAATATTCAATGTGTCGTCGTCTTAATGGGTCTTGCTTTATCATATTGTGTTCATATGCTGCGAATCCTATTAAATGTGTATGTTCTTGTTTACTAATTAATGTTGTTTCCATATCAACGCCCGCCATATCCACCATAACCTCCTCCACCACCGCTACCACCACCACCACTACCACCACCACCACTACCACCAGAGCTATATCCTCCACCGCCATAACCACCTCCTCCACCACTGCTGAAGCCACCACCACTGCCACCACCTCCTCCACCACTGCTGAAACCACCGCCACTGCCACCACCTCCATAACCACCACCGCCACTGCCACCACCACCTCCACCACTGCTGAAGCCACCACCACTGCCACCACCTCCATAACCACCTCCTCCACCACTGCTGAAGCCACCACCACTGCCACCACCGCTGAAACCACCGCCACTGCCACCACCTCCATAACCACCACCGCCACTGCCACCACCACCACTGCTGAAACCACCACCACTGCCACCACCACCACCATAACCACCTCCACCACTGCTAAATCCACCACCACCGCCACCACTACCACCATATCCACCTCCACTTCCACCATTAGCTCCGCCTCCGACAGCATAACTTCCTAGGTTGAAGACACTGAAGCCAGTGCCCGAAGCACCGCCTCCATAACCTCCACCTCCACCTCCACCACCTCTTCCTCCACCACCTCTTCCTCCACTGCCTCCATATCCACCACCTCCAGATCCACCGCCTCCAAATCCTCCACCTCCACCACCACTGCCTCCACCACCACTGCCTCCATATCCACCACCGCCGCTTCCATGTCCACCTCCTCCACCGAATCCTCCTCCTCCTCCACCACTTCCGTATCCACCACCTCCTCCACCAAATCCGCCACCTCCTCCACCACTACCTCCGTATCCACCACCTCCTCCATCTCTTCCACCGCCTCCTCCACCACTACCTCCACCATATCCACCTCCCGGCATACCGAGGGTGGAGGCCACAAGTGCCCCCACCAGCACCACAGACATCCGCATCTGTAACAGACAACAGTTAGGATATAGTTAGAAAATATAACTTGGAGTAATGGGTATATACGGTAACAGCCTGCGTGGAGCTTAACGGGAGGCAGACCGTCTCTCTGGACTCCCTTCTCCCTAATGTTTAGCCCCACTAGTTTTGAGATTATAAGACGGTCGGCCCATTAGTTAGGCGATGTTAACACCTTTCTCCCCATTTCTTCGTCAATATTTAGAACTTTCGTGCTATTTAGGTGTCGATTTTTCCCTGGCGAACGATAGTGAGCCTGTAATGTTGGAAGAATCGGCCTTCGGCTGGGACATTTTTCTACCGAAAAATGTACAAATTTATCTACAAGGGGGATCTAATGGATTTTTTTTTTTTTTTTTTTAAATATGATGGAGGTCTAGGAAGGAAACCAGAAAAATAATGAATACATGCAAAAATCGCCCAAAAAGTGAACCATCCTCCCTTAATTAAGTGAACCATCCTCCCTTAATTAAGTGAACCATCCTCCCTTAATTAAGTGAACCATCCTCCCTTAATTAAGTGAACCATCCTCCCTTAATTAAGTTGCATTCTTGAATCGCACCCAAGAGATCACAAGACGTAACTAGCTGCAGACTGAACCTATGATTTTGACACTCGTCCTCACGGCTTCTCAATATCTCTTAGTAATGGTGGACAACAGAGGTGCTGTAGACTTCCATTATGCTAGCACTTAACCCCTTCTGTACCGGTGTCGTCCTTTAACTTTAATGTGGCTATTAGTAGACGATTTTATTCTGTTTAAAAAGCAATTAACCAGCGTCGAACTGTCTCACTTAACCCTTTTTACTACCACCGATCCTTCCTAAACTGCACAAAGTTGTCTAAATATAGCTAGAATAAAATTAAATACACGTTGTCGGTACAGAAGGGGTTAATAAAGGTGATGGAACTGATTAGGCCTACACTGATTTTAGACTGTTCTCACAAGTCGGTATTTGCTATGTTTTTGAGCTACTTATAGAGTACACCGAGTGTTACATATTAATGTACACACCTTGTGTACAGATACCATACCATGTACCATCAGGCACATGAGTTTTGTTTTCCCTCTCCAGGGTTTGATATAATGAATTATGATTAATATAGCCTAATAGACTTACGAGTATATTTGTGTATGTACTAAATTACTGATCAGATGAATGAAGTATTATTTCTTAGTTCAATCATATCAAATTTGATTCCCACTCATAGAACCACGAGGATATATCTCAGGTAGTCGACTGTACACTCAGATTTTAACATTTAATAGCCATCTAAATAAAAAATCATTGCATAGTTGAGCTGGAGTACCTTTTTTTGGCAGTACCCAGTTGTTTTGTACCAACACGTTAACTATATTGTAAAAAATAAGTTTTCAAATGCAGCAAAAGTTATACACATGATATATAATTGTTCTAATTTCTAGGGCGTTCAAATTGGTACACATAGTTGATTGAAATACTCAGTGTGTACATACCGTTTTTTTTTTTTTTTTTTCTTTTTTTTTACATATAATAAATGCACAAGTTCTACAGTGTAGTCTGTATTTCTTTAATTTCACAAGTAGGAACGCCAATATGATATGCAATTATTTGAATTAACACAAATGTTCATGGAGGCTGTAAATGAACTTTGGAATTTGGGTGTACCAAGCAACATATACGACTTTCATTTCTTACCATATTTTGTTTGTTCCTTCTGCTTCAAGTGACTGTGAAGGAGAGATCGTTGGTAGTGTCGAGGTAAGCAGATCACCATGGTTATATAGCAGTCACCCCGGCCTTGGCTTACGATGAATGGCAAAACAAAAATAGTGATAGCTTGAAAATGAATATAATACGTGCAGAGTAAATAGAGGAAATAGTGCACAGGTCATACATGTTGTTCTCACGTATGTTTTCCGCCAATTATGATGATGAAGCAAGTGTTGGAGTGATTGACTATGCCTTGGGCCACTGGTGAGATTTCAGGGGTAATTACTACTCGCTTTTTCCGAACCTCCTCCCTCGTGTTTAGCATGTTAGTTTGTCGATTTTAAGACCTTTTGCCCCATTTCTTTGTCAATATTAAGACCTTTCGTGCCATTTAGGTGTCGATTTTTTCATGGCGAGCGATAGCGAGCCCGTAATTTTAAGAGAAACCTGCCTTGGGCCGGTACATTTTTCTACCGAAATATGTACAAATTGGTCTAGGGGGTGTATTTCTAAGCTTGATGGAGGTCTAGCGAGGGAACTAAAAACTAATTGAATAAATTAATTAATAGCCCAAAAAACCGACCACTGGCCCCTTAATGCATGGTTTGTCTTACTTCCTTGATTCCGTTAATTGTAATAGTAATTGCATTTTATTGTATCCTGCCGCCGGCTGATATATTTCAGTTTTGAAAAGCAATTTCAATTCAAAGGATTGAATAATTATGAAAGATTTCAGAATCTTTGTCTGCTATATATTCTGTCGGTCTGTTTGTTTTTCTGTCTGTACGTTTGCCTGTCTATTCAAAATCGGGATTTATTAAGGGGGGTGCCCTGTTTTTTTCTATTTCTTGGTTGTATCCATTTGGCCCCATCCAGCCTACTGTTTTAAGACATTTATCCCCATGTAGGTGTCGAATTTTTTCCTGGCAAGCGACAGCGAGCCAGCATTTTATGGAGAAATCCGGCTTCGCCGGAGAAATTTGTCTATCGAAAAATGTACAGATTTAGCCAGCTGTCTAACTCATTATCGAAAATATGGTGGCTCGCTATCGCTCGCCAGGTATAAATCGACACCTGGATGGGGATAAACGTCTTAAAACAGTTGGCTGAATGGGGCCGAATGGATACAACCCAGAGAGAGAATAAACGCAGGTCACCCCCATTAGGTAACTATGATGTCTCACTGTATCATGAAGATCGATCAAAAAGTGTTCATGGTCCCCTCGTGAGTTTGGGGGGCTCATTTCGGAGGGATGACCGGGGGCCGCGGGGGTCATCGGGTGTTGGCCAAAAGTCAATAATGTATAGTCTGTTACCGATGGAGGGTACTCGCTAAATTTCATCTACAGTATACCGAAAATTTGCTTTTAAGGGAAGGTTTCTAGTTCGTTCCCTAAACCTCCATCAAATTTTAAAGAATACCCTCAAGACCCCCCTTTGAGATAAATGAGTAAATTTTTCGGTAGAAAGCTGTCCCTCCTAAATTACAGGCTTGCTATCGCTTTCCAGAATAATACCAACACCTAAAGACATGAGATATCTTAAAATTAACAAACATGGGGTGAAAAGTCGAAAATCGACAAACTAATGAGGTGAATGTCTTAAACTCTAAAATATAATGGGGCTACAAACAAAAACAAAAAACAAAAATTGTTTGCCTCAAATGACTTCACACAACAATAAGTTATCGTGATATTCGGTGCTCGGGGGGGGGGGGGGGGGGGGATGGTACCCCTGGAGACGATGTGTGTATACTTTTTAAAGCGGCTGGCCTCTTTTACTTTATATTATTGTATTGTTTGTTCGTTTATGTCTAGTATCAGGCATGATTTTTTGAGTTTTTAGTTTTTCCGCATATATGTTAGTTTGTCCGGCGCCATTTGATCTTGCTGTTGCGGTGCCAGGTTTTCTATCAATCAATGAAACACTATGATGTGGTGATAATTGGATGACCCCAACTGGGGGTTTAGGATGAACCCCTGAACTTAACATCTCGTTATTTATTAAATGCATAAGCAGAACTTAACCCTTTCTCTACCGGGATTGTATGTTTTTTTCAACTATGTTTATACGATTTTATACAGCTTAGGAAGGATATGTGGTTGTTAAAAGGTTTGATTGAGATTGTCTGTAGCATTTTAATTGTTATACATCCGTCCTAAACTTCATACAATCTTCCAATAATTGCCAGAGTATAATGAAAAGGACGTCACCAGTATTGCACGGGTTGATGGATTTTGGTGACTGCATTCAAAGGATACCAGCATATTATTGAGTCATTTAGCCCTTTGGCGGGATTTCACCACTTGGCCCAATTCGACCAATTTGAAAAGCTTAGCCCCCATATATCCAGCTGTGGCAGTATATTTGTTTATGTTCTGATTAGTAATGAGGGAGAGGGAGAAAAAAGTGACCAAAACGACCGCAAACGAAACGGCCGCGGTTGATAATCGTCATGGACCAAACCATGTTAATATTCGGCGTGCTTTGCTTGTTATTGGTCTCCTCTTGTATCTCCAAGTTATACAACAAATGAAAAATGCTTCCCAAAAATTCTGAATACTGACATTACTTGATATGAACTTGATATAAACTAACTTGTTATACGTGTTAATAAATAGAAGCTAAAGTTGAAATTATAGAAGTAAAACACGACAGCGTGTCGGAAAAAAAGGTATGTTGATTGCACTGGGGAAACTCGGCGACCCCCAACCCGCAAGTAGCCCTCACTCACAGTATTTTGAGCTGTCGGCCGCGTCATCTAATGGGGGGTTGATGAAGTGGCCAATTGCAATATATTTTCACTTCACGAATGCATTCAATCCTTTAACAGCAAATGTGTTCGATACTCAATGGGACAAATATGAAACTGCATCTTCTTAATGCCAATTTTCGTAATTAACAGAACATTTTGCTACAGAAGGTTCGTAATACTTGAATCAAGATGGGACATTACTGATGTTGAAGCTATATACATTGATTGTAAAACTTGTTTTTAGTATGCACCTAAGTACAGTTGCCCACATGAATTTGTATAGCTTTCGTAATTTTATGTATGGATAGAAAATTAGCATAATTAGATTAAATGTATATTGTCTTATACGTTGGTTAAATAGTAAGACCAATTATCGGGTTTGTAACAATTTATTCTTTTACATCAGTCATACTGTTTCCTTTAAATACAATCACGGTTTGGATACAATTGTATGTGGCCAACTGTACATTAATTTATATTATACATAGTTCAAATTCATCCCAAACAATATGTTTATATATTTCTCCAAATAATTGTCGATGTTTACAGCTTCAACTTCCTCCAATCTCATGACTTACAAGTGGTCAGCATAGTTATGCTAAAGTGTTTATTGCATTGCATTAGTCGTCCCTTGCACGCTAAAAATCAACCCGGTCACTAAAACACTTATGCAGTGGCATGTTGGGTTAAGCCCGGACTCTCTGCCTTTTACTAAAGTTCCCTTCCACATTATCTACTACACTCTCTGCCCCCCCCTTCTTGCTCCAAAACATTCAAGCTTTCCCTCCAAAACATTCAAGCTTTCCTGCAAGTACTTATGTACTGTATATGTCATTACGCATTGTTTGATCTGGACCTGGCTAATATTTGCCAGTTTTCCAGTAGCACATATAAATTAAAGTAATGATTGAAGTACACCCGTCAAAAGTGTTAACTAGCTCAACGTTGCATTTCCTTATGCTATTTCAAGTACTGTACAGTAGAGCACTGGCAAGTAGCTTCAGAGATGTGGATGCGTCGGGCCAGGGTGCTTCGCATGTCTCACTCCCTAGACTGGAACAAGACCTCACGGGCCTCACCGTGTTCAGCGGTTGAGTGTGCAGGCTCTCAGCCTATGCCCGAGAGGGAGTAGTTGGAATATAGAAAGAAACAAAAAAAGTAATATGTACACAGTTATGATCGACGCAGTGGTTGTTTTATATATTGTTTTATTTTGTTATATTTATAAACCTATGTATATACAGTATATACAGTATATATTTATAATGCAGTAGCACAATTAGTAATTACCATTCATCTGTGACAGCTGGACATCTATGCCTTTCCTTACTCTGCTAAATCCGCTTTTGTATACATATTTATCGTGACCATTTCATGAAAATGACTGGGCAAGCTGTACATTTCCTCTACTACTATGAATAATAAAGATAATTATTGAGCTTAACAAGGCCGTTTAGTATTTGTGAGAGTAAAGTTTGCGTTATATGGAAGAGAATACATCAGCTAAGACAGATGTTAACCCCATTTAATTGTTGGTAGACAGCTAAAACAATAATCTTGACAATACTTACCATACGCATACATTGACGTAGTTATCGTAACGAGATGTTTTCTCTTTTGGAAGGATACATTAACGTTGCGGCAAATTATATGAATTATCCTTTGCCTCTTGATTATGAGGACCTTCTACAACTGTTAGTTTTTCGCCGGTAAACAAAACAAAAATACATTAAACTAATAAATAACATACACAGTTAAACATTAATTACAAAGACACTTCTGTCCAAGTCAAAGGGTTTATTGAGATCAATTTCATGCGTTTGCTTACTAGAGTTCCTTCTTTAGCTGTATAATGTCGTGTAGTGCTACAGTGTTACCATGAATAGGCCTACACTCCTACACTTCATTCCCTTCATAGCCCATGGTGCTGAACGAATATTTTGGGAATGAGTGTTATTTTAAAGACAACAATAAATTTGAATTTCCATATCTAAAGGTAGCATCATTTTCAAGTTACTTAGTCCATTAACAGCGCTGTGAAATGAAGAACTTGTTTAAGAATACACGTTTCCATGTTACTAATAACTTAAGAAGTAGAGTTAGATTCGACTTTATTACCTCTTCAATGATGTTTCTTACAACACTATACTCACCAGATATGTCAATCATGCTCATGCTTAGATTTAATTTAAACCACACGAGATACTCCTTAGAACTGCATATATACAGTATATATTTGTTTCTGAATCGCTAATCTTTGGCTAATGGGTTCATTACGATTTTTGGAAAGGTGGGGAATGTCAATGCAAATACCGTCCTCCTCAGAGTACACACACACGCACGCACGCACACACACACACACACACACACACACACACACACACACACACACACACACACACACACACACACACACACACACACACACTCTGTCACTCACTCACTCTCACTCTCGGTGTATTTTCCTATGATATAAGATGTAATATGACAACCTTTATAAAAGAAATTGAGCACAAATGTCTACCTTGGGGTCCACCACTGTAATGAGGTCGGTACGATCCGTCATATAGTTCACGAACGACTCATGACAGTCTGGCGGTCAACAGCCGGAAAAGAACACGGAACTATTATTTCATATAATTTAATAATCATTATAATATACTGTATATACTGTATATATATATATATATATATATATATATAATTTAATAATCATTATAATATACTGTATATATATATATATATATATATATATATATATATACAGTATATATTGTGTTTCTTCTGTAGAAAAGTGAAACATCATCTAAATTCAAGGTGCATCAAATTTAAAGATTTGAGCACATGGTGTTTGAAGAAATGTTTAGCAAATAGGAAGAGAAGAAAGTGGGATGAGAAGGTGTATTACAGAGTTTATAGGGAGTGTAAAGGAAAGACGGTTCACTTTTGGTTGGTGAATTAAGGGGAGGCTGGCCGTTTGTTTGGCCTATTAATTCATTTATTTTTTTATTTTTTTTAGTTTCCTTCCTAGACCTCCATCAAGCTTAGAAAAACACCACTTAGACCCCCCTTCAAGACAAATTTGTAAATGTTTCGGTAGAAAAATTTCCCAGCCGAAGGCCGGTTCCTCCTAAATTTGCAGGCTCGCTTTCGCTCGCCAGGAAATAATCGACACCTAAATGGCACGAAAGGGCTTAAAATTGACAACGAAATGGGGCGAAAGGTGTTAAAATCGCCAAACTAATGGGGCGAACGTCTTATAATCTCAAAACTAGTGGGGCTAAACATTAGGGAGAGGGGGTCCAGAAAAATGGTCTGCCTCCCCTTAAGCTTAATACTGGTGACAGGAGTGCTTAAAGACACTTCAAGAGTGTTTCTTGCTCTCCACAAGGGAAAAGGTATAGTGAGATGTACTGTACCTGAAAACAAAACAATTGGCTTTCAGTTGTGAAGTTTGACTATCTGGAAAGTACTTCATAAATAATTGCAAGTATCAAACATCAACTTATATTTATGTTTGTGCGAGAGATTCCAATACAATATTGAACCATTAAGGGGAGCTCTCCACTTGAGGGATTTTTTTCTTGACCCCTTTATCCCTCATGTTTAGCCCCTTTGCTTTTAATATTATTAACCGTTTGCCCCATTAGTTTAGCGATTTTAAGAACTTTCACCCCATATTAAGACCTTTCGTGCAATTCAGGTGTCGATTTTATCCTGGCGAGCGATAGCGAGTCTGTAATTTAAGACGAACCGGCCTTCGGCTGGGACATTTTTCTACCGAAAAATGTACAAATTTATCTTGAAAGGGACTCAAGGGGGTGTAATTTTAAGCTTGATGGAGGTCTAGGGAACAAACTAAATACCTCCCCTTAAGCACATGCCCAAGTCAATGTTTACGCTCATTCAATAATCCCTGCCTCAGGCTTATCATATAGTAGTGTACAGTTGGACACATTAATTATATCCACTTGGTGATTCATGTATGGAAAGAAAATAGTATGATTGAATTATGAACATAGTTACTTATGAAGTAATACATTCATATGATCAATTACCAGTTTAATAATAAATTATTCTCGTAAGTAAGTTATACTACTTAATTTCCTGCAATAAGGCAGTTAAGTAGGCATGAATACATTTGACCAACTGTACTGTACCAACTAAATGTGTAATAAATAATTCTGACACTGGTTATACTATCTAGAATCATTCCCTTCAGCCATATGCCCCGAGTCATTGTTTGTACTCAATCAAAGTTCACGGAGTTCATCTTAATAGATAGAGGCTGACAATCAAAATCAGTAGTTCGTGGAAAGCATTGGTGGTCATTTGTGCGAAAGTTAAAGAATGGGACATTAACTCAACACTTCTATGACAGGAAACAAGTAATGCTAGTTGCAGACTATTGGAACCACACGAGGACTATCAAGGAAAAGTTATAGTAAATTATGGATTATACTTTTATTGATAAATTAAACAATTTATTTCGACTGTACCAGCCACTTGCGTGGGTGATTGTACATTATGTAACCAACAAATTTTAGCCTGTCAAGTAACATGCTAAAACCCGAAATAATACAATTTCATAAAAAAGTAATAATATATATTAAGTTTTCCTTTATATCCAACAAATGTAGGTGAAAGTGTTGGAGGAACCAGAACATCATGCTTGGATTGAAAAGATAACAGTCGAGTGTGTAGGTGTGTTTCATGCAGAAACTAATGAAGTGAGGAGATCATTGATTTGTGCTTGTTAAACGAAGGTTGGTAGACAGATTCTCTCATGTAAGTATATACTGTATGTATATATATACAGTATATACTGTATATATATATATATACATATATAGTATATACATGTGTGTGTGTGCTTGAAGGAAGATTGTGACAAGGAGTTACAAGGAACGCTTGCAGTCCATTAGAGGGAAATACGCTAAGTGAACTTAGAGGGGTTGTGTATTGCAGTACAATCCCAGCAGGGTATGTAAAATACTATCAAATACTGTTAAATTCTCTAATTGGGAACTAATTGTGTACAACGGTAGTTTTTGTTCCATCTACGAAATATTTTCAATGCGAAAAAGCTTCAACGTATGCTAGTGTTAAACTTCTACTTAAAATCAATGTTATCAAACAAATTTAGTGTTCAAAATACAATAATGGGGTAGCTTATAGGTCCATGTGATTTCAACGAAAATATATAGAGAGCTTTTAATTGTTTCTCTTAGATCAGATTTTTGATGGTCGATGCAGTAAGTTTTTTAGCACTAGCTAAGACTTTTTCTTATTATAGTCAGCAGCCCTCAGAGAAGATATATATCTTCTCTGAGGGCTGCTGACTATAAATGCACATCGTGTTGTAGTAGAGATGTAATAGAGCATTATAGTTTGAGAGAGAGAGAGAGAGAGAGAGAGAGAGAGAGAGAGAGAGAGAGAGAGAGAGAGAGAGAGAGAGAGAGAGAGAGAGATAAAGGAAAACAAAGCAGCAAGTTAGTAAGCGTAATAATGTAGCCTATTGTCTGATGAGAGGAGTTTAGACCTAGCAAACAAGGGAGTCCTTGGTACTAGGGTGGCTTCAGTCGTGCATGGTACCCTACTATTAATGTGAGGCAACCTTTTCATTCTGAAAACAAAAAAAGTTAGTATGATAATGTAATACAGAAAAGTTAATTTACATGAAGAACTATCCGGACAATGACATAGAACAATATACTCATGTCAATTCATATAAGTAGTTATGTCAATTAAGAATCGCTATTACGTTATTGCATTATTTTTTTGTTCTGGCTATCTTTATTCTAATGCAAATATTTGTAAATGTTTAGTTTACAATGTAGGCCTTCCAATAGATGTTTGGAAATCAGTCACGACACAGCACAACGCTCCCTTCTCAAAACCGGGTGATATTCAAGCCAGTGTGTTAATACATATGTTGTTCGAATTTCATGGCTCTTGTTTAGTAAAAGAAGTATAGCTTCACTCACTTTGTTGTTTACATACGACCCTAAAATACTATATTATAATATGAGTTGTGATAATGTCGGGAACATTTACAAATATATCCTTATCGTATACAACTTCCAAAATAATTAGAGCATATTCGGTACGCAGCCACTTGTCTACTAATTATGTTATAAGATATTATGGTCTCTCTGCTTGAGATGAATCAAGTCTGTTTACCTTCCCTCACTGGAGTGCCGATAGAGCGAGGCGCAGCACACATATTGAGGCAACGCAGGGTTTACTTTACTATTAGTGTCCTTCATAGGGAGCCGGCTTGACTGTTTATGTTTCTTTTGCGTTGCTCCGATTGAGTTTTCTCTTCCAGGGATATATTGCGTAGTCTACGATATTATCTTGTAATATGCAACACACTCCTGGCAGAGTAGTTTATTATCAACATAACAACTGCGTGAATTAAATATTTGATACTATCAACGCAATCAATGCAATATGGCTACTTCTATAGAGACGCTAGCCTAATTCTCCCTACAGATTCCTCTGTTACAGCAAACACGGTTATTTATATTTCACACCTAGCATTCCAGGCTAGAAAACAGTAATTGATTGTAGATTGCTACACTTCTTTGATAAGATATATCTCAGTTAACTTATTACCTCTCACATTGTTGCGTTTCACATCAGTTAACTTCAGTCAACTTCTTAGGGCCAGGGTTGAATTTTGCCCATGAAGGAGTAGAGTGTACGGCAACCTCTCCCTTCTACTTCACGGTTCACCTGTCTAAGTATATAAGATCCTCCCTGGTGCATCTTGAATTCACTACCTTCTTCCCACTACGTGAGAGAACACCCGAATCGCCTTAGAATGGTAATTAAGTTCGGGATACATTTGACGGGGTAGAAAAGCATTGACCCCTTTTTAATCGAACTAACTGTATTCGGATGCTTGTTCATTTAAAAAAATACTTCACATAAGGCCGAATAATGTGGATATTTTTCAGTCGTACAATTTACCTCTACTCGTAATTCGGAAATGGGATGAGAAACCCCAAGAAAGGAAATATAGAAAGCTGATGGAGGGAGGATAACAACAAAAACACAATATTATAGGCCAATCATAATGGAGGATTTTTCAAACTTTCAAAGCAACCAGATCCCCCACCATGCTATCAGCACAGGCATGATGATTATTACTACTTCTGGCATTGTTAAGGGAGCCCACCTTGGTGGTTTTTCTTTCTCTCCCTCTCTCTTTGGTTTGTATCCATTCGGCCCCATTCAACCTATTGTTTTAAGACGTTTACCCCTATCCAGGTGTCAATATTTTTGTTTTGACAGCAAGCTAAATTTGTAAATGTTTCGATAGACAAATTTCTCCGGCGAAGCCGGATTTCTTCATACAATGCTGGCTCGCTATCGCTCGCCAGGAAGAAATCGACACCTGGATGGGGATAAACGTCTTAAAACAGTTGGCTGAATGGGGCCGAATGGATACAAGCCAGGGAAAGAGAGAAAAGGAGAGAAAGATATAAAAAGCCGGTGACCCCAATTTAATGCCATTGTTTGTATAGGCTACTAAAGCTATGTGTGTGGGGAGGCATGAACCATAACGTATATTCTCGCCTAACGTATGGTAACTGTGGGAAGTTCTCAGTAGTTATGGGTGAGGTGGAGGGGTGTGACTCCGTCCTTCATACACGCGCCCTCATTATAAAAACAGCGATATTTATACATGTGCATTCATAGCTTCAGCAATAAGATTAACCCTGGCCATACCTGTTAGCATGGTGATGACTTCTGGGATTTTGAGTCCTGCGATGAGTGGTTTGAAATGAGGCACAGATCCTGTTGAGCTTTTTCAAAAACGTATAATTGTGCAACGACGCCATACTAGATCACCAGGTATAAACAGTAAGGATTGTATATGACATTTATTGGCCCTGGTAAGAGTTTTGGATACTCCGCTATGGCCTATATCAAATCATCAATCAAACGAATCGGCCCCAAAAATATGTGACGGACGTGCGGCTGCTGTGAACGCTACTATTCACCGGCTTATCCTGTAACACCACTACTTCTACAACGTTTGCTCAGAAAACAAGTCAAGCTGAGGCTTTTGAACCTAGAACAAAAATAAGTGCCTCCAAAGATTAACTATATAAGCTGATGGGAATTTGCATACATTATTGAATGTTGTCAGCGGAGATGGTTAGAGTGATATACTCTATTAGCCCTTTCAATTCGATAGGTCACTTCAAATTTAAAATAGTGTCATGGCTGTGCTATAATGCAAAAATGATGTGTTAACAATTTGCATGATAGGATCACATGCTTTCATTAATTTCATTTTTTTTTTCTTTTTTTTTCTTTTTCTATAATCCAACTACTCCCTCTCGGGCATAGGCTGAGAGCCTGTACATGCCACCGCTCAACACGGTGAAGCCCGTGAGGTCTTGTTCCAGCCTGGGGAGTGAGACATGTGAAGCATCCATCATGGCTCGAAGCAGCTCCATCTCTGAAGCGGCCGGTTGCTTCGCTCAAGTGCTTCACCGTCTCACCCTCCAGACTCAGACCCTCACTCTCAGAACGCCACCTATTGAGCAGTGAACTCACTAGGCATTGTCCCCCTGTAACATATTTTGAATATGGGAATATTCATACAGTGTTATTTAATCAGGGAACAATGAGGGTATTTTTTTGGCATTTCGGTGGGCTTTGTGGTAATGCACTGATACTAGGTACAGCACAAATTCAATCCCAATAATATCTTCCCATTGACATATCGGGATTTGAACCCGGGTCCATTGGATTACCAATCCAGTGGCATGACCACTCCACCACACCTCCCCTTGGGAGGTGTTTGGTGTTGGGAGTGAAATGAACATATTAGATTAAGTCTAATGATGCTATTTATGGTGTATCATAATTAGTCTGAAGTATTAAGCATTCCAATGCTAAGAAAAGTAAAGCTTGTAGCAACCCAACAATGTAAATCGTTAGAGATTATTAACAAAATATTAGTTTATGTGTAAATAAACGAGGCATTTTCAGTATTTGAATATATTTTATCGTTGATCGGATTTGTAGCTTACTCTGTTGCGTGTAATGTGTCTTGTGTATAAAGACAATTAATGTGAATTGAATTGCCTGGGATGTAGATTTATTGGGGTCACTAATTCATATGAAGTATTAAGCTGCATTTTACATGCATAAGACAGTTTGATATGTTATACAGTCTGATTAATTTAAGAAAGGTTATTTGGTTCAACAAGAAGTTTAATTTTTCATTTAATACATAGTACAAATATATCCATAGTATTATTATCGACATTTACATATCAATGCAAATGCATTGATAGGGGGTGAAAGGTCTTAAAATCGCTAAGCTAACTGAGCGAACGTCATAAATGTCAAAACTAATGAGGGGAAAGGGGGTTAAAAAAAAAAAATATATATAAAGCTTTGCTCATTAACAACATTAATCATCATGTTCATAGTCTGCTCCGTATCATCATCATCATCATCATCATCATCAATATTAACCATAATTATTCATCTATCTCTTTATTACCGTCATCATCAATGTTAACCATAATTCATAATCTCCTTATTATTGTCATCATCATCAATATTAACCATAATTCATCTATCTCTTTATTACCGTCATCATCATCGATATTAACCATAACCCATATATCTCATTATCGTCATCATCAATAATATCAACCATCTATCTCCTTATTATCATCATCATCATCAGTATTACCCATACACTATCCAAGATTAACTTTATATGTATCAAATTGTTGCTAGCTGACGAAATGTCTTTATTCTATGTATCAATGATATCTTCAACTCCCCAGAAGCACCCAGTTCTCCTCATCTCCCTCCTCCTTCTGGCCTCCTCCTCCTTCTCCTCCGCTCATTCCTTCTCCACCTCCTCCTTTGCCCGTGGAGGTAGAGGCAGTGGTGGATTTGGAGGCAGCAGAGGTTTTGGAGACCCTGGAGATATTGAAGGAAGCGGAGGGTATGAAGATAGCGGAGATTTTGAAGGAAGTGGACATTTTGGAGACGCTGGAAATGGAGGAGGCTACGGAAGTAATCCTGGAGGAATCGACAGCTTGGGAGATGAAGCAGGAGGGATCGGAGGCAATGGAGACAGCGGTTTTGGAGGTAGCGGAGGCCTTGGTCCAGCTTTTGGAGACGCAGACGAACGAAGCATAGGAAGCAACGAAATTAGATCTGGAGGAAATAGTGGGAGTGACACAAGTTTTGAAGGCAGTACAGCAGAATTTAGAGGTAGTGGTGGGGGTAACAGGTTTGAAGGCAATGTAGGTGGCTATGGCAGAATTGGCGGTGGCAACATAAACTTGGGAGGCAATAACGGAGGGTATGGAAATAATGGTGACAGTAACATAGGATTTGGAGGCAGTGATGGTGGCTACGGTGATAATAACGGAAACGGTACCTCAATGGCAGGTTACGGGAACAACAGGGGAAATAATGGAGGCTTTGGAGGTAATGGAAGAGTAAACAGAGGCAATGGGGGCTTTAGAGGTGATGGTTTTGGAGGCAATGGTGGTTTTGGAGATAATAGTTTTGGAAGCAATAGGGGATTTGGAGGTAATGGTATTGGAAACAATGGGGAACTTGGAGGTAATGGTGAGTCTGGAAGTAATGGTGAGTCTGGAAGTAATGGTGGCTTTGGAGGCAATGGGGGCTTTGGAGGTAATGGTTTTGGAGGCAATGAGGGCTTTGGAGGTAATGGTTTTGGAAACAATGGGGGACTTGGAGGTAATGGTAGGTCTGGAGGTAATGGTTTTAAAGGTAATGGGGGCTCTGGAGGTAATAATGGAGGCAGGAAAACAGCCACCTCGTTTGCAATCTTCAATCTTGGACCTCCCATTAGAAGAAATGGTGGTTCTAATGGTGTTCCCAGTGATGGCTCTAATAGTGGCTTCAGTGGTGGTTCTAATGGTCGTACTAATGGCGGTTCTAATGTTGGTTTCACTAATGGTTTCAATGGTGATTCTAATGCATTCAATGGTGGTTCTAATAGTGTATTTAATGGTCGTCTTAATGGTGGTTCAATTGGTGTTTCAAGAGGTGGTTCTAATGGTTTTAATGCTGATTCTGATATAAATTTTAATGGTGGCTCAAGTGGTTTTAATGGCGGCTCAGATGGTTTTAATGGGGGTTTTAATGGTGGTTCTGATAGTTATATTGATAAACTAAACGGTGTATTCGATGGTGATTCTAATGGTGAATTCAATAGAGGTTCCAATAGGGGTCCCAACTCCGGACTTAATGGTCGTTCTAATGGTGGTTCTAATGGTGGTTCTAATGGTGCAGTCAATGATGGTTCTAATGGTGGTTCTAATGTTGGCTTCAATGGTGGTTCTAATAGTGGCTTTAATGGTGGCGCTAATGGTGGTTTTATTGGTGGTTCTAAAAGTGGTTTTAATGGTGGTACTAATGGTGGCTTCATTGGTGGTTCTAATGGTGGCTTCAATGGTGGTTCTAATGGTGGTTCTAATGGTGGTTCTAATGGTGGCTTCAATGGTGGTTCTAATGGTGGCTTCAATGGTGGCTTCAATGGTGGTTCTAATGGTGGTAATGGTGGACTCAATGGTGGTTCTAATGGCTTCAATGGTGGTTCTAATGGTGGCTTCAATGGTGGTTTCAATGGTGGTACTAATGGTGGCTTCAATGGTGGTTCTAATGGTGGCTTCAATGGTGGTTCTAATAGTGGTTACAGTGATGGTTCTAATGGTGGACTCAATGGTGGAATCAATGGTGGTTCTAATGGTGGCTTTAATGGTGGTTCTAATGGTGGTTCTAATGGTGGCTTCAATGGTGTTTCTAATGGTGGACTCAATGGTGGCTTTAATGGTGGTTCCAATGGTGGTTCTAATGGTGGCTTCAATGGTGTTTCTAATGGTGGACTCAATGGTGGTTCTAATGGTGGCTTTAATGGTGGTTCTAATGGTGACTTCAATAGTCGTACTAATGGTGGACTCAATGGTGGTTCTAATGCCAGGTATGGTAGTCCTAGAGGTAACTTCAATGGTGGTTCTAATGGAATGTATGGTAGTTCTAATAGTGGTTTCAGTGATGGATCTAATGGGATGTATGGTAGTTCTAATGGTGGTTTCAATGGGGGTTCCAACTGAGGGCTCAATTAATGTTCTATTGTTTTTTTTAATGGATTTAAAGGCGAATATGGAAATAAATCACCAAAACGCCTTTAGCCCTTTCAATACCAGTGACGTCTATTTTGTTTGATGTCAGGTATATTCAGACAATTTTATGAAGCTTAGGAAGAATCTGTGGTAGCTAAAATGATTAATTGAGATAGTTTGTAGCCTTTTAATTGTTTGAGGGCCTTCTTAAACACACTAAAATCATGTAACAGTTGCCGGAATATAATGAAAAGGAGAGAGAGAGTGATATTGATAAATATTTGCACAGTTTTTTTGTACAATAAAATACATATAGATTTTCTCTAATTAGACAAATATTGTGTATCGATTGTATGTATCAAATATATGAGATATACCTAACCGCCTGGTTTTTTCCATAACCTTTCCTAAAGATGATGTTAGGCTACATATTATATAATTATTAAGTATTCTAGCTAGTTGTAGGCTAAGATAAGAACTTTGCATATAGTATTATCTCAAACAAAACAATGATATGTATTATTATAGTGATAGGTTAACTATTATGCATGCCCATAATACAATCCGTTCATCTATTTTTCTAAATAATTTAATGAAGGGGAAAAGTTTATCGAAATATTAGCATATACTGTATTATACAGTATATAACATTTGCTTATACAGCATATTCTAAACCTTCTAAGGTAATCAGATATGCACATTTTTGTATTACCATTTGATACCAAATGTTAAACAACAATGTTTGTGCTTGCGGTAGGGAATGAGTTTCTCAAGATAGTTTTCCTACAGATTCCCTCTTAAAGCGTATGCAAAAATTCAATACATCGAATGATGGTAATAATAACATGTGCAGTATTAACTACACCATGACATTTGTATATTTGGAAACCATATGGTGATAACTGATCACGTTTTGTTAAAATCCCCTCAATAAGTTTCTTATTCATTGCAAGCACACACACACAGTTGTCTAAAACGCCACTCGCTAATTGCCCAGGTGAGTGTGACTGAAGTATTGTAGTCCCTCCCTAGCCAAGCTAAGGCTGAATCAGCCTTAGCCTACACGTCATTCCTCCAGTGCACCTGCGTATGTTCTTTGGTTGGAAATCAGGCACCTCACAGTCGCCAAAAGTCACATGTGACCTAGTAGTTAATACTTGAAGGTAAGCCAAGAAACAGAGTTTGTTCTCCCCTACCCAGGCATTAGGCTAAACAATGAGTGTGTAATTAAGAAAGTAACTGTTCTGACACCGAGACCTCGTTCCCAGCTAGTCTCTGGCATTGACAGTGACAAGAGGATTTGAGTAGTTTTGTCGTGAGTGTCCCGGGCCAAGCCTGCGATGTTCAGAAGGCGTATGGTCGACTTCTCCTTCATTCGGACTCTAGCGGATCTTATGGCGGACTAACCTTTCACTTAGTTTATATATATATATATATATATATATATACACCTTCAGATCCTTCCTTCTGCCAAAAGGCACTACCCTACAGGACCTAACACCCCTCCTCGCCCCCCGGTGCCCTTGACGCAGCCCCCCGCGCTACCTCCTTCAGCTTCGTCTTCTGCAGGCGCCACACAACTTAGGCCACGCCCCACGACACGCAGCCAATCAGCTTCGACCCCACCTACTGACCACCATCCCGCATCCAGTGTGCATGCGTGAAGCGGTTAACCCCTTTCTCTCTCCTAGTTTACGCTTCCACCAATAGCAGACTTTTGCCCCCTGTTTTCCGCCTCCTCTGATCCTCCACCCTCTATATATACCCTTCCTGTTTACCTTTTATATCATTCCTTCCTTACTTGATAATGCTGGTTGTCCAGTGAAACGCGTCGTATATCCTGTATCATCATGTACATTTATGTAACCCTGTACCACCATGAATTTTGCTCATCTCCTTCATCTACTTCCTGCCACCCAGCGAAAACTCATCAGAGACCTGGAAACTTTGAATAATAAAATTTCCAACGCAGAAATTGCCATTTCTTTCAACCTCGTATGTATTAAAGAACATTTATTACCTGGCTTTACTAACATATATATATATATATATATATATATATATATATATATATATATATATATACCGGTATATATAATATAATATATGTGCGTGTGTGTGTCATACAGTGTATATTTGTATGCATTATGCCAGTAACAGAAGCGGGCTGTAGCATGAGCTTTGCTGGGGACGAAAAGCCTTGGCTGCTCCACTTATCGGGGCGAGTTATTAGATGAGGTCAAAGTGATTGGCATTGCCTGTGTGCCCACACCCATGGTTCAAGCGAGTCTGAGTGTATGTAGGGCGGCTCCAGCCATCAGCTAGGTATACCACATGTCTTCCCGTACCCGTGCTTTCATGGGGAAATGCAAAACGTCTAAGGCCATTGCCCAGAGCGCCCTTAAAGAACGTCTCTGTACATTATTACCCCTTTAAGGGTTAAAGTAGAATAACCATTGTACTGTACCTAGATTAAGGAAAACCGACTAGGTTTTTAATCTCAGGGCTGCAATAAAACCAACAATTATCTTTATTATATACACAAAGACAGGAGTGATTACAATACCCCTGTGAACATTAAAATAATCTTGCAGGGATTATATATACGGAGTTGCTGTATATTTTATGATCCCTCTCTCTCTCTCTCTCTCTCTTTCTCTCTCATGTGTAGGTGGAAAAAAATAGTTAATGCCGGCTAATTTGCTTACACCGATGTAACGCATAGAGATACATTTACATGCGCGTTTTTTCCGCAACTTTTGATCCGCAATTTTGTTTTCTGGCAATATTTTGAGTCTGCTGTACACTGGTATAGGTAACTAGAATGAACGTAAATTATTATCAGTAACAGTAGGGGAGGTGTGGCAGAGTGGTCTTGGCACTGGACTGGTAATCCAATGGACCCGAGTTCGAATCCCAATATGTCAATGGGAAGATATTATTGGGATGGAATTTGTGCTGTACCTAGTTTCAGTGCATTACCACAGCACACCGAAATGCCAAAAAAATACCCTCATTGTTCCCTGATTAAATAGCATTGTATGAATATTCCCATATTCAAAATATGGTAGAGGGAGGCAATGCCTAGTGAGTTAATTGCTCAATAGGTGGCGTTCTGAGAGTGAGGGTCCGAGTGTGGGGGATGAGACGGTGAAGCGCGGAGGCGAAGCGGCTTCAGAGATGGAGTTGCTTCGAGTCAAGGTGCTTCGCATGTCTCACTCCCTAGACTGAAACAAGACCTCACGGGGCTCACCGTGTTCAGTGGTGTAGTGTAAAGGCTCTCAGCCTATGTCCGAGAGGGAGTACATGGAATATAAAAAAAAAAAAAAAAAAAAAAAAAAATGAAAATAATATAGTTAAGACGCTCCCAGATGATTGCTGTGGAATAAATGGCTCGTGGTAATCGCTTTAACCCTATCTGGTATGATATTTTTGTTTGAGCTGTTTCACTCCATTAGTTTTGGAGAATTTAAGACGTTTCACCTGATTAGCTTGGCTATTATAAGACATTTTTCAGGTGTCGATTTTACTCCTGCACGAGCGATACCAAGCCTGTAATGTAACATAAACCGGTCTTCGGGGACAGTTTTGTACCGAAAATGTCCAGTCGCGGTCATTAATTCTGATACACCTCGAAGCCACGATTATTTAAAGGAATCTCCGAAATCCAAATATCAAGTAAAGAATTAATAAGCAGTTTTATTTCCACCCGAAACAGCTTGGAACATTTATGTATCAGGGTTAATAACCTTGACTGTACATATTTAATTTGAAAGGGATTTAAGGGATTTTTCTTTAATGTGAAGGGTATCTGGGGTTGCGTTATTTTTTCAGTTTAGGGGCAAACTAAACATATGATGCAACAAAAAATGGCAAACACAACGAAAATTTTGTATAATAATAAACTAAACTATCATATTAAAATCCAAGATGTTGCACCATATAGTGTTAAAAGAGACTTAGCAGACTAAAGGGACACTCCAGAGAGTGATTAACTTCGCCTAGACTGTCGGAAGTATGAGCTATACCGATCGCTTCCTAAATAGATTACGGTAATTTTGTACTAGGCACAGATCCTATCTGCCCACCAAATTTCGTGAACACCGGTTCACATCCTTTTGACCCGTCTTCGCTATGCACTCTACCGATCACCCCCTAAATTGCATCACTTTTTCTTTGGCGCATATCCTATATCTGCCCACCAACTTTCTCGAAAATCGGTTCATAACTTTTTGAGACATATTGGTTACAGACAAACAAACAGATAGACAAGCGGAAGCAAAAACAAGTACGGTAATAGTGACTGGTTAGAATACGGATGATAGTTCACAGACAAGGTAGACAATGTGAGACAAGAATATAGGCATTATTCTTGGTGGGGGTAGAAGAGACGTGGCTGTGAACCTCCTCATAATGACGACAATTTCACGATGATCTGGCCTTTACAGTAGCCTCTACGTATGTCTATTTAACTCTGTCATGTCTATAGAGTCTCTGGATAGCGTAGGAATGATTATTAATAGCGGTATTAGTACAAGATAGGGATTATTACGAATTAATGGGGACCCTCCCATTTTCCTTTGCGATCGTGCTGCCATCTCTCGAACGCGCGGCACGCTATTTTCAGATTTCTATCCTTCTGTACTCTATGGTTCATTCAAACAGTTCGAGGAGTCGGAAAGATTCATGGCTTGTTCCTAGAATGTACAGTCGTGGACAAGAATGTATTGATAATTGTTTAGGAAACATAAGTATGATAAACTGGCGAAGTATGTAAGTTCTTGAACCATGCAAATAAAATTACTGAGCTTCGGCATTGTTTCAAGTATTCCTAACCACGGCTGTACAATTATATGGATGACTATCGTTCCCCTTTTGTTTATGTACCCGGGACTAATAGTCCTGACGGACTGATGGCTTTTCCAAGTATGCTAAAAAGAAAAAAAAAAAAAAAAAAAAGTCTTGTTTATGTACCCGAAACTCTCTGAAGAGGAGGTATCCTTTTCACAATTTGTATCGATTTGCAGTCAATAACGGACAGTAGGAATGCTCACCATTATACATTATAATGATTTTCAAACTTAAATCTCGATTATGTTGCATGAAGAGTGTGATCAAAACAAGGTTCTATTTGATAATATAGACTTCCATAATTACAAAATAGAATGTGTAACTTTGCCAATACTAGTCGAAACATTTAAACCGGGTGTTGCCAACTTTGCTACTTCGCCGCTAGTTCTTGAGATATTTACCACGATCTTGTGGTCATTTTATCGATCTAGCAATATGAATTATAGGTATAGCCTGGAGACTTGAGTACATTTAAGCGATAGCCTGGAGATTGTGCGATATTCTGCATTTTTTTACATTCTAGGAACATGGTAGACATGACAATTAAAAGTAAAGAGACAAGCGTGCCTCGAAGAACGGAGGGGGACATTATGAAGTAGCGAATGTTGAAGCCTAATATAGCGGTATTTGGGTATTTTGATTTGGTAACCCTGTTTGCACCAGTGTGCTTGTTGTGGTTGACGGCATCACATCCGAAGTGCGTATCTGTGAGAGTTAAGATAGTTAATGACAGTTTGACGCTACTTACTACTGCCAATAACAACTTCTAACCAAGACCTTATAATTCGTAAAGTGGAAAATAATATAGAACTTTGGGTATATTGCTCAAATACAATAATATTTGTGCGCCGTCTTGAACTACTGTATAAAGGCTGAGCTGCTCCAATGTTGCGTTTAGGTAAGCATATTATTTGTTTGTAAATATTACTGTTGTCACTGATACGCCAATCTGTGTTTACATGTAGAAACTCACAGAAGGTTGCTCTTGGCAACATAATATACATAGATTGTGAGGGATCTGGGAAAATTATGTTTTGAAAGAAGGCTCAGAATGTGTAGGAATAGGAATATAATGTCTCGTGATCCTAGCTTCGGAAGGATAAAGAGTGGAGAGTAAGATCCTGTGTAGCGGGGAGATATACGGGGTTAACAAATTACAAAACAATGCCAAAGACCGGCTTTAAGGGCTCATAACTGCAAAACGATTCCCCCCAAAACCTATGTATAAATAATATGTTTTACTTAGAATTATTTAATCTTTTATCTCTGGAAGTATCTGACAAAACTCGCGGGACACCCTATATAATCAAATCGCATTAAATCTTGATCGTTGAGAGAGAGAGACAGACAGACAGAGACAGACAGAGACCGACCGACCGACCACTACAGCCGTGACTCGTTTAACCACCCACGTGTCTGTATAGAGTCTCAATTTGAGAATGCAATTACCTATTGTATTAATAAAATCCAAATAAATATTAAATGTTGGCCATTGTAAGCGTGTGCAATGATGGTTTAGCTATGATTTACAAGATATGAGGAAAAGTGTGGCTAATCACTAAGTGGCAGTTAGAGGAGGAGTTGGAAGATGGGGTAGACTTAGACTCGCCCCCTCCCCCCCTACCACCTGCCCAGCGTGGGGGGAGGGGGGGGGGGTGAAGGATCCAACCCTGAGCAGCTTTTATTACGCATGAGTGTACATTGTGTTTCACGGGTAGGATTACCGGAAATTGTGTTCATAACGAAAATATAGTACGATTAACAATTTAAAAGCATACATGATTAATTCGGTAGCATTCAAGGAGATTACTGCAGGACTCTTCTTCTTCTTACCTCTGACCGGGTATAGGCTATAGGGGAGGTGTGACAGAGTGGTCTTGCCACTGGACTGGTAATCCAATGGACCCGGGTTCGAATCCCAATATGTCAATGGGAAGATATTATTGGGATGGAATTTGTGCTGTACCCACAGTAGTTTCAGTGCATTATCACAGCACACCGAAATGCCAAAACAAAATACCCTCATTGTTCCCTGATTAAATAGCACTGTATGAATATTCCCATATTCAAAATATGCTACAGGGGGTCAATGCCTAGTGAGTTAATTGCTCAATAGGTGGCGTTCTGAGAGTGAGGGTCCGAGCCTGGGGAGTGAGACTGTGAAGCACAGGGGCGAAGCAGCTTCAGAGATGGAGTTGGGTTCGAGCCGTGAGTAGGTGCTTCGCATGTCTCACTCCCTAGAGTGGAACAAGACTTCACGGGCCTCACCATGTTCAGTGGTAGAGTGTAAAGGCTATCAGCCTATGCCCGAGAGGGAGTAGTTGGAATATAGAGAAAAAGAAAAAAAATATCCTAGTGTTTACTAGCCTATACCCCTTTGAAAGGACATTAGCCTAACCTAACAACCTTACCTAACCTATCCTAGTATTATAGGTGGGGGCTGCCGCCCCCACACCCCCGCTTTGACTTAGATTTTTGGTGTATTTGTCTGTGAAGTAGGTATTTTTCAATTTGTTGATAACGAAAATCCTCCATGCGGACTATATGGAGAAAAATATGGCGAATGTATTGGTGCCTATTTTCCCTAATAAATTGTTTCTCATAACGTCGCACTAGTGTCCTTGAATATTATCTTTAACTCTTGGATGGTGTGTGGAGGAAACGTAGGGTCAAGGTTGAGTTTATAGTATAATGGAGGTACAGTTGCGGCCAGTTCCGCGCAGGACACTCAATAGGTGGCAGCACAAATAGTATTTAAATATTATATGGTAACAGTGGTGAAGGGTGGGTAGGAGGTAAGGGATGCGGGAGGAGAGAGATGGGTGAATGACGGTGGGGAGGGTGGGAAACAAGTGGTGGGGGCTAACATACAGGGGAGGGAGGGAGGGGGAGAGATGACTTATAACTGCCTTACTGAGAAAACAAAAATTAGTTATGTATTATATAAATATGTGTAATTACGAGTGCATACCAGTATATAACAGTTATACAATGTGAATGATATTGCTAGTAGTCTATAACGGATTATAGAAATACAAAGGACTTACAAACTGGAACAGACGGAAAAATGTTAGGAAATACCACAAATTTTCCGAGTGTTTTTTATAAACAAAATTGGTCATTTGCATCAATATATAGTGTTTGTAATTAATTAGAAATCTCGGGAAAACCTATTTTCCCCATTAGGCCTATCGATCGATGTTGAGACTCGACTGAGTGGGGGGGGGCCCCACTCGATAGTGATTTGAAAAGACATTAGCCTAACCTAACTACCTTACCTAACCTAACCTAGTATTATGGGTGGGGTGTTTTGCTGCAATATAATTGAATCGCTTTCCTATAATATAAGCTTACAACCATTGTTTCCAGTAAAGTTTGATCGGTTGATTGTGAAGTAATCACTTACATTTAGGTTGCTAAATCCCTTTAGAAACTTGAAAACCTCTATTAGATCACTTCTCAATCTGCATTTGGTTAGGCTAAACAAATGTAGTTCTTTTAGATGCTCCTCGTATATTTTTTTGTTCTCGCAATCTAGGTATAATTTTTCTGACTGCGTTGTGGAGGAGGCGGCGTAAGAGGAGGAAGAAAAGAGGAGCGGGAGGAGGAAGAGGACAGAAAGGGAGAAGAAGGAAAGGAGGGGGAAGAATGAGGAAATAGGAGAAATGAAGATCGTGAAATGAGATTTACATAATATACACTGGCCACACAGATATTTCGATCCCAATGAGATGGCCAGGACTTAATCCTAAATTAGGGATAGTAACCCTGTGACTAAGGAAAAGTGAAAGGACAGGATAGCAAAGATTAAGGCTTTCTCCCAACCTCCGGCAATCTGGCGTAGGCTACATGGTATCAATTGAAAGTGAATATTTTGGCCGGGGCTTGGAAATCGCTTAAATAAATGTATAGCATAGTTAGAAATGGAGAGAATCAGAGAGAGAAGGATGAGAGAGTGAGAGGGATGAGAGTGGAGAGTTGGGAGGGGGGAAGGGCGGAGGGCGGAGGGTTGGGAGGAACCAAGGAATATGAGGAGAGGTAAGGATACACATGTCTCCACGCCTAGTTGCCAGATGCATGATAACCTGCGCTTGCCTGAATACCTATCAATAATATTTACAAACATTCAATTCAGGTAAAAAATACTTATGATTTTGAGTTAACAAGTGTATTCCCCCTCCGTTATCAAGCTGCAGACAAGGTAGTTCCCGTCTATTGGTTTAGGAAGGTTGGGTGTTGTGGCTAATGTGACGCTTAGGACCACATGTTGCACTACGGGTCATAACACGTGTTTTATGTATTGATATTGGCTCCTGTAGGCATGGTGGTCTGGCTTGGTAGCATCACGGCACAATCTTGACATTAGCACTGTCATTCACGCTCTTTTAAAATATTAATTACTGCTTGATTGATGCCCATATTGGTGTTATACGCAGCGTTTTGTGTATATGAGAGAAATATAAGTTTCTGGTGTGTGGTGTTTAAAGCCGATAATTGGAATTAACATGATGGTTGAGTAATAAATCTTAACGTATTATTGACCTTCGGCTTCTCATCACGCCCCTACACTCTCCCTCTCGCCGAGAGGGTGGAAAGACGTGTTGAGTTTTTATGCTTTGTGTTCGTATACTTTGCGTGCGCGAGTGCTTCTACTATCGCTGAAATACGGTCGGACGGACGGATGGAGCAGTGGTGACATTAAAGGTTGGTTGCATTAGCGTTTTATTGAAGGATAATTAGGCTACTCGAGGAGTTTAGACACGTGAGCTAGTCCCCCGAAATGGTTCTCCTGTCATACGCCTTGACCCTTATGTTTTATCACCACTCACAGGGGCGTTTCATTATTATTGAAGTTATGATGAATTTGTACAGTGGATTTGTTTTAAAGATACGCTATTATGGTTGTATACTTCTGCCTATTTACGAATGTTGCATAATACATGCATCCATGTGTTAGTATTTGTATCGGTATATATATATACGTACAGTATGCTAATCAATGTTTATATACTCCCAGCCGGAGAGAGAGAGAGAGTGTGTGTGTAAGTGAGAGAAGCAAGACTGGGAAGAAAGGAGGAGAGCACAAAGGAAATCAAACAACAACAGATCTAGTGACACCTCTAGGCTGCTTGTCCTCCAAAACTCTGAGGATCAAGTGTCCAAACTGGTTTAAAGTGGGTAAGGGAAAATTGGAAAGGGAACTACTGCCCTGGAACTCATGCCCGTGGCAGGATTAGGAAGTTAGTAGGGGACAGATGGGTTAGTAACATAACATAGTTATAAGTGATCTTTCGTATATCTGGGAAAACAAAAGTACCGGTAACGTCTTAGTAATATATATACGCAATACTCCTTGATGAATCTGAGGGGGGAATCATATATAGATATATTTAGTTAAGACTCTTAATGTCCTCGTCTCATTTTACTGAGATTGTATATCAATAGACCTGCCAACATTATTTACAAATATTGATAATAACTATACATGTAGGGAAATACATGAAATATTGTATATGCTTTGTTCTAACATATCCGTTATATGTCAAATATGTTCACTATCATATATAATAGCCACGTATATACTTGTTTAATATAACCTACAATTATTAGATACATAAGATACAAAAGTAGTATATATTTGTGTGCAAAAAACAAGAAAATTATGATTAAATAATATATTCACCAAACACTAACACTATTATCTCGGAAACAATTTTACAGTAATCGTATGAGTAGGAGTAACTCGTGTTATTTATTACAGTGTGGTTAACTCATTCAGGATTCAGGACATATTTCCGTTGTTTTCTTTCTGTTATAATACCATTTTATTCAAATTGGAAAGGGTATATAAAAGTCAGATGAACAATTAAGATCATATTTTAACTGTACCCACAGTACAAGGGCAAAACTCATCATGAACCTTAAGGGATAATTATCACACGATAGCCTCATATTACGAACTAAATATAATAGGAGCTTTAAAGCTATCAGAGTAAGTCCTGCAGTACAGTGATGCTTGGATTTTTATATCGTGGCTAACATCAGAGGATATTCTTTTCTCCAGCAGAAATTCGAATAGGCCTACTATGGATAAAGGTGGAGGAAATTGTTACGTGTTTATCTTTGTCTGTAATATTGAGTATACTGTATGCCTCCCTCAATATTCCACCACCCTCCACCTTCTATCCACCACCCCTGTAACTCACCTTCCTCCCTTCTCCCCTATCCCTTACCTCTGCTCTCTTCCGTCCCCCTCCTGCCCTTCTCTACCCCCCTCCCACAACTTTTGCTGCTCTGCTGCCACCCACCTCTAGTTTCCCACCCCCATTCCTCCCTCCCCTCCTACGTTAGCCCCCGCCACTTGTTTCCCACCCTCCCCACCGTCATTCACGCAGCTCTCTCCTCCCCCATCCCTTACCTCCTACCCACCCTTCACCAGTGTTACCAGACAAAATATGAATACTAAATGTGCTGCCACCTATTTAGTGTCCTGCGCGTAATTGGCCGCAACTGTACGTACCTTGATAATTACGCCATATACTGTATACATTTTATTTCCATTATTAACGCATCTGGTGATATCTGGCTAGGTTGTTTGCTAATCGATTGCTCCTATTACCTCATTAAGTGTAGGTACTACTATTGGGTAGGTTAATCAAAATATGAATTTTACACAGTATTTTATTATAGATGGAAATGGAACTTTTTGAAATAGGAATATACTTTTATGGAAAGACAATTTAGATAGGTGAAGAGCTGACAAGAAAGTGGGTTCGTTTGTTCTCCAAATGTTATTTTTGTTCTCCACGTGTTCACTTCCCGTATGCACTGCTTCCACCGCCGTGTCCTCCACCACCTCCGATTCCATCATCTCCATCACCAATTCTTCCTCCGCCACCTCCACCAATGCCTCCATCTCCACTGTATCCTCCACCAATCCCACCACCTCCACCACCACCGCCACTGAAACCTCCACCAATTCCTCCACTTCCACCACCTCCGCTATGTCCACCTCCGCTGTGTCCACCTCCGCCAATACTTCCACCTCCAAAGCCTACACCAGATCCACCGCTGCCCTGACCTCCCCCAGAACCTCTCTTGCTTGGCCGGAGGTTGAAGTCGATAGTTGCTGTTCCACCCACTTTACCTCCACCATATCCTCCACCACCACTACCACCGTGCCCTCCACCTCCACCAAGACTACCTCCACCAAATCCACCTCCACCACCACTGCCACCATGCCCTCCACCTCCACCAAATCCACCTCCTCCACCACCACTGCCACCATACCCTCCACTTCCACCATGACCACCTCCTCCACCACCACTACTGCCGTATCCTCCACCTCCTCCACCAATTATTATGCCACCTCCGCCAAATCCACCTCCTCCTCCACCTTGTCCGCCCCCACCTCCTCCACCATAGCTTCCACTCCCACCACCCCCACCATGACCACCTCCTCCACCAAATCCACCCCCTCCACCACCACTGCCACCTCCACCCGCCACAGCGAGGGTGGAAACAGCTAACAACACCACACTACTCACCAAGTTCTGGAAAAGAAAGAAAAATAGCAGTTGAAAATAATACATTAATCCCTTTTATAATAACTATACAAATAATTACAAATGATCCTGGTAATAATAATAGAATGAGTACGATGCATGCTACTACTACTACTACTACCAATAATAATAATAATAATAATAATAACAATAATGCAATAATAATAAATTATTATTAAACTTTCTGAAGTCGTATACTTATACTTCGTGATATTTTAATGACAGATTAGTTCTATGCTTGTGATTGTGAAGTTGCTTTTCGTGAATAACCTAGCCTTCGATGATCTATTTAAGCACCCTAATCTTTATAATTAGTTTGAGATTCTATAGCCCTGGAATCCCAATTTAATTATAGTTACCTCTAACAAAAATATTAATGTAGGGTTGTTGGAAGTTGTCTTGGGCTAAATGGCGTACCGTAGTTGAGTAATATTTATCCTTTTGATCCTCAGATCTCTAGTCTCTATTCAAGAACACTCGTTGATAACTAGAAAACTAATATGAAAAGTTGTCTAATTGAAGGATTCAGTTCTGTGTAAACTCATATATATTCGTCTTACTTAACTAATTTAACTTATCAAAATATAGGAATAAGTGATTAATGGTGACTGCGTGTAAATTGAATTTCGTAATTCTGTGTTTCATTATGCTGTGATTATCTGCAGCAGTGTGTCGAATCGATATAATTTGATTTTAAGATTGTAATGAACATGACCAGGATATTGTATCTTTTCCAAGGATATATATAGTTGTGTATATATAGGAATAATTACTAAACAGAAGGGAATTCATATCTCGTTTAACCCTATCAATATTTGAGATTTTTTTAAACTATTTTCCAACTATGATAATACCATTATATGCAGCTTAGGAAGGATTTCTACGAATCAAAAAGGTCGACGAAAAAACAACTCAAATATGTGTCTTGACTCCCACAGAACCTTCCTAAGATTAAAAAGATAGTCTAATGAAAGCCAGAATAAACTCTTGAAGCTAATCACAATCCTCACTATCAAACTTCAATAGAGATATCTCATTCGTGGTAACCCCTTTGGGGATCAAGGCATCTGTCAATAAATAGATAGATAGAATTAATCCAGTGCAAAAAGTGTTCCGTGTCTTAAAAAAAAAAAAAAAAAAAAAAAAAAAAAAAAAAGTGGGGAGGGGGACAGTTCTAGCATGCGAGTTTTTGGCGTGTATGTTTAGTTGTTGTAGTCGCATATTTCCTACCGGTATGTTTGCATGTTGCTTTACTTTACTTTATTTGCGTACAACTGGTGCGGCACAGCATGCATTATCTTGGTATTTGCACAGCTTAATGATTTCAACTAAGAAGGCACTTTCGGATTCAAGTCAAATTAGACTATCTGTGAGACTATGAAGATACTACCCACCATTTATTAGTACAATTTAATGACTTAGCTTAGGATAGTGTACATGTTTATTGTGTTTAAGCCCATCAAAATATAATGACGCACTTCTTACATGTATTCTGGATATCATTTAACTATTGTATTAAGTTTAGGATGGAATAGTGGAAATCAGAGGGTTAATTCAGATAGTTTTTGCTTTTTTCTATTCCTAAAGATTCTTCCTAAGCTGCATAAAGTCGTCTAGTAATATTCAGAGTATAGTAACAAACGCGTCTCCATATACTGAAGGGGTTAGGAGTGTAAGCCATAGGAAGCACTACCCACCATGACTGAATTAGTCCAAGTTGTGACTGTGGATGAGAGGCGAGAGCTGCTTTATATACTCAAGGTACACCCTCCAATCCCCTCCATCTCTGTTCCAATGCCATTTCTCTCCCTCCTCTTTCCCCCCTTAAGGGAGCCCACCTTGTTTTTTTTCTCTTTCTCTCCCTCTCTCTTTGCCTTGAATCTATTTGGTCCCATTCAGCCTACTGTTTTCAGACGTTTACCCCCATCCAGGTGTCAATATTTTCCTGGTGAGCGGTAGCGAGCCAGCATATATATATTTTTGTTTTGAAACTAAGCTAAATTTGTACATTTTTCGATAGAAAAATGTCTCCGGCGACGCCGGATTTCTCCATACAATGCTGGCTCGCTGTCGCTCGCCAGGAAGAAATCGACACCTGGATGGGGATAAACGTCTTAAAACAGTTGGCTGAATGGGGCCGAATGGATACAAGCCAGGAAAAGAGAGAAAAGGAGAGAAAGATAAAAAACAGCCGGTGACCCCCCTTAATCATATACCCCTTCTCTTTCCATGCCTCCATTTTTCCCTCTCTCACCCCTCTCCTTCCTTCCTCTCTCTCTGATCCCCTTACCTTCAAGCCTGTATTATCCCCCTCCCTATTCCCTCACCCTACCTCCCATACCTATCACTGTATTAAATATACATGAAATTAACTGTAGATTAAATTATAATTAACTGCTGATTAAAGTATGTGCATTTACATTTGTTACGTGTCCATGAATGTTTAGATAATCCTAGCAGGAAAATAACTTGTACTATTATCGTCAAGATGTATTTTATTTTATATATATATATATATATATATATATATATATATAAATATATATATAAATATATATATATATATATATATATACAGTATATATATATATATATTATAATTAATACTTTCAACTACTTCTCATAGCTATCCATATTGTTTTATAAACCTAATACTATTGCAATTTGGATTTCCTACTAAAAAAAAAATGGGTTTCAGAGGCCATGTTACATCGTTTTTCGGGAATAACTTCTTAACAAACAGTTGCATCAGTATGATATTTTGACACAACTTTTTTCACACCGTGCCCTAATTTTCGTCAATATAGTGCATTACCAAAAATGTAGAATTAAGCCACTTGTCCCTGTGTCATGAGGTTAAAGTCACACATTAATGCCACAGATACGAACAAAGCTACCGTGGCTTACCTGTGAGAACCACCAAACTATTATAGCTCCTCCCTCAAACACGGTAGTTATCAGCCACCACCCAACCCTACTATCGCCTTTAAATTCTAGTTATCTGTCAATATCAAGTATAAATATACAAAAGTATGTTTTTTTGTATATTTATATTTTGATATTGACAGATAATTTGAATTTAAAGGTGATAGTAGAGTTGGGTGGTGGGTGATAACTACCGTGTTTGATGGAGGAGCAATAATGGTTTGGTGGTTCTCACAGGCAAGCCACGGTAGCCTTGTTCGTTTCTGTGCCATTAATGTGTGACTTTAACCTCATGACACAGGGACAAATGGCTTAATGCTACACTTTTGGTAATGCACTATATTGACGAAAATTAGGGCACGGTGTGAAAAAACCTGTGTCAAAATATCATACTGATCCAACTGTTTGTTAATAAGTTATTCCCGAAAAACGATGCAACACGGCCTCTGAAACCCATAGTAGGTGCCTTTTAAGATATCTTTCATGCTCCCAAAAGGACCAGCCAGAACTGTTATCATGCTTAATTTTTGTAATTGATGACACATGTACAGTATGTCAAATATCGTTTGGCTTGAAACAATTTAAATGCTAGAGTATAATATTTAGTTAATGAGTATAATATTTGCCTGAGATCGAACACCTGTCTTGCTTGCTCTTCCGGCTGTTCTTGGGAGGGTTCAATGTCACTTGAATAAGAAACTGCATTACATATCTTTGTAATATAATAGTAAACCGAAGAAAGATCGTTTTGTGTTGACGCCATAACATTTGATATAACGAGCTGTAGTTCGGTAGCCATATAATTTAGATATGCCCTATTGAAAGATCCCCTTCACATTTTGCAGGGTATGAAATGTATACTCAGCTGAAGTAGATTTCATGCATGGGTTCTTAAATATACAGTGACAGTTAGTCTTGTTTAATGGGCACAATATTTTAACAATGTGCATACAAATTTAGTACATTTATGTTGGCTGTACTTAACCCATAGGCCTCCGAATGTGGGCCTGATTATACTCTGAAGTTGGTAGAACGGCGGCAAAAATGTAACAGAGACCCCTGGCTCAGTTTCTCTGTTTTCTATGAACAGTCCATTTTCGTTGTCCTCCATGGGTGGGGGAATTTTAGATGCATTACTGGATTCTTTGACAGATAGGAAACGAGATCGTTTTCATGTGTTGGTGTATTTCTAGATATTACTACCTCTTTCGCTAAGCTAGCAAGAGAATGTGGATGCCGAGACAATTTCTTATTCTTAGATATGTTCTTGCTAATTTAACAATACTACTCTCAGGCTAAATTCAACATAGTTTCCAAAGAGAGGGCTAAATGAAGGGAAAAGGAGAGATGGGGGTAAGGGAATGGTTTAAAATTGACCAAAAGGCGCACAAGCTGATTACTTGTCCCAATTAAGTTGCGTCCTAACACAGCTGCTTTACCCCACTTTAGGAACAGGACAAAACAACCTCATAGCCCAAACAGCATTATGGCCCAAGCGGTCATATGTGCAATAATGGCAATCTTTGGCTCAAAACAGTTACATAATTGGCCCAAAATGGCTATAAGGTTTAAAAGAACTCTGAGATTTAAAATGTCCATATGAACCAATTTTTACCACTCATCATAATGGCCATTCTCCCCAAATTGGTTGGTAGGACCAATAACTTCCCAACGGATTTGTCAAATTCGACTGTGCTTAAAAACTATCATGTGACCCAAAATCCCTTGTGAAACTGTAACCTATGATTCTGCCACAGTCTCATGGCTTCAAAATGTTATTCGGCTTAGGCTCAAAACAGCCAGCACTCAACGGCTTCTCGGGCTAATTTAGCCACAGCATGAAATGGCCTGAATCCCAAAACTGCTTCTTGGTTATGGGTTAAATCTGCCGCTGGTTCCAATACAGCCTCGGAGCCTATACGTCTGCTTAGGCCAAACTTGCTACTTGGCTCATTTCAACCAGGAATCCCTATTGTTTGTGTAGTCAGGAAAGGAGGGACAAGTAGAGTTTTCAGTGTCCTGGGTTGTGAGTGCGGGCAACAGAGGTGTCCAAAGCTTTGTATCGTATGTTTGCTCTGCTTGGCTCTATGGAAGGTTACAAATATAATTTTGTATTAATTAAAACACTGTAAAGTGGAGTAACATTTATATCAGATTAATTTGCTGAAATAAAAACATAGAGTTTACAAAAAAAAGTCAAATAACATTATCTCTATAAATGAAAATCAACGTAATTCGTAATTGTGTAAGCTTTACTTCTTTGTTTTTGTGAATCTAAATGCTATACAGTTTAAATTAACAGTTCCTCATGTTTATATACAAATCGATGTATACTTTAGTTTTGCTTGGTAAACATGGTTATAGGCATGCATGCATATATACGTTTTGTAATTAAATACAGTAAATATGAGGACATTAATTAAGTATACCGAGAAACCACATATATTATTTACAGTACATAGTTGGAAAAATATATATGTAAATATACAGCATATACACGGCATAAATGATAAGGCCTTCATTCATCATTAATATATGTTAATATCATTGGAATTTCACTGGTCATTATAATTACCTCACTCACAATAGTTTGATTGATCAGACACATTTACAAGTAATACTGTAATTGTATACATATTAAGCCTTTCACGCACAGGACGCGATGTGTGCCCTCTCTGGGATACTTATAAGCCTTTGTGACCATCAGGGGTGTTTAGCAACATTTAGTTTAGTTACTTCAACCTCTGCAGTTGTCTTTGAGTGAGCCGTGGCCAGAAAACTAATTTTGGAAAGGTAATTATGAGATTGAGAGAACTCTATTTCTGAATGCTAAACGGGAACCCCAGAGTCCACTGAATAGCGAGAGGATTAATTCGATAGTTGTTGGTACATACTGTTTTTGCTGATGCCAATGCTATTATTGGGAGTACCAAGTTATGTGAATACAATGTGGAAAGGCAATGTATGGATATATTTAGTACTTGGTGAGTACCAGGTTAATACCAAGTGAATAGGTGTGAATGGGTTGGTAGTCTTGGTATGTAAATAGGTAGGTATTCTTCTCGTTATTTCAGTAGTAAAATGCTGCCACCGATTCCCTAGTCACCACAATACAGTAAGGACTATATTTAGGTACTGGGAGATTATATTGCCTAAATAACCAGCCAACTTATACCTAATTCAATTTCAGGAACAAAACTTGATATGCGGGGAACAGTGTGTAAATGCAGTAACTTGATAAGTAGTTGAAGTACAGTAACAATCTATCTTGAAGTAGTATTATAATATTTACATAGTATTTCCCATGTAGAGAGAATATCTCAAACAGTACAAAGGAAATCAAGCAATAACAGGTCCAGCGACCCCTCAAGGCTGCTTGCCCTCCAAAACCCTGATGGTCAAGTGTCCAAACAGTGGTTTAGGGTGGGTAAGGGAAAAATGGAAAGAGAAGACTGCCCTGGGACAAATGTCCGTGGCAGGATTAGGATATATTAGTAGGGGACATGTGTAAGTAATATAATATAACAGTCTTGATGGCTCCAAGCCATCTGTCTAAGTGTAATTTAAAACTCCTCTTCAGTCTTCACCCCACCTCACGTTAACTTCAGGTCAAACCGACCCCTAGTGATAACATAAACAGGACACTGGTGATGGGCTGGTCTATCAGAGTGAGAACTGAGCGATCTCTGCCATACCCATAGCTTACTCTGACTGTTCCTTTTACTTATATATTTCCTAGATCTCAAGTGACGGCGTCTCTTCCGTGGATTGACCTCCCAATCTACCAAGATTGGAAGCCAAAGCGTCACATTTTTCCTTTGCCCCTCAACTTTCTCTTCATAATTGCTGAGGGGCACAGGGCCCTGGGTGGGGCTTTGGTTTCCCGGGCGTTTCCGCACCCTCCTCAGCTCCCCGCCATGGAGTGGCTTCGGTCACCCAGGCTATATTGTGGTAGGCGGGGAGGGTTTTGTGGGGGCGCTCGGTTATGGCCTTGGCCTTGCTTGGGGCCTTGGGGCTGTTCGGCCAGGCAGCTTGGGGAACGGCAACAACAACAACATAAACAGGACACAACTGATCATCTGAAACAACTCTGATCTCAGTAAAAGGTAGCCGGTCTTATATTTAAACATTACCTCTAAGCATAGAGGGTACAGTTGCCTGCTTAAATGTTGTACATTACTATTCCCACTACAAGTATTTCTTAACCTCAAGGGGTTCTTTACCCCTGCACAGCTTCTTGCTCTGTGCAGGGGCACAGTGCGTTCTTGTATTGAGTATTGTTCACATGTGTGGGGAGGATCCTCTCACACCGCACTCTCTAGACAAAGTAGAAAGGAAAGCTTTTCGTGTCATTAACTCCCGTCCACTCACCAACTCTCTGCAATATCTCTCTCTTCACCGCAATATTGCATCTCTCTCGCTATTCTATCACTACTATGTTCCTCAGAGCTTTCCCAGTGTATACTACCTCCTCTACGTAGGGCACGTAGTACCCATCTTGCAACACAATCCCACCCCTACTCTTTGCAACTCTCCAACCCAATAGTGAAAAGTTATCATCAGTCTTTCTTCTATTCAACTCTGGAACTCTCATAATCAGTCTTTCCCTCTTCCTATGACTTACATTTCTTCAAATTATGTGTGTCCAGGCATTTTGGCTCGAACGTCCCTTGATTTTGGCCCTGTCACTCTTTACACTCTGGGGGAGGCACTCGATACAGGCAGTTCTGCCTTTTATCTCCCTCACTTCCATAGCCAAAAAAAAAAAAAAAAAAAAAGTATATTTTTCTAAATATATAATCCTAAGTATAACGTGTAATGCTACTATTAATGATGCGTTCAATGTCCTAGTTCATATTAGTAGTTAAATGGCAAAGAACTTTAATAACAATTGTGTTTTACAAATGCTTACTACAATATAAAATGTCATTGTATCGATTTTGTTTTAAAAATTTATTTGTTACCATCTTGTATAATATGATATTCCCCTTTATATTCTTCTTCCGTCTGCCTTTCTATGCGTCAACTTATATATTAGTATATTGTATGCAATAATCGCCCGTTCTCCCGAAACGTCGTTTGTTATCACTGCAACGAAAACTATACAAAATCCCCAATACTTATGTGTTCATAATAGATGCTGCTCCTATTAGACGGATATGTTCACCGATATGATGGTATATTGACATAATTTAATAGAATAGGAACTCAATATGACAAGTTTTTGCTATAATTTTATATACAAAATAATAATTACTTGCACAATTATTGCTTGGAACGCTTCATCTGTCATTGCCTAGTCACTACGTCTGAGAGTTTACCTATTATAATAACGATGTTGTCATTGTTTAACGTTTTCAGTAATAAGTTACATTTTCCAATATTCTTTCTTTATACGCTAGCCGAAATTTTGTTTAGGTATATAATAGTTTTTTGTGGTTAAAAGAAAAACCTCGTTTTGCAAGACGAAACACTTTGTCACCATGAACTCAAGCTGTAACCCTTTGATAAAGGGGGACCTTTTCTAAGCAAAATAAAATCGTCTAGCACTACCGGTAACGAAAATACAATAAATCAAAACATAATTTTTATGAAGGTGTTGCTCCAGGCATTATATATTAGCTGGATTATGAGACGTCTTGTACCAATCTGAGCAATATAATATGTTGCTAGCATAAACTAAATATACGGTGCATGTTACCAGTTCTGTAAGGATTAAGTTATACATATATAATATAAACTATCTAACAGTGTAGATATGGAAATATATTTGTCCAGCTAAATTTAAAAGTATGTATGTTAATAAAAATATGAATTTCGCATACTATTTATTATTAAGGAAGGAAATAGAAACCTTTGGAAATGTCTGACTAGGAATAAACTTTCAGAGAAAGATAAATTTGGTTGCAGAAGAGCTCTCGAGAAAGTTCGTTCATTTGTTCTCCAAATGTTATTCTTGTTCTCCTCATGTTCACTTCCCGTATCCACTGCTTCCACCACCACCTCCGTGTCCTCCACCAAAGCCGCCGCCACCTCCTCCGATTCCACCACCTCCACTGTAACCTCCATCAATGCCTCCCCCACCAATTCCACCACCTCCACCATGTCCTCCACCAATTCCACCACTTCCGCTGTATCCTCCACCAATTCCACCACCTCCACCAATTCGTCCCCCACCAATTCCACCACCTACACTGTAACCACCACCTCCAATTCCCCCACCTCCACCACCACCGCCACTGAAACCTCCACCAATTCCTCCACTTCCACCACCCCCTCCGCTGTATCCACCTCCGCCAATACTTCCACCTCCCAAGCCTCCACCAGATCCACCACCTCCACTGTATCCTCCACCAATTCCTCCCCCACCAATTCCACCACCTCCTCCAATTCCTCCCCCACCAATTCCACCACCTCCACTGTAACCACCACCTCCAATTCCCCCACCTCCACCACCACCGCCACTGAAACCTCCGCCAATTCCTCCACTTCCACCACCCCCTCCGCTGTATCCACCTCCGCCAATACTTCCACCTCCCAAGCCTCCACCAGATCCACCGCTGCCGTAGCCTCCCCCAGAACCTCCCTTGCTTGGCCGGAGGTTGAAGTTTATGGTTGCTGTTCCACCTACTTTACCTCCACCATATCCTCCACCACCACTACCACTACCACCGTGCCCTCCACCTCGATTACCTCCACCAAATCCACCTCCTCCACCACCACTGCCACCATACCCTCCACCTCCACCAAGACTACCGCCACCAAATCCACCTCCTCCACCACCACTGCCACCATACCCTCCACTTCCACCATGACCACCTCCTCCACCACCACCACTACTGCCGTATCCTCCACCTCCTCCACCAATTATTATGCCACCTCCGCCAAATCCACCTCCTCCTCCACCTTGTCCGCCCCCACCTCCTCCACCATGACCACCTCCTCCACCAAATCCACCCCCTCCACCACCACTGCCACCTCCACCCGCCACAGCGAGGGTGGAAGCAGCTAACAACACCACACTAGTCACCAAGTTCTGGAAAAGAAAGAAACATAGCAGTTGAAAATAATACATTAATCCCTTTTATAATAACTATACAAATAATTACAAATGATCCTGGTAATAATAATAGAATGAGTACGATGCATGCTACTACTACTACTACTACCAATAATAATAATAATAATAATAATAACAATAATGCAATAATAATAAATTATTATTACACTTTCTGAAGTCGTATACTTATACTTCGTGATATTGTATTGACAGATTAGTTCTATGCTTGTGATTGTGAAGCTGCTTTTCGTTGAATAACCTAGCCTTCGATGATGTATTTAAGCACCCTAATCTTTATAATTAGTTTGAGATTCTATAGCCCTGGAATCCCAATTTAATTATAGTTACCTCTAACAAAAATATTAATGTAGTGTTGTTGGAAGTTGTCTTGGGCTAAATGGCGTACCGTAGTTGAGTAATATTTATCCTTTTGATCCTCAGATCTCTAGTCTCTATTCAAGAACACTGTCGTTGATAACTAGAAAACTAATATGAAAAGTTGTCTAATTGAAGGATTCAGTTCTGTGTAAACTCATATATATTCGTCTTACTTAACTAATTTAACTTATCAAAATATAGGAATAAGTGATTAATGGTGACTGCGTGTAAATTGAATTTCGTAATTCTGTTTCATTATGCTGTGATTATCTGCAGCAGTGTGTCGAATCGATATAATTTGATTTTAAGATTGTAATGAACATGACCAGGATATTGTATCTTTCCCAAGGATATAATATAGTTGTGTATATATAGGAATAATTACTAAAAAGAAGGGAATTCATATCTTGTTTAACCCTATCAATATTTGAGAAAGATTTAAAAAAAAATCCAAATATGATAATACCATTATATGCAGCTTAGGAAGGATTTCTACGAATCAAAAAGGTCGACGAAAAACCAACTTAAATGTGTGTCTTGACTCCCACAGAACCTTCCTAAGATTAATAAGATAGTCTAATGAAAGCCAGAATAAACTCTTGAAGCTAATCACAATCCTCACTATCAAACTTCAATAGAGATATTTCATTCGTGGTAACCCCTTTGGGGATCAAGGCATCTGTCAATAAATAGATAGATAGAATGAATCCAGTGCAAAAAGTGTTCTTGTTAAAAAGTTAGTTTGTCTAAAAAAAAAAAAAAAAAAAAAATGGGGAGGGGGACAATTCTAGCATGTGACTTTTTGACATGTATGTTTAGTTGTTGTAGTCGCATATTTCCTACCGGTATGTTTGCATGTTGCTTTACTTTACTTTATTTGCGTACAACTGGTGCGGCACAGCATGCATTATCTTGGTATTTCCACAGCTTAATGATTTCAACTAAGAAGGTACTTTCGGATTCAAGTCAAACTAGACTATCTGTGAGACTATGAAGATACTACCCACCATTTATTAGCACAATTTAATGACTTCGCTTAGGATAATGTAAATTTAGATTGTGTTTAAGCTCATCAATATATAATATACGCGCTTCTTACATGTATTCTGGCTATCATTTAACTATTGTATTCAGTTTAGGATGGAATAGTGGAAATCAGAGGGTTAACTCAGATAGTTTTTGCTTTTTTCTATTCCTAAAGATTCTTCCTAAGCTGCATAAAGTCGCCTAGTAATAGTCAGAGTATAGTAACAAACGCGTCCCCAAATCCTGAAGGGGTTAGGAATGTAAGCCATAGGAAGCACTACCCACCATGACTGAATTAGTCCAAGTTGTGACTGTGGATGAGAGGCGAGAGCTGCTTTATATACTCAAGGTACACCCTCCAATCCCCTCCATCTCTGTTCCAATGCCATTTCTCCCCCTCCTCTTTCCCCCCTTAAGGGAGCCCACCTTGCTTTTTTTCTCTTTCTCTCCATCTCTCTTTGCCTTGAATCTATTTGGTCCCATTCAGCCTACTGTTTTCAGACGTTTACCCCCATCCAGGTGTCAATATTTTCCTGGTGAGCGGTAGCGAGCCAGCATATATATATTTTTGTTTTGAAAGCAAGCTAAATTTGTAAATTTGTCGATAGAAAAATGTCTCCGGCGACGCCGAATTTCTCCATACAATGCTGGCTCGCTATCGCTCGCCAGGAAGAAATCGACACCTGGATGGGGATAAACGTCTTAAAACAGTTGGCTGAATGGGGCCGAATGGATACAAACCAGGAAAAGAGAGAACATGAGAGAAAGATAAAACAAAGCCGGTGACCCCCCTTAATCATTTACCCCTTCTCTTTCCATGCCTCCATTTTTACCTCTCTCACCCCTCTCCTTCCTTCCTTCCTCTCTGATCCCCTTACCTTCAAGCCTGTATTATCCCCCTCCCTATTCCCTCACCCTACCTCCCATACCTATCACTGTATTAAATATACATGAAATTAACTGTAGATTAATGTATGTGCATTTAAATTGTGTATGTGTCCATAAATATCTAGATAATCCTAGTAGGAAAATAACGTTTGTCCTATTATCGTCAAGATGTATTTTATTTTATATATATATATACATATACTATATTCTAATTAATACTTTCAACTACTTCTCATAGCTAACCATATTGTTTTATAAACCTAATACTGTTGCAATTTGAATTTCCTAGGTGCCTTTTAAGAGATCTCTCATGCTCCCAAAAGGATCAGCCAGAACTGTTATCATGCTTAATTTTTGTAAGTGATGACACATGTATGTCAAATATCGTTTGGCTTGAAACAATTTAAATGCTAGAGTATTATTTAGTTAATGAGTATAATATTTGCCTGAGATCGAACAACTGTCTTGCATGCTCTTCCGGCTGTTCTTGGGAGGGTTCAATGTCACTTGAATAAGAAACTGCATTACATATCTTTGTAATATAATGGTAAACCGAAGAAAGATCGTTTTGTGTTGACGCCATAACATTTGATATAACGAGCTGTAGTTCGGTAGCCATATAATTTAGATATGTCCTATCGAAAGATCCCCTTCACATTTTGCAGGGTATGAAATGTATACTCAGCTGAAGTAGATTTCATGAACGGGTTCTTAAATATACAGTGACAGTTAGTCTTGTTTAATGGGCACAATATTTTAACAATGTGCGTACAAATTTAGTACATTTATGTTGGCTGTACTTCACCCATAGGCCTCCGAAGGTGGCCCTGATGATACTCTGAAGTTGGTAGAACGGCGGCAAAAATGTGACAGAGACCCCTGGCTCAGCTTCTCTGTTTTCTATGAACAGTTCATTTTCGTTGTCCTCCATGGGGGCGGGGGTGGGGGGTGGGGGGTGAATTTAGATGCATTACCAGATTCTTTGAAAGATAGGAAACAAGATCGTTTTCATGTGTTGGTGTATTTCTAGATATTACTACCGTACCTCTTTCGCTAAGCTAGCAAGGGAATGTGGATGCCGAGACAATTTCTTATTCTTATTTATATATATTGCTATTTTAACAATACTACTGTCAGGCTAAATTCAACATAGTTTCCAAAGAGAGGGCTAAATGAAGGGAAGAGGAGAGATGGGGGTAAGGGAATGGTTTAAAATTTACCAAAAGGGCCGCACAAGCTGATTACTTGCCCCAATTAAGTTGTGTCCTAACACGGCTGCTTTGCCCCACTTTAGGAGCAGGCCAAAACAACCTCATAGCCCAAACAGCCTTATGGCCCAAGCGGTCATATGTGCAATAATGGCAATCTTTGGCTCAAAGCAGTTACATAATTGGCACAAAATGGCTATAAGGTTTAAAAGAACTCTGAGGTTTAAAACGTCCATATGAACCAATTTTTGCCACTCATCATAATGGCCATCCTCCCCAAATTGGTTGGTCGGACCAATAACTTCCCAACGGATTTGTCAAATTCGACTGTGCTTAAAAACTATCATGTGACCCAAAATCCCTTGTGAAACTGTTGCCTATGATTCTGCCACAGTCTCATGACAGTCTCATGACAGTCTCATGGCTCCAAAATATTAATCGGCTTAGGCTCAAAACAGCCAGGACTCAACGGCTTCTCGGGCTAATTTAGCCACAGCATGAAATGGCCTGAATCCCAAAACTGCTTCTTGGTTATGGGTTAAATCTGCCGCTGGTTCCAATACAGCCTCAGAGCCTAAACGTCTGCTCAGGCCAAATTTGCTACTTGGCTCATTTCGACCAGGAATCCCTATTGTTTGTGTAGCCAGGAAAGGAGGGACAACTAGAGTTTTCAGTGTCCTGGGTTGTGAGTGCGGGCAACAGAGGTGTCCAAAGCTTTGTATCGTATGTTTGCTCTGCTTGGCTCTATGGAAGGTTACAAATATAATTTTGTATTAATTAAAACACTGTAAAGTGGAGTAACATTTATATCCGATTCATTTGCTGAAATTAAAACATAGTGTTTATAAAAAAAAAGTCAAATTACATTATCTCTCTAAATGGAAATCAACGTAATTCGTAATTGTGTAAGCTTTACTTCTTTGTTTTTGTGAATCTAAATGCTATACCGTTTAAATTAACAGTTCCTCATGTTTATATTCAAATCGATGTATACTTTAGTTTTGCTTGGTAAACATGGTTTTAGGCATGCATGCACATATACGTTTTGTAATTAAATACAGTAAATATGAGGAAATTAATATAAGTATACCGAGAAACCACATATATTATTTACAGTACATAGTTGGAAAAGATATATATGTAAATATACAGCATATACACGGTATAAATGATAAGGCCTTCATTCATTATTAATATATTTTAATATCATTGGAATTTCACTGCTCATTATAATTACCTCAATCACAATAGTTTGATTGATCAGACACATTTACAAGTAATATTGTAATTGTATACATATTAAGCCTTTCACGCACAGGACGCGATGTGTGCCCTCTCTGGGATACTTATAAGCCTTTGTGACCATCAGGGGTGTTTAGCAACATTTAGTTTAGTTACTTCAACCTCTGCAGTTGTCTTTGAGTGAGCCGTGGGCAGAAAACTAATTTTGGAAAGGTAATTATGAGATTGAGAGAACTCTATTTCTGAATGCTAAACGGGAACCCCAGAGTCCACAGAATAGCGAGAGGATTAATTCGATAGTTGTTGGTACATATTGTTATCAACTCTGCGTAAGCAGAGTTTGGTATCGCTCCCCCCCCCCCCCCACCCCCTGTATAGTGGGTACCACACGAAAAAAAAATCTGTCAACGTCGTCGTCGTCGTCGTCCGTCTGTCTCGAAACTCCTCCTAGACCGTTGGACGGATTTTCACCAAATTTCACACGAACATTTGTTGCGTGAATGCGAATGTCAGTCAAAAAATATGTTTTGAATTTATGCAATAGTTATGATTTTAGGTCCAAAATATGGTTTTACCAAGCCCCCCCCCACCCCCCTCCCCCTTCCCGGACCTCCCCCCCCCCCCCCCCTCACTCAGCAATGATGGCGTTCTGGGGGCGAAAACATCTCGCTCCGCATTTGCTAGGTTAAGTTAGTTCAGTTGGCATTAGAAGTGATGGTACTAATAGTGGGATTGAAGGTGATAGAAGTGATGATGGTGATAATAGTAGTGATGATGGTTGTAGTGATGATGATGACAGTAGTAATGATGATGGTGATAGTAGGATACATGATGGTGACAATACTAGTAGTAATGATGATGGTGACAAGTAATGACGATAGTTGTAGTGATAATGATGACAGTAGTGATGATGGAAGTGACGATGGTGTGAGTATTAGTGATGATGGTGAGTAGTAGTGGTGATGACAATAGTTGTGATGAAGATCATAGTAATGGTGATGGTGGCAGTAGTAGTGATGATGGTGATAGTAGGATACATGATGGTAATACCTGTTACAGTAGTAATGATGGTTATAGTAGTAGTGATGATGTTAACAGTTGTAATGATAATTGTTAGATGGTGGTGATGATAGTAGTAATGATGGTTGATAGTTGTAGTATCAATGATGATAGTAGTGATTTTTTTTTTTTTTTTTTTTTTTCTATATTCCAACTTACTTCCTCTCGGGCATAGGCTGAGAGCCTTAACATTCACCGCTTTACAATGAACAGTGAAGCCCGTGAGGTCTTGTTCCAGTCTAGGGAGTGAGACATGTGAAGCACGTAGTGTACAACGAGCACCTGCCATCTTACCTTCACATGAGGCACGGTGCTTACTCATGGCCCGAAACGACCCCATCTCTGAAGCCACCTCATTCCCGTGCTTCACTGTCTCACCCCCTACACTCGGACTCTCACACTTACACACACACAACGCCACCTGTTGAGCAGATAACTCACCAGGCATTGCACCCCTATAGCATATTTTGAATATGGGAATATTCATACAGTGCTATTTAATCAGGGAACAATGAGGGTATTTTATTGACGTTTCGGTGGGCTTGTGGTAATGCACTGATACTAGGTACAGCACAAATTCCATCCCAATAATATCTTCCCATTGATACATCGGGATTTGAACCCGGGAACTTTGGATTACCAGGCCAGTGGCAAGACCACTCCACCACACCTCCCCTAAGATGGTAGTGATAATGGTGACAGTAGTAGTGATGATGGTGAGAGTAGTAGTGATGATTGTAGTTGTAGTAGTGATGATCATAGTAGTGGTGATGATGACAGTAGTCGTGATGATTGGCAGTAGTAGTGGTGATTGTTATTGATGATGGTATTAGTAGTGATGATGGTAACCCATCGCAGAGTTGGGTATGCCGTTTTGATTTTGGGCAAAACGGCACGTCTACTTTATTGCTGATGCCGATGTAATTATTGTGAGTGCCAGGTTATGTGAATACAATGTGGAAAGGAAATGTATGGATAGATTTAGTACTTGGTGAGTACCAGTTTAATACCAAGTGAATAGGTGTGAATGGGTTGGTATTCTTGGTATGTAAATAGATTGGTATTCTTCTCGTTATTTCAGTAGTAAAATACTGCTACCGATTCCCTAGTTACCACAATACAATGAGGACTCTATTTAGGTACTGGGAGATTATATTGCCAAAATAACCAGCCAACTTATACTTTATTCAACTTCAGGAACAAAACTTGATATGCGGGGAACAGTGTGTAAATGCAGGAACTTGATAAGTAGTTGAACTACAGTAACAATCTATCTTGAAGTAGTATTATAATATTTACAGAGTATTTCCCGTGTAGAGAGAATATCTCAAACAGTACAAAGGAAATCAAGCAATAACAGGTCCAGCGACTCCTCAAGGCTGCTTGCCCTCCAAAACCCTGATGGTCAAGTGTCCAAACAGTGGTTTAGGGTGGGTAAGAGATAAATGGAAAGGGAAGACTGCCCTGGGACAAATGTCCGTGGCAGGATTAAGATATATTAGTAGGGGACATTTGTAAGTAATATAATGTAACAGAATTGATGGCTCCAAGCCATCTGTCTAAGTGTAATTTAAAACTCCTCTTCAGTCTTCACTCCACCTCACGTTAACTTCAGGTCAAACCGACCCCTAGTGATAACATAAACAGGACACAACTGATCATCTGACACAACTCTGATCTCAGTAAAAGGTAGCCGGTCTTAATTTGAACGTTACCTCTAAGCATAGAGGAGGGTACAGTTGCCTGCTTAAATGTTGTACATTACTATTCCCACTGCAAGTATTTCTTAACCTAAAGGGGTTCTTTACCCCTGCACAGCTTCTTGTTCTGTGCAGGGGCACAGTGCGTTCTTGTATTGAGTATTGTTCACATGTGTGGGGAGGATCCTCTCACACCGCACTCTCTAGACAAAGTAGAAAGGAAAGCTTTTCGTGTCATTAACTCCCGTCCACTCACCAACTCTGCAACATCTCTCTCTTCACCGCAATGTTGCATTTCTCTCGCTATTCTATCACTACTATGTTCCTCAGAGCTTTCCCAGTGTATACTACCTCCTCTACGTAGGGCACGTAGTACCCGTCTTGCAACATAATCCCACCCCTACTCTGTGCAACTCTCCAACCCAATAGTGAAAAGTTATCATCAGTCTTTCTTCTATTCAACTGCTGAACTCTGGAACTCTCATAATCAGTCTTTCCCTCTTCCTATGACTTAAATTGCTTCAAAATTCTGTGTGTCCAGGCATTTTGGCTCGAACGTCCCTTGATTTTGGCCCTGTCACTCTTTACACTCTGGGGGAGGCACTCGATACATGCAGTTCTGCCTTTTATCTCCCTCACTTCCATAGCCCAATTTTTTTTTTTTATGTAGCCTAAGTTTCTAAATATATAATCCTAGTATAACGTGTAATGTTACTATTAATGATGCGTTCAATATGTCCTAGTTCATATTAGTAGTTAAATGGTAAAGAACTTTAATAACAATTGTGTTTTACAAATGCTTACTACAATATAAAATGTCACTGTATCGATTTTGTTTACAACGTTTCTTTTGTTACCATCTTGTATAATATGATATTCCCCTTTATATTCTTATTCCGTCTGCCTTTCTATGCGTCAACTTATATATTAGTATATTGTATGCAATAATCGCCCGTTCTCCCGAAACGTCGTTTGTTATCACTGCATCGAAAACTATACAAAATCCCCAATACTTATGTGTTCATAATAGATGCTGCTCCTATTAGACGGATATGTTCACCGATATGATGGTATATTGACATAATTTAATAGAATAGGAACTCAATATGACAAGTTTTTGCTATAATTTTGTATACAAAATAATAATTACTTGCACAATTATTGCTTGGAACGCTTCATCTGTCATTGCCTAGTCACTACGTCTGAGAGTTTACCTATTATAATAACGATGTTGTCATTGTTTAACGTTTTCAGTAATAAGTTACATTTTCCAATATTCTTTCTTTATACGCTAGCCGAAATTTTGTTTAGGTATATAATAGTTTTTTGTGGTTAAAAGAAAAACCTCGTTTTGCAAGACGAAACAGTTTGTCACTATGAACTCAAGCTGTAACCCTTTGATAAAGGGGGACCTTTTCTAAGCAAAATAAAATCGTCTAGCACTACCGGTAACGAAAATACAATAAATCAAAACATAATTTTTATGAAGGTGTTGCTCCAGGCATTATATATTAGCTGGATTATGAGACGTCTTGTACCAATCTGAGCAATATAATATGTTGCTAGCATAAACTAAATATACGGTGCATGTTACCAGTTCTGTAAGGATTAAGTTATACATATATAATATAAACTATCTAACAGTGTAGATATGGAAATATATTTGTCCAGCTAAATTTAAAAGTATGTATGATAATAAAAATATGAATTTCACATACTATTTATTATTAAGGAAGGAAATAGAAACCTTTGGAAATGTCTGACTAGGAATAAACTTTCAGAGAAAGATAAATTTGGTTGCAGAAGAGCTCTCGAGAAAGTTCGTTCATTTGTTCTCCAAATGTTATTCTTGTTCTCCTCATGTTCACTTCCCGTATCCACTGCTTCCACCACCACCTCCGTGTCCTCCACCAAAGCCGCCGCCACGTCCTCCGATTCCACCACCTCCACTGTAACCTCCATCAATGCCTCCCCCACCAATTCCACCACCTCCGCCATGTCCTCCACCAATTCCACCACTTCCGCTGTATCCTCCACCAATTCCTCCCCCACCAATTCCACCACCTCCACCAATTCGTCCCCCACCTACACTGTAACCACCACCTCCAATTCCCCCACCTCCACCACCACCGCCACTGACACCTCCACCAATTCCTCCACTTCCACCATCCCCTCCGCTGTATCCACCTCCGCCAATACTTCCACCTCCCAAGCCTCCACCACCTCCACTGTATCCTCCACCAATTCCTTCCCCACCAATTCCACCACCTCCACTGTAACCACCACCTCCAATTCCCCCACCTCCACCACCACCGCCACTGAAACCTCCACCAATTCCTCCACTTCCACCACCCCCTCCGCTGTATCCACCTCCGCCAATACTTCCACCTCCCAAGCCTCCACCAGATCCACCGCTGCCGTAGCCTCCCCCAGAACCTCCCTTGCTTGGCCGGAGGTTGAAGTTTATGGTTGCTGTTCCACCTACTTTACCTCCACCATATCCTCCACCACCACTACCACTACCACCGTGCCCTCCACCGCGATTACCTCCACCAAATCCACCTCCTCCACCACCACTGCCACCATACCCTCCACCTCCACCAAGACTACCGCCACCAAATCCACCTCCTCCACCACCACTGCCACCATACCCTCCACTTCCACCATGACCACCTCCTCCACCACCACTACTGCCGTATCCTCCACCTCCTCCACCAATTATTATGCCACCTCCGCCAAATCCACCTCCTCCTCCACCTTGTCCGCCCCCACCTCCTCCACCATAGCTTCCACTCCCACCATGACCACCTCCTCCACCAAATCCACCCCCTCCACCACCACTGCCACCTCCACCCGCCACAGCGAGGGTGGAAGCAGCTAACAACACCACACTAGTCACCAAGTTCTGGAAAAGAAAGAAAAATAGCAGTTGAAAATAATACATTAATCCCTATTATAATAACTATACAAATAATTACAAATGATCCTGGTAATAATAATAGAATGAGTACGATGCATGCTACTACTACTACTACCACTTATAATAATAATGATAATAATAATAATAACAATAATGCAATAATAATAACTTATTATTACACTTTCTGAAGTCGTATACTTATATTTCGTGATATTTTAATGACAGATTAGTTCTATGCTTGTGATTGTGAAGTTGCTTTTCGTTGAATAACCTAGCCTTCGATGATGTATTTAAGCTCCCTAATCTGTATAATTAGTTTGAGATCCTATAGCCCTGGAATCTCAATTTAATTATAGTTATCTCTAACAAAAATATTAATGTAGGGTTGTTGGAAGTTGTCTTGGGCTAAATGGCGTACCGTAGTTGAGTAATATTTATCCTTTTGATACTCAGATCTCTAGTCTCTATTCAAGAACACTGTCGTTGATAACTAGAAAACTAATATGAAAAGTTGTCTAATTGAAGGATTCAGTTCTGTGTAAACTCATATATATTCGTCTTACTTAACTAATTTAACTTATCAAAATATAGGAATAAGTGATTAATGGTGACTGCGTGTAAATTGAATTTCGTAATTCTGTTTCATTATGCTGTGATTATCTGCAGCAGTGTGTCGAATCGATATAATTTGATTTTAAGATTGTAATGAACATGACCAGGATATTGTATCTTTCCCAAGGATATAATATAGTTGTGTATATATAGGAATAATTACTAAAAAGAAGGGAATTCATATCTTGTTTAACCCTATCAATATTTGAGAAAGATTTAAAAAAAAATCCAAATATGATAATACCATTATATGCAGCTTAGGAAGGATTTCTACGAATCAAAAAGGTCGACGAAAAACCAACTTAAATGTGTCTTGACTCCCACAGAACCTTCCTAAGATTAATAAGATAGTCTAATGAAAGCCAGAATAAACTCTTGAAGCTAATCACAATCCTCACTATCAAACTTCAATAGAGATATTTCATTCGTGGTAACCCCTTTGGGGATCAAGGCATCTGTCAATAAATAGATAGATAGAATGAATCCAGTGCAAAAAGTGTTCTTGTTAAAAAGTTAGTTTGTCTAAAAAAAAAAAAAAAAAAAAAAAAATGGGGAGGGGGACAATTCTAGCATGTGACTTTTTGACGTGTATGTTTAGTTGTTGTAGTCGCATATTTCCTACCTGTATGTTTGCATGTTGCTTTACTTTACTTTATTTGCGTACAACTGGTGCGGCACATCATGCATTATCTTGGTATTTCCACAGCTTAATGATTTCAACTAAGAAGGTGCTTTCGGATTCAAGTCAAACTAGACTATCTGTGAGACAATGAAGATACTACCCACCATTTATTAGCACAATTTAATGACTTCGCTTAGGATAATGTAAATTTAGATTGTGTTTAAGCCCATCAATATATAATTACGCACTTCTTACATGTATTCTGGATATCATTTAACTATTGTATTCAGTTTGGGATGGAATAGTGGAAATCAGAGGGTTAACTCAGATAGTTTTTGCTTTTTTCTAGTCCTACAGATTCTTCCTAAGCTGCATAAAGTCGCCTAGTAATAGTCAGAGTATAGTAACAAACGCGTCCCCAAATCCTGAGTGGGTTAGGAATGTAAGCCATAGGAAGCACTACCCACCATGACTGAATTAGTCCAAGTTGTGACTGTGGATGAGAGGCGAGAGCTGCTTTATATACTCAAGGTACACCCTCCAATCCCCTCCATCTGTTCCAATGCCATTTCTCCCCCTCCTCTTTCCCCCCTTAAGGGAGCCCACCTTGCTTTTTTTCTCTTTCTCTCCCTCTCTCTTTGCCTTGAATCTATTTGGTCCCATTCAGCCTACTGTTTTCAGACGTTTACCCCTATCCTGGTGTCAATATTTTCCTGGTGAGCGGTAGCGAGCCAGCATATATATATTTTTGTTTTGAAACTAAGCTAAATTTGTAAATTTGTCGATAAAAAAATGTCTCCGGCGACGCCGGATTTCTCCATACAATGCTGGCTCGCTATCGCTCGCCAGGAAGAAATCGACACCTGGATGGGGATAAACGTCTTAAAACAGTTGGCTGAATGGGGCCGAATGGATACAAACCAGGGAAAGAGAGAAAAGGAGAGAAAGATAAACAAAAAGCCGGTGACCCCCCTTAATCATTTACCCCTTCTCTTTCCATGCCTCCATTTTTACCTCTCTCACCCCTCTCCTCCCTTCCTTCCTCTCTGATCCCCTTACCTTCAAGCCTGTATTATCCCCCTCCCTATTCCCTCACCCTACCTCCCATACCTATCACTGTATTAAATATACATGAAATTAACTGTAGATGCCTCTAAAAAACTGGGACTCCTGTACAGAGTTCGAGAATTCTTCACTGACGAGCAGTTGGCCGTGATATATAAAAGTCATGTGCGTTCTCAGATGGATTACTGTTCACCTCTGTGGGGTGGAAGTGGAGTGGTTGCATTGAGGCAGTTGGACAAAATTCAAAATAAAGCTATTAGATTAATCAATAACCCTGCAATCACACAGGACCTTCCTACATTATCCATACGAAGAAACGTTGCATCCCTTGCATTATTCTACAGATATTTTCACAGCAATTGTTCCGAGGAACTTGCTTCAATTGTGCCGCCTCTCCACATCTTTCCCCGTAGAACTAGGGCGGCTGAGAGCGCCCATGAATTTACACTTTCTCCTCCACAATGCAGAACTTGTAGTATCAATGATGATAGTAGTGATTAAGATGGTAGTGACAATGATGACAGTAGTAGTGATGATGGTGAGAGTAGTAGTGATGATTGTAATTGTAGTAGTGATGATGATCATAGTAATGGTGATGATGACAGTAGTCGTGATGATTGGCAGTAGTAGTGATGATTGTTATTGATGATGGTATTAGTAGTGATGATGGTAACCCATCGCAGAGTTGGGTATGCCGTTTTGATTTTGGGCAAAACGGCACGTCTACTTTATTGCTGATGCCGATGTAATTATTGTGAGTGCCAGGTTATGTGAATACAATGTGGAAAGGAAATGTATGGATAGATTTAGTACTTGGTGAGTACCAGTTTAATACCAAGTGAATAGGTGTGAATGGGTTGGTATTCTTGGTATGTAAATAGATTGGTATTCTTCTCGTTATTTCAGTAGTAAAATACTGCCACCGATTCCCTAGTCACCACAATACAATAAGGACTCTATTTAGGTACTGGGAGATTATATTGCCTAAATAACCAGCCAACTTATACTTTATTCAACTTCAGGAACAAAACTTGATATGCGGGGAACAGTGTGTAAATGCAGGAACTTGATAAGTAGTTGAAGTACAGTAACAATCTATCTTGAAGTAGTATTATAATATTTACAGAGTATTTCCCGTGTAGAGAGAATATCTCAAACAGTACAAAGGAAATCAAGCAATAACAGGTCCAGCGACCCCTCAAGGCTGCTTGCCCTCCAAAACCCTGATGGTCAAGTGTCCAAACAGTGGTTTAGGGTGGGTAAGGGAAAAATGGAAATGGGACAAATGTCCGTGGCAGGATTAAGATATATTAGTAGGGGACATTTGTAAGTAATATAATATAACAGAATTGATGGCTCCAAGCCATCTGTCTAAGTGTAATTTAAAACTCCTCTTCAGTCTTCACTCCACCTCACGTTAACTTCAGGTCAAACCGACCCCTAGTGATAACATAAACAGGACACAACTGATCATCTGACACAACTCTGATCTCAGTAAAAGGTAGCCGGTCTTAATTTGAACGTTACCTCTAAGCATAGAGGAGGGTACAGTTGCCTGCTTAAATGTTGTACATTACTATTCCCACTGCAAGTATTTCTTAACCTCAAGGGGTTCTTTACCCCTGCACAGCTTCTTGCTCTGTGCAGGGGCACAGTGCGTTCTTGTACTGAGTGCCATCCGGCTGGCTCAGTTGATAGCGTGCCTGATTCCCATCTTGAAGGTCTCGCGTTCAATCCCCGCTCAGATTGAAAAGTTTTTCTGGGATACAGCCGGCGGTTACCATCTCCCCATGAGCAAGGGGGATGGGTAATGGTATCTGGTAGACTAAAGAAAGCCAAGCGCTTGTGAATCCTCGAAGGAGGAGAAACGGGCGCTATATAAGTAACCAGAAGATTATTATTATTATTATTATTGTTCACATGTGTGGGGAGGATCCTCTCACACCGCACTCTCTAGACAAAGTAGAAAGGAAAGCTTTTCGTGTCATTAACTCCCGTCCACTCACCAACTCTGCAATATCTCTCTCTTCACCGCAATGTTGCATCTCTCTCGCTATTCTATTACTACTATGTTCCTCAGAGCTTTCCCAGTGTATACTACCTCCTCTACGTAGGGCACGTAGTACCCGTCTTGCAACATAATCCCACCCCTACTCTGTGCAACTCTCCAACCCAATAGTGAAAAGTTATCATCAGTCTTTCTTCTATTCAACTGCTGAACTCTGGAACTCTCATAATCAGTCTTTCCCTCTTCCTATGACTTAAATTGCTTCAAATTCTGTGTGTCCAGGCATTTTGGCTGGAACGTCCCTTGATTTTGGCCCTGTCACTCTTTACACTCTGGGGGAGGCACTCGATACATGCAGTTCTGCCTTTTATCTCCCTCACTTCCATAGCCAAAAAAAAAAATTTTTTTTTTATGTAAGTTTCTAAATATATAATCCTAGTATAACGTGTAATGCTACTATTAATGATGCGTTCAATATGTCCTAGTTCATATTAGTAGTTAAATGGCAAAGAACTTTAATAACAATTGTGTTTTACAAATGCTTACTACAATATAAAATGTCACTGTATCGATTTTGTTTACAACATTTCTTTTGTTACCATCTTGTATAATATGATATTCCCCTTTATATTCTTATTCCGTCTGCCTTTCTATGCTTCAACTTATATATTAGAATATTGTATGCAATAATCGCCCTAGTTCTCCCGAAACGTCGTTTGGTATCACTTCATCGAAAACTATACAAAATCGCCAATACTTATGTGTTCATAATAGATGCTGCTCCTATTAGACGGATATGGTCACCGATATGATGGTATATTGACATAATTTAATAGAATAGGAACTCAATATGACTCGTATTGGCTATAATTTTAAATACAAAATAGTAATTACTTACACAATTATTGCTTGGAACGCTTCATCTGTCATTGCGTAGTCACTACATCTGAGAGTTTACCTATTATACTAACGTTGTTGTCATTGTTTAACGTTTTCAGTAATAAGTTACATTTTCCGATATTCTTTCTTTATACGCTAGCCGAATTTTTGTTTAGGTATATAATAGTTTTTTGTGGTTAAAAGAAAAACCTCGTTTTGCAAGACGAAACACTTTGTCACCATGAACTCAAGCTGTAACCCTTTGATAAAGGGGGACCTTTTCTAAGCAAAATAAAATCGTCTAGCACTACCGGTAACGAAAATACAATAAATCAAAGCATAATTTTTGTTAAAGGTGTTGCTCCAGGCATTATATATTAGCTGGACTATGAGACGTCTTGTACCAATCTGAGCAATATAATATGTTGCTAGCATAAACTAAATATACGGTGCATGTTACCAGTTCTGTAAGGATTAAGTTATACATATATAATATAAACTATCTAACAGTGTAGATATGGAAATATATTTGTTCAGTTAAATTTAAAAATATGTATGTTAATAAAAATATGAATTTCACATAATATTTATTATTATGGAAGGAAATAGAAACCTTTGGAAATGTCTGACTAGGAATAAACTTTCAGAGAAAGATAAATTTGGTTGCAGAAGAGCTCTCGAGAAAGTTCGTTCATTTGTTCTCCAAATGTTATTCTTGTTCTCCTCATGTTCACTTCCCGTATCCACTGCTTCCACCACCACCTCCGTGTCCTCCACCAAAGCCGCCGCCACCTCCTCCGATTCCACCACCTCCACTGTAACCTCCATCAATGCCTCCCCCACCAATTCCACCACCTCCACCATGTCCTCCACCAATTCCACCACCTCCGCTGTATCCTCCACCAATTCTACCACCTCCACCAATTCCTCCTCCACCAATTCCACCACCTCCACTGTAACCACCACCTCCAATTCCCCCACCTCCACCACCACCGCCACTGAAACCTCCACCAATTCCTCCACTTCCACCACCACCTCCGCTGTATCCACCTCCGCCAATACTTCCACCTCCAAAGCCTCCACCAGATCCACCGCTTCCGTAGCCTCCCCCAGAATCTCTCTTGCTTGGCCGGAGGTTGAAGTCGATAGTTGCTGTTTCACCCACTTTACCTCCACCAGCACTACCACTACCACCGTACCCTCCACCTCCACCAAATCCACCTCCTCCACCCCCACTGTCAACATACCCTCCACCTCCACCTCCACCAAAACTACCTCCACCTAATCCACCTCCTCCACCACCACTGTCGCTATACCCTCCTCTTCCACCATGACCACCTCCTCCACCACCACTACTGCCGTATCCTCCACTTCCTCCACCAATTATTATGCCACCTCCGCCAAATCCACCTCCTCCTCCACCTTGTCCGCCCCCACCTCCTCCACCATAGTTTCCACTCCCACCATGACCACCTCCTCCACCAAATCCACCCCCTCCACCACCACTGCCACCTCCACCCGCCACAGCGAGGGTGGAAGCAGCTAACAACACAACACTAGTCACCAAGTTCTGGAAAAGAAAGAAAATTAGCAGTTGAAAATAATACATTAATCCCTTTTATAATAACTATACAAATAATTACAAATTATCCTGGTAATAATAATAGAATGAGTACGATGCATGCTACTACTACTACCACTAATAATAATAATGATAATAATAATAATAACAATAATGCAATAATAATTACTTATTATTACACTTTCTGAAGTCGTATACTTATACTTCGTGATATTTTAATGACAGATTAGTGCTATGCTTGTGATTGTGAAGTTGCTTTTCGTTGAATAACCTAGCCTTCGATGATGTATTTAAGCACCCTAATCTTTATAATTAGTTTGAGATTCTATAGCCCTGGAATCCCAATTTAATTATAGTTACCTCTAACAAAAATATTAATGTAGGGTTGTTGGAAGTTGTCTTGGGCTAAATGGCGTACCGTAGTTGAGTAATATTTATCCTTTTGATCCTCAGATCTCTAGTCTCTATTCAAGAACACTGTCGTTGATAACTAGAAAACTAATATGAAAAATTGTCTAATTGAAGGATTCAGTTCTGTGTAAACTCATATATATTCGTCTTACTTAACTAATTTAACTTATCAAAATATAGGAATAAGTGATTAATGGTGACCGCGTGTAAATTGAATTTCGTAATTCTGCGTTTCATTATGCTGTGATTATCTGCAGCAGTGTGTCGAATCGATATAATTTGATTTTAAGATTGTAATGAACATGACCAGGATATTGTATCTTTCCCAAGTATATATAGTTGTGTATATATAGGAATAATTACTAAAAAGAAGGGAATTCATATCTTGTTTAACCCTATCAATATTTGAGAAAGATTTTAACTCTTTTCCAACTAAGATAATACCATTATATGCAGCTTAGGAAGGATTTCTAAGAATAAAAAAGGTCGATGAAAAACCAACTCAAATAAGTGTCTTGACTCCCACAGAACCTTCCTAAGATTAATAAGATAGTCTAATGAAAGCCAGAATAAACTCTTGAAGCTAATTACAATCCTCACTATCAAACTTCAATAGAGATATCTCATTCGTGGTAACCCCTTTGGGGATCAAGGCATCTGTCAATAAATAGAATGAATCCAGTGCAAAAAGTGTTCTTGTTAAATAGTTAGTTTGTCCAAAAAAAAAAAAAAAAAAAAAAAAAAAAAAAAAATGAGGAGGGAGACAATTCTCGTATGTGACTTTTTGACGTGTATGTTTAGTTGTTGTAGTCACATATTTCCTGCCGGTATGTTTGCATGTTGCTTTACTTTACTTTATTTGCGTACAACTGGTGCGGCACAGCATGCATTATCTTGGTATTTCCACAGCTTAATGATTTCAACTAAGAAGGTAATTTCGGATTCAAGTCAAATTAGACTATCTGTGAGACTATGAAGATACTACCCACCATTTATTAGCACAATTTAATGACTTCGCTTAGGATAATGTAAATTTAGATTGTGTTTAAGCTCATCAATATATAATGACGCACTTCTTACATGTATTCTGGATATCATATAACTATTGTATTCAGTTTAGGATGGAATAGTGGAAATCAGAGGGTTAACTCAGATAGTTTTTGCTTTTTTCTATTCCTAAAGATTCTTCCTAAGCTGCATAAAGTCGCCTAGTAATAGTCAGAGTATAGTAACAAACGCGTCCCCATATACTGAAGGGGTTAGGAGTGTAAGCCATAGGAAGCACTACCCACCATGACTGAATTAGTCCAAGTTGTGACTGTGGATGAGAGGCGAGAGCTGCTTTATATACTCAAGGTACACCCTCCAATCCCCTCCATCTCTGTTCCAATGCCATTTCTCCCCCTCCCCTTCCCCCCTTAAGGGAGCCCACCTTGCTATGTTTTCTCTTACTCTCCCTCCCTCTTTGCCTTGAATCTATTTGGTCCCATTCTGCCTACAGTTTTAAGACGTTTACCCCCATCCAGGTGTCAATATTTTCCTGGCGAGCGGTAGCGAGCCAGCATATATACAGATATATTTTTGTTTTGAGAGCAAGCTAAATTTGTACATTTTTCGACAGAAAAATTTATCCGGCGAAGCCGGATTTCTCCGTACAATACTGGCTCACTATCGCTCGCCAGGAAAAAATCGACACCTGGATGGGGATAAACGTCTTAAAACATATGGCTGAATGGGGCCGAATGGATACAAGCCAGAAAAAGAGAGAACATGAGAGAAAGATAAAACAAACCCGATGACCCCCCTTAATCATTTACCCCTTCTCTTTCCATGCCTCCATTTTTACCTCTCTCACCCCTCTCCACCCTTCCTTCCTCTCTGATCCCCTTACCTTCAAGCCTGTATTATCCCCCTCCCTATTCCCTCACCCTACCTCCCATACCTATCACTGTATTAAATATACATGAAATTAACTGTAGATTAAAGTATGTGCATTTAAATGTTGTATGTGTCCATTAATATCTAGATAATCCTAGTAGGAAAATAACGTTTGTCCTATTATCGTCAAGATGTATTTTATTTTATATATTTTTATATATATATATATATATATATATATATATATATATATATTGTTTATATTCTAATTAATACTTTCAACTACTTCTCATAGCTAACCATATTGTTTTATAAACCTAATACTGTTGCAATTTGAATTTCCTAGGTGCCTTTTAAGAGATCTCTCATGCTCCCAAAAGGATCAGCCAGAACTGTTATCATGCTTAATTTTTGTAAGTGATGACACATGTATGTCAAATATCGTTTGGCTTGAAACAATTTAAATGCTTGAGTATTATTTAGTTAATGAGTATAATATTTGCCTGAGATCGAACAACTGTCTTGCTTGCTCTTCCGGCTGTTCTTGGGAGGGTTCAATGTCACTTGAATAAGAAACTGAATTACATATCTTTGTAATATAATGGTAAACCGAAGAAAGATCGTTTTGTGTTGACGCCATAACATTTGATATAACGAGCTGTAGTTCGGTAGCCATATAATTTAGATATGTCCTATTGAAAGATCCCCTTCACATTTTGCAGGGTATGAAATGTATACTCAGCTGAAGTAGATTTCATGAACGGGTTCTTAAATATACAGTGACAGTTAGTCTTATTTAATGGGCACAATATGTTAACAATGTGCATACAAATTTAGTACATTTATGTTGGCTGTACTTCACCCATAGGCCTCCACAGGTAGCCCTGATGATACTCTGAAGTTGGTAGAACGGCGGCAAAATGTGACAGAGACCCCTGGCTCAGCTTCTCTGTTTTCGATGAAGTTAATTTTCGTTGTCCTCCATTGGGGGGGGGGGGGGGGGGGGGAGGTGAGATTTTAGATGCATTACCGGATTCTTTGAAAGATAGGAAACAAGATCGTTTTCATGTGTTGGTGTATTTCTAGATATTACTACCTATTTCGCTAAGCTAGCAAGAGAATGTGGATGCCGAGACAATTTCTTATTCTAATTTATGTTCTTGCTATTTTAACATTACTACTTTCAGGCTAAATTCAACATAGTTTCCTAAGAGAGGGCTAAATGAAGGGAAGAGGAGAGATGGGGGTAAGGGAATGGTTCAAAATTGACCAAAAGGGCCGCACAAGCTGATTACTTGCCCCAATTAAGTTGTGTCCTAAGACGGCTCCTTTTCCCCACTTTAGGAGCAGGCCAAAACAACCTCATAGCCCAAACAGCCTTATGGCCCAAGCGGTCATATGTGCAATAATGGCAATCTTTGGCTCAAAGCAGTTACATAATTGGCCCAAATTGGCTATAAGGTTTAAAAGAACTCTGAGGTTTAAAACGTCCATATGAACCAATTTTTGCCACTTATCATAATGGCCATTCTCCCCAAATTGGTTGGTCGGACCAATAACTTCCCAACGGATTTGTCAAATTCGACTGTGCTTAAAAACTATCATGTGACCCAAAATCCCTTGTGAAACTGTAGCCTATGATTCTGCCAGTCTCATGACAGTCTCATGGCTCCAAAATTTTATTCGTCTTAGGCTCAAAACAGCCAGCACTCAACGGCTTCTCGGGCTAATTTAGCCACAGCATGAAATGGCCTGAATCCCAAAACTGCTTCTTGGTTATGGGTTAAATCTGCCGCTGGTTCCAATACAGCCTCAGAACCTAAACATCTGCTCAGGCCAAATTTGCTACTTGGCTCATTTCGACCAGGAATCCCTATTGTTTGTGTAGCCAGGAAAGGAGGGACAACTAGAGTTTTCAGTGCCCTGGGTTGTGAGTGCGGGCAACAGAGGTTTCCAAAGCTTGGTATCGTATGTTTGCTCTGCTTGGCTCTATGGAAGGTTACAAATATAATTTTGTATTAATTAAAACACTGTAAAGTGGAGTAACATTATTTTATATCCGATTCATTTGCTGAAATTAAAACATAGTGTTTATAAAAAAAAAAGTCAAATTACATTATCTCTCTAAATGGAAATCAACGTAATTCGTAATTGTGTAAGGTTTACTTCTTTGTTTTTTGTGAATCTAAATGCTATACAGTTTAAATTAACAGTTCCTCATGTTTATATTAAAATCGATGTATACTTTAGTTTTGCTTGGTAACCATGGTTTTAGGCATGCATGCACATATACGTTTTGTAATTAAATACAGTAAATATGAGGAAATTAATTAAGTATACCGAGAAATCACATATATTATTTACAGTACATAGTTGGAAAAGATATATATGTAAATATACAGCATATACACGGTATAAATGATAAGGCCTTCATTCATTATTAATATATTTTAATATCATTGGAATTTCACTGCTCATTATAATTACCTCAATCACAATAGTTTGATTGATCAGACACATTTACAAGTAATATTGTAATTGTATACATATTAAGCCTTTCACGCACAGGACGCGATGTGTGCTCTCTCTGGGATACTTATAAGCCTTTGTGACCATCAGGGGTGTTTAGCAACATTTAGTTTAGTTACTTCAACCTCTGCAGTTGTCTTTGAGTGAGCCGTGGGCAGAAAACTAATTTTGGAAAGGTAATTATGAGATTGAGAGAACTCTATTTCTGAATGCTAAACGGGAACCCCAGAGTCCACAGAATAGCGAGAGGATTAATTCGATAGTTGTTGGTACATATTGTTATCAACTCTGCGAAAGCAGAGTTTGGTATCGCCCCCCCCCCCCCCCCGAAAAAAATGTCTGTCGACGTCGTCGTCGTCGTCGTCGTCCGTCTGTCTCGAAACTCCTCCTAGACCGTTGGACGGATTTTCACCAAATTTCACACAAACATTTGTTGCGTGAATGCGAATGTCAGTCAAAAAAGATTTTTTGAATTTATGCAATAGTTATGGAGTTACATGGAGGGATAGACAGACTAATGAGGAAGTAAGAAGGAGGTGTGGTGTGGAGGTAGATGTGCTGGAAAGTGTGAAAAGGAACAACTTGAGATGGTTCGGCCATATGGAACGTATGGAAAGGGAGAGAATGACTAAGAGGGTGTACGAGAGCGAGGTGGAGGGACAGAGGGGGAGAGGTAGACCGAATATGAGGTGGAAGGATGGAGTGAGGAACTACATGAACGAAGGCGGTGCTGCCCCCCCCCCCTCACTCAGCAATGATGGCGTTCTGGGGGCGAAAACATCTCGCTCTGCATTTGCTAGGTTAAGTTAGTTCAGTTGGCATTAGAAGTGATGGTACTAATAGTGGGATTGATGGTGATAGAAGTTATGATGGTGATAATAGTAGTGATGATGGTTGTAGTGATGATGATGACAGTAGTAGTGATGATGGTGATAGTAGGATACATGAGGTGACAATACTAGTAGTAATGATGATGGTGACAAGTAATGACGATAGTTGTAGTGATAATGACTACAAATGACTACAAGTGACTACATATGATGACATATACACAAACCCTGCCGCACATCTCCCCACACCTCCCCAGACCCAGAAAACACCCACATTAATCCCATCTATGGCCATTGACCACCCTACTGCTGTTGATCAAATTCAATTGCAGGATGAACGTAGGATGCAACAAGCCCCCATATCAGGCTCCCCTTCCACATCGTCTCCCCCCTCACCACTGCCACCTGCCCACCTACAACCGACCCGTAACTCCACCCCCCTGCAGGCCTCACCCACCCATACACCAAGCCCACTATCACGCACAACTACACTTAGCTCACCACATAACCCCTTGCAGCCCCAGCCACACCAACTGGGTTTGTCTACACCAGTGTGCAGATATTATCTGGAAAGAAGGTGCTACTTTGGTCAAAAGGGCGAATATAATGGGAATTCATGTAGATTTGCTCATCCCAAAATTTGCAACAACATAACCAGTCATGGAAAATGTAGATTTGGTGAAACCTGCAAATACCACCACCCATCCCTTTGCAAGACATCACTTAAGAACAAGACCTGCTACAATATGAAATGCCCAGCTTTTCATATTAGAGGGACTTGGAGATATGCTAGAACTAACACGAATGGTAGCCCAAAAAACTCTCTAGCTATGCGAGGACGAGACAGAGGAAAAAGGCAAGGAGAGAAAGGGCAGATGAAGATGAAGAGACTGAGGGAGATGGAAGAGTACATAGAACACCTCGAGCACCTCCTGGCCTCCCAAGAGTGGCCAATACATCCCGAAGACTATTAGGTACACATAGTACTCCAAACAATCCCTCCCCAATCTTGTTTGCAAATATCCAAGGCCTAAAGAATAGAACAAAGTACCATTTATTAGGGGCCTGCTAGAAGAAGGAAACGCTATATTTGCGGCTCTCACAGAAACTCGCATTAAAGATCAGGAAGATAGTGAGGTATGGATTCCTGGTTACAACCTACATAGGGCGGACAGAACGCATAGATCACATGGAGGTGTAGCCTTGTACATACATGACTCACTGATATGTACTGAATTCCTTAATAACAGTAATGAAGTGGTGGAAATACTTGGAGTTAAAATAGAATCCCTAAATTTAGCAGTTATTGTTACATACAGGCCTCCAGATTCATCCCGAGAAGAATTCAAAACCCAGCTCAACAAAATAAAATCAGAAGTGGAAACCCTGGGGAACCCAACACCAAATATTATATGGCTAGGAGACTTTAACCTACCAAACATTAAATGGAGACAACTAGAAAACCAGTTAGTGGCAAATAACACCGGAGAAGCAAATACTAATACGAGAGAGCTTTTTGAACTTTGTGATTTTTTTAGTCTTACCCAACATATTGCTGAACCCACACGGGAAAACAATATCTTAGACCTGGTCTTCACTAACAACGACTCTCTAGTACACAGCATTAACATATCGGACACAACTGTTACGACCTGGCACTCGGGTACACAAGGGCTCTCAATCAGGACTCTAATACGGCTCGCTGCCACAACGGAAACACACGATCCCAACCCCTGAGTACTGCCAGCCGAACAAAAAACACCAATACCCTCCAGAGTTCAATCTGCTATAACGGGGTATACAAGAACTCGGTACTAGTGTTCAACAGACTAATAAAGAGACAGGAATTCTCTAGTCTGGTCAACAATCAAACAAAGAAGTAAGAAACAACAACACCAAAGAATAGTGTTGGCCGAAGCCGAAGTAATCCACCCTTGACTAAGAACTTAAGAAGTCCTCCACCCTCTACTTCGGATCGGCACTATTACGTTACGTTAATTAATAGTCCTTAAGCATCGAGCAAGGAATCTTCTGAAAAAAGTTAGATGCTTCTCGGATGCTCGTAAGAAGTACGTATCGGATTTTGAACAGTAATTCAATAAGAAAAACACTGGCAATTAAATACTATTACAGGTTTAAATTGGCATAAGAATAATTAAAAGAATATGCAATAGTAAATGGCAAACATTAAAAAGAAGTACTCCGCAAATGCAACGGCAATAGCCTACTCGGATTGTGCTCGTGGGCCACTAATCACTAAAGTAGCCAAGCTTGCAACACATGAAATCAATAGTGCATAAACAATATCATACATAAGGAAAGCTTCAATACTATTCTGTATCTACTAATCGAGTAAAGTCTAGCTGGGGTACTGTGGGCAAAAGGTAGCAGTGACTGAGCAAAAACGGCTCGTAGCCTAGCGAAGTCCTCACAACTGTTTAAAGTATTACGTTAACACTAACAAGTGCACTTTGAGAAATCCAGATCCCTTGTATCTGGTTTTCTCCGTGCTCCTTGACAAAGTAAAAACAAGCTGTTAATAAAATACAGGGTGGTTAGGCTCTTGCCCTCACGCACTGTAAATTATTAACTCAACACAGTCAGCCGCGAAGACAACCTAGGCTTCACTGAACCGAAACGAGTATGCAGGTTTATCGCTTAACCACTGCATCAAACAACAACTCGTAACACAGAAAAGCCTTACCCCAGTCTAGCATTACCTAGACTAGCAGAAACCAGGAATAATAATAACACACAGGGAAATGCATAGACAAGTGCAACAAACATAAATCAATCCTATTCTAAGTTAACCCTTCCAAAATAGGCTATCTAATAGGCATGTATCTCATGAGAACTCAAGCGATAATACGTTGGCTGACTAGCTCTGCACCAACGGGACCATGGAAGTTAAAAAGGGTAGGGAAAAGAGGAGATAAGAATGTAAGGTAGTAGAGAAAGTTCACATCAGTCAGAAGAATATATATAGTTAGCAAGGGAAATGAGAAGTCGCTCTGCCTAATGAGTTCTGATCAAAAAATGGCTAGACTTCCCTTTTTATACTCGGCCCTCTAGTGAGCCCAACGTGAACTACTAAGGACCGCCCACTGACAATCATTACGTAATTTCTCTCTCTCCTCTGGGATAGACAAAGGCTTTCCTAGCACTGAGGGGAGGGGGGAGGGGGGGGGGGAGTGCTAGTGAGTTAGGCCCACCTCCCGCATGGCGCACCCACTGACCCCCAACTGTGGCTGCCGCTTCTCCCATCATTACAAATAAGTTTTACACACAATACTTATAACTAATGATATAAAATAGAACTCGTTGACTCAGATGAAAACAAAATACATATTCATATTACTTATAGTACAACGGCTCACATGAACTAAGTTAGGAAACTCTACATAGACTACAGCCAAAGTTCCTGCCCTGACGATCCTAGCGAGAGTGGGGCATGACTAGGCGTTCTGTACAGCATGCTCACACTGGACATGCGTCACACCTCCCCCAAGATTTTACTTGCTCAACCCTGAGCTAAAATCTGACAAACACAGAACCCCATCAAGCCCCTCACACCCAGCGACCCAGCGACCGCATGGCACTAAAACAAAGCTGAGTTTATCACCAAAACGCATCTTATTATTAACCAAAAATTCACATTTTATAACTCCTCCCAACAATAGCAAAAAGACACAATATCATGCTCCCAGAGCGAGCTTACAGCAGCTCAGCCGTTTGATAGTTCGTGGACTACTCAAACTCTATAGGCTATGACAAACTTATACGATTACCTATATCAAAAGAAAGAGTTTTTTATATGATTTTTATATTTTAATATGTTTTTCCCGGCTGCACTATAAGGGCAGCCTATTTTCCTCCACTCAAACCCACACACCTGTGATAGCCTACGACTGATCATCCACCCTTGATAAACAATCCGCGATCACATTGTCACATCCAGCAATATGACGGATGTCCAGGTTATACTCCTGCAACATCAAAGACCACCTGGTCAGTCTCATATTGCGATTGTGAAATTGATTCAGGAATCTCAAAGGGTGATGATCAGTGTAGATAACCACGACTGGGCCATAGGCTGGAACATACACCTCGAAGTGCCTGAGCGACAGCACAATCGCCAGTAATTCCTTTTCTATTGTAGAATAGTTCTTTTGTGCAGCATTGAACTTCTTAGAAAAGAAACTTACTGGGTGTTCCACACCTTCATTGTCTGTCTGTAGCAAGACGGCACCAGCCCCTACACCACTAGCATCTGTTGCCAGCTGAAAAGGCCTGTTAAAGTCTGGGGCCCTGAGTATCGGGTGAGTACATAGCAAAGGTTTCACCAAAGTGAAAGCCTTTTCACACTCAGGTGCCCACAAAAACTTTTTGTCTTTAGATAACAAATCTGTGAGAGGTGCCAACACCGTTGAGTAACCTTTTATGAAGCGTCTGTAGTAGCCTATCATACCCAAGAATCTCATAATCTGCTTCTTGGTTGTTGGGTGCGGGAATTTATTGATAGCCTGTACCTTGTTCTGAGGAGGGCACACCTGTCCCCTTCCCACTACAAACCCAAGGTACTGCACAGTGGCTTTTACGAAGTCACACTTTGCCAAATTTACTACCAGACCTGCTTCACTAAGTTTCCGGAACAAGGTCTCAAGGTGCTCACAATGGCTCTCAAAGTCGTCATCATAAATGATTACATCGTCCAAATATACGGTGCAATTTGGAATGTCCTTTACAATTTCATTCATCAGGTTCTGAAACGTTGCTGGTGCATTCTTAAGTCCGTAAGGCATAACATTGCACCGGTAGGTACTCCCGTCCACCACAAAACCACATACCTCTTTAGCACGCTCGGACAAAGGTACTTGCCAGTAACCTTTTACTAAATCTACTTTAGACAAAAACGAGCATTACAAATTTTGTCAACACTATCATCAACCCGAGGAAGAGGATATGGGTTAGTTGGAGTCAAACCGTTTAACCTACGGAAATCAATACAAAAGCGTACCTTGCCATCTGGCTTAGGCTGCAGTGTTACAGGGGAAGTCCACTTAACTGTGCCTTTCTCTATCAACCCTCTACCGAGCATATACTCCAACTCATCCCTCAGAGCTGGTAGTTTTATGGGGGGCACACGGTACGGGATTGACTTAAAGGGTAGATGGTCCCCCACGTCAACATCATGCATAGCCTGAGTAGTGAGGCCTGGGTGTTCAGCAAATACAGTGGGGTATGAACCGAACAACTGACGGATAGCATCAAACTGCGGCTCAGGCAAATGAGCTATAGCCTCGTCAGCCCTTAGGCTCGAGTTCCCCGCCCACTGATCCGCTGAAACATGTTGATCCCAGCTATCCTCCTCTGAAGCTTGACTGTCCCCCTCTCCTTCTCCACCACGGCCGCAACAAGCCAACACAGGGACAGTGAGAGGCTCAGAGGGGCGCCTCACATACTCTTTAATAAGGTTCACGTGACATAACTGGTTCTTTTTCCTCCTGTCTGGAGTGGCAACAAGGTAATCTAAGTCTGAAATTTTGTCTACAATTTTATAAGGTCCAGTGTACTTCGCAGAGAGGGGGTTACCAACCAAAGGCAACAAAATTAATACCTCTTGTCCTACAGTGAACTTCCGGAGCCTCACTTTGCGATCATACCTGTCCTTCATCAAAGCTTGTGATTCTGTCAAATTTCTACCTGCCATCTCCAGACTCTTAAGCATGCGCTCACGGCTTTCAAGCACATACTTTAATAATGGACAAGGCTGCACAGTCTCCTCCCAAATTTCTTTCAGCATGTTAAGGGGGCCCCTGACACGGTGTCCAAAAATCAGCTCGTTTGGACTAAATCCCAGGCTCTCACCAGGTACCTCCCGAGCAGCAAACAGCACATAAGGCAATCCAAGATCCCAATCCATACCGTTGTCAGCACAATAACACCTGAGCATGCTTTTAAGTGTAGCATGCCACCGCTCAAGCACCCCTTGACTCTCAGGGTGATACGCTGACGATACTACTGCTCGTATCCCATGCTGTTGCATTGTTTGCTTGAACATGTTGGAGGTGAAATTAGATCCCTGATCAGACTGAATCTCCTCCGGGTACCCGTACCTTGAGAAGTACCACAACAAGTTACTGACTACCGTCTTAGCCATTCCATTTTTCATAGGGTATGCATCGGGGTATCTAGTGGCAACATCCATTATGGTTAACAAAAATTTATTTCCCGCCTTAGTGGGAGGGAGTGGACCAACCATGTCAACAATAATTTTACTAAAGGGTGGCCCAATCACAGGAATAGGGTGTAACGGAGCCTTAGGAATAACTTGGTTCGGTTTCCCGACACGTTGACAAATATCACAGGAGTTTATCCATGACTGCACATGAGACTTCATCCCCGGCCACCAAAACAATTTCCCCAAAGCCGCCACCGTTTTTCTCACCCCTAGATGTCCTGCCAGTGGTGTGTCATGCGCCAACCTCAGTAGGCTATCCCTGCACTCCCGTGGCACCACCAACTGGTCCACTACTCCGGACCCCTTTTGCCAACTACGTTTAGGGTCTTGAAAACGCCTATAAAGGATGCCTTCTAAATAAAAAAAATCTCCTGGCTGTGCATCGCCGTCCTCGTCGAGCTCTACAGCTCCATTAGCACACGTTTGGAGCTCAGGGTCCTCTAGTTGCAACCGACTTATATCTGAGGGTGCCAAGCGATCTAACTGCTCCCGGAGCAATGCATGACCTTCCCCGATACTGGGCTGCTCCCTCTGTCTCTCTCGATGTACATAACGTTGCTGTCGTGGAGACTCGTCATGCCCAGCCTCGTCACTCTCGATGACAGGCCCAGGGGCTACTCCAGAATTAAGTAATGGTGCTAATACTGAATCACCCAGGAGAGCCGCCGAGTCAAAACTCTTAAAACCAACTCCAGCTTTAGCCTCCTCCTGTTGATCGTTCCTCCGCTGGTCTGAAGGCGGAGGACTAGGCTGTGACACTTTAGCTGCCCGAGCTCGGGTGACAACACACGCCATGGGTTGTGTCTGGCACCGCTCGACCCACTCTTGCTCTTCCCTACTCACGTCGGCCGGCCTCTCGGCAACGACTAAGGGTAGAACCTCGGAAGCGGGCATTGCAAAGTCGTTGCCGAGAAGAAGGTCGACGCCCTCCACTGGCAGTTTCTCCACAATCCCGACATCCAATTCACGTGCCACACCATCCACCTCCAACTCCAACCGCACCAGCGGGTATGACCGAGTTGCATTAATACCCTGCACCACTACCACCCGAGCCGCGTTTATAGGGTAGCCAGTCAAGTTTTTCATCAGAGTCTGGGAAGCACCTGTATCACGCAAGACCTCTACTCCATGCTTGCGCCCCGCCCACATCACGCAACCCCGCCCTCTATGGTCGCAAAAAACATCCTGAGCAGGGTTCGAGCCTCCCAGGTGCTTCTGCATTGGCTGTGCCTCAGCCTCTGACGAACTGCCCCAGGCAAACTCAGATGACTTCGGAGACACACCAATGTTGCAGGCCAAAGACACAGCTGCTGTAGGTGGTTTGCTAGGACAGACTCTTGCAAAGTGCCCCTTTTTATGACAATGATAACACTCCACCTCCCCTTTGGGCTTCCCTTGGTACTGGGAAGGGCCCGGCCCCTTCTTAAATGGGACGGTGCTAGTCTTGTGGTCAGTCTTGGTATCATGGCTCTTGTACTTGTTTGCATAAGGTATATCACTAACTCGGGGGGGTGGGGCGTCACGCCCCTTGTTACCTGCCTCACTACGCTGGGCAGACCCGCACCCACGAATTAGTGATAGCCGGAGGTCAGCCATCTCAGCTGCCTCCTGTAGAGTTTTTGGGTTCTTTTCTTTAATAGTTAAAGTCATTTCTGCACCAGTACACTTATAAAACTGCTCGAGCAGAAACAGCTCAGTCAACTGTTCGGCCGTCTCAGCTTTCTCAGAACGTGTCCAGTTTTTAAGTGCATCTTTTAAGTCCCGGGCATGTTCAAGAAAGGTCACCTCCCTAGTCTTTGTAACACCCCGAAACTTCAATCGATATGTTTCCGGTTGCAACTCGTATGCCCGTAGGACAGCTCTCTTCAATTCTGGGTAGTCAATGCAAGACTCTAAAGGCAGTGCATCATAAGCCTTCAGACCCTTACCCGTAAGTCTTGAGGAGACTAGAGCTGCCCACTTCTCTTCAGGCCAATTATGCTCCCTACATTTCTTCTCAAAACGATTAAAAAATTCTGTGACTTCAGTTTCACTAAATACCGGCACCAATTTGACTAATTGGGCCAAGGACTGTTCTCTTACTTGGCCCTCACGGCCCATCCAAGTCCCTGTCGACTCTGCACGAGACTTATCTAAATCTAATTTAGCACAATATTTCTCCGAGTCGTACTTAAGCTCAGCCTCATGCCTCCTAACCTCAATCTCATGCCTCCTCGTCTCATCCTCCTGCCTCCTGGTCTCATTTTCATGCCTCCTGGTCTCATCCTCCTGCTTCCTAGCCTCAATCTTAGCAAGCTCAAGTCTAAATACCATATCTGGAGACAGACAGGAAGAGGGAGCTGCCACTACTGAAGGAGGGGGGGCAAAAACTGGGGAACCACCATGTGCACCACCCGAGGGCACTCCAATCTGCCAATTCTCATCCCTCTGTGGGAGAGTGCTAACCTCCGGTAACTGAGTGGACGGCACTGTGGGAGTCGAGTGAGAGGGGATCTGGGGAGGAACCCCCCCAAACGCCCTCTCCTCCGAAACCCCATGTCGCCCACGCAACACCCAGGAAATCAGCTCCCCCTTGGACATCCCTACTACATTGGAAATTCCCAAAACCTTGGCTATCAGGTGCAAGCCACAAACATCCACCCCAGTCAGCCTCTCCTCCGTCACGTGGTACCGCTTACTCACAAAAACTCTAGCATCCTCCTCACTGGTTACTAACGGCACACCTTCAAATGGCATCTCTCGCTCATCGTCAGTGCTAATGCACGACATACTGAAGTCCACAAAAAAATTCTCGAGACAAAGTGGCTTAACTTCCTATGCAAGCACTAATTACTAAATTAACTGGAGTCTCTTAAATGCTTTACTAATTGCCATACAAAAACAATATTCTTCAATATGCACGCTAAAATACAAACAAACAAATGTTGTACAACTCTGCAAAAATTTATACTGTTCACAAAATCCTAAGCAAGGTCGCCATTTGTTACGACCTGGCACTCGGGTACACAAGGGCTCTCAATCAGGACTCTAATACGGCTCGCTGCCACAACGGAAACACACGATCCCAACCCCTGAGTACTGCCAGCCGAACAAAAAACACCAATACCCTCCAGAGTTCAATCTGCTATAACGGGGTATACAAGAACTCGGTACTAGTGTTCAACAACAGACTAATAAAGAGACAGGAATTCTCTAGTCTGGTCAACAATCAAACAAAGAAGTAAGAAACAACAACACCAAAGAATAGTGTTGGCCGAAGCCGAAGTAATCCACCCTTGACTAAGAACTTAAGAAGTCCTCCACCCTCTACTTCGGATCGGCACTATTACGTTACGTTAATTAATAGTCCTTAAGCATCGAGCAAGGAATCTTCTGAAAAAAGTTAGATGCTTCTCGGATGCTCGTAAGAAGTACGTATCGGATTTTGAACAGTAATTCAATAAGAAAAACACTGGCAATTAAATACTATTACAGGTTTAAATTGGCATAAGAATAATTAAAAGAATATGCAATAGTAAATGGCAAACATTAAAAAGAAGTACTCCGCAAATGCAACGGCAATAGCCTACTCGGATTGTGCTCGTGGGCCACTAATCACTAAAGTAGCCAAGCTTGCAACACATGAAATCAATAGTGCATAAACAATATCATACATAAGGAAAGCTTCAATACTATTCTGTATCTACTAATCGAGTAAAGTCTAGCTGGGGTACTGTGGGCAAAAGGTAGCAGTGACTGAGCAAAAACGGCTCGTAGCCTAGCGAAGTCCTCACAACTGTTTAAAGTATTACGTTAACACTAACAAGTGCACTTTGAGAAATCCAGATCCCTTGTATCTGGTTTTCTCCCGGCTCCTTGACAAAGTAAAAACAAGCTGTTAATAAAATACAGGGTGGTTAGGCTCTTGCCCTCACGCACTGTAAATTATTAACTCAACACAGTCAGCCGCGAAGACAACCTAGGCTTCACTGAACCGAAACGAGTATGCAGGTTTATCGCTTAACCACTGCATCAAACAACAACTCGTAACACAGAAAAGCCTTACCCCAGTCTAGCATTACCTAGACTAGCAGAAACCAGGAATAATAATAATAACACACAGGGAAATGCATAGACAAGTGCAACAAACATAAATCAATCCTATTCTAAGTTAACCCTTCCAAAATAGGCTATCTAATAGGCATGTATCTCATGAGAACTCAAGCGATAATACGTTGGCTGACTAGCTCTGCACCAACGGGACCATGGAAGTTAAAAAGGGTAGGGAAAAGAGGAGATAAGAATGTAAGGTAGTAGAGAAAGTTCACATCAGTCAGAAGAATATATATAGTTAGCAAGGGAAATGAGAAGTCGCTCTGCCTAATGAGTTCTGATCAAAAAATGGCTAGACTTCCCTTTTTATACTCGGCCCTCTAGTGAGCCCAACGTGAACTACTAAGGACCGCCCACTGACAATCATTACGTAATTTCTCTCTCTCCTCTGGGATAGACAAAGGCTTTCCTAGCACTGAGGGGAGGGGGGAGGGGGGGGGGGGGAGTGCTAGTGAGTTAGGCCCACCTCCCGCATGGCGCACCCACTGACCCCCAACTGTGGCTGCCGCTTCTCCCATCATTACAAATAAGTTTTACACACAATACTTATAACTAATGATATAAAATAGAACTCGTTGACTCAGATGAAAACAAAATACATATTCATATTACTTATAGTACAACGGCTCACATGAACTAAGTTAGGAAACTCTACATAGACTACAGCCAAAGTTCCTGCCCTGACGATCCTAGCGAGAGTGGGGCATGACTAGGCGTTCTGTACAGCATGCTCACACTGGACATGCGTCACACAACATACTCAGATCATAAATTAATTGAGATCAAAACAACCTTAGAAAGTGTACAGACAACCTCAGAATCGAGAACAAAAACCGGCCCCTTCAGTAAATTTAACTTCAATAACAAAAACATTAGGTGGGAAGAGGTAAATCAAGAAATGGAGGAAATAGACTGGCAAGATTTAATGGATAACCTGACACCAGCAGAATGTCTAGTCTTAATAACAGAAACCATGACCCAAATCTGTAGCCACCATATACCTGCAAGACAAACAAAACGAAGAAGCAAACAAGATCGGGAAAGGAGGAGGCTGTACAGAAGAAGAAAATTACTCACACAAAGACGCACACATCAAAATCTACAGGATAGGCAAAAGGTCGAAATAGATAGATAAATTGTGGAAATTGAACAAAGGCTAAGAATATCATATGAACTACAACATATGGAAGAGGAGAGGAAAGCTATTGCAGGTATAAAGGAAAATTCCAAATACTTCTTTTCATACGCCAAACAAAAGGCTAAAACAACATCAAACATCGGCCCACTGAGCAAAGGGGACGGCTCTTTCACAGGGGACAAAAAGGAAATGAGCGAACTCTTAAGCAGGCAGTATGAAATGGCATTCAGTGAGCCTGATGAAACAAAAGTCATCAGAGACCAAAATATATTTTTCATGGAAACCTCCCCCACGGAAACCCCTCAGATGCTGGATATTGATTTCGGTCCAAAAGACATAGAAGAGGCCATTTCCAACATGCCATCCCACTCGGCACCAGGCCCGGACTCTTGGAATTCGATCCTAATAAAAAAATGTAAGGAAAACCTCTCAAAAACCCCTGGCTATAATGTGGAGAAGGAGTCTAGACACTGGTGACATACCAGATAGCTTGAAAAACGCAATAATTGCCCCACTGCATAAAGGAGGGAGTAAAGCACTACCAAAAAACTACCGCCCGGTAGCTCTAACCTCTCACATCATTAAAGTTTTCGAGCGAGTCCTGCGAAGCAAAATTTCAACATTCATGGAGACAAATGAACTACACAACACCGGTCAACATGGGTTCAGAGCGGGAAGATCATGTCTCTCACAACTTTTGGAACACTATGACAAAATTCTTAAAGCGCTAGAAGAAAAGAAAAACGTGGATGTCATTTACACCGATTTTGCTAAGGCATTTGATAAATGTGACCATGGTATAATAGCCCACAAACTGAAAGCAAAAGGTATAACTGGGAAAATCGGACGGTGGATATACAATTTCCTCGTAAACCGAAACAATCGGTAGCAGTAAACCAAGTCACTTCTGAGCCTTCGGATGTCAAAAGCTCAGTGCCCCAAGGAACAGTGCTAGCGCCCCTTCTGTTTCTCATACTAATTTGCGACATAGATACCAACACCAGACACAGTATGGTGTCGTCTTTTGCTGATGACACAAAATTAAGCAAGATAGTAAACACACAAGAGGACACGGGCCGACTGCAGGAAGACATGAATGTAGTGTTCCAGTGGACCAGGGAAAACAACATGCAATTCAATGAGGAAAAATTCCAATTAATACGGTACGGAGATAATAATGGTGTTAAAGAAATTACAAATTACTTAACAGAATCTAACCACATAATAGAACGGAAAGACAGTGTGAAAGACCTTGGGGTATTAATGTCTGAAAATATGGGTTTCAAAGTACATAACCAGGTCAAAGTGGCGGCTGCGAAACGTCTAACGGGTTGGATTCTGCGTACTTTTAAAACACGCGGTGAATTGCCTATGATAACGCTCTTCAAATCTCTAGTGCTACCGCGGCTTGAATACTGTAGCGTATTAACATCCCCATACAAAGCAGGTGAAATAAATGACGTAGAGAGTGTACAAAGAAATTTCACTTCGCATATAAGTTCGATAAAACATCTACACTATTGGGAGCGTGTAAGAGCACTGAATCTGTACTCACTGGAACGTAGAAGAGAACGTTACCTAATAATATACACGTGGAAAATCGCAGAGGGTTTAGTACCAAACCTACATACTCCGATAGTCATGAAATTCAGTGATAGGAGAGGCTGGGAATGCGAAATCCCCCGGATGAATAACAGGGGTGCTATGGGCTCTCTGCGAGAGGGCTGGTTATCACACAGAGGCCCACGTCTCTTCAACAAACTCCCACGGCGAGTAAGAGACATGAGGGACATCTCGTTTTAGACAACTTCAAGAGAGCCCTAGATGTCGAACTGCAAAAAGTGCCAGACGAGCCCATCCTCGCAAGGGAGCGAGCTGTCGCTTCAAACAGTCTACTGCACCAAATCACCACCCATAACGAGGGGCGTCGCGCTCCTTGGTGCCGCTAGAGGAGCGGAGAACACATCCAAAGGTATCCAAAGGTAAGTAGTGATGATGGAAGTGACGATGGTGTGAGTATTAGTGATGATGGTGAGTAGTAGTGATGATGACAATAGTTGTGATGAAGATCATAGTAATGGTGATGATGGCAGTAGTAGTGATGATGGTGATAGTAGGATACATGATGGTAATACCTGTGACAGTAGTAATGATGATGGTTATAGTAGTAGTGATGATGTTAACAGTTGTAATGATAATTGTAAGATGGTGGTGATGATAGTAGTAATGATGGTTGATAGTTGTAGTATCAATGATGATAGTAGTGATTAAGATGGTAGTGACAATGATGACAGTAGTAGTGATGATGGTGAGAGTAGTAGTGATGATTGTAATTGTAGTAGTGATAATGATCATAGTAATGGTGATGATGACAGTAGTCGTGATGATTGGCAGTAGTAGTGATGATTGTTATTGATGATGGTATTAGTAGTGATGATGGTAACCCATCGCAGAGTTGGGTATGCCGTTTTGATTTTGGGCAAAACGGCACGTCTACTTTATTGCTGATGCCGATGTGTTTATTGTGAGTGCCAGGTTATGTGAATACAATGTGGAAAGGAAATGTATGGATAGATACTTGGTGAGTACCAGTTTAATACCAAGTGAATAGGTGTGAATTGGTTGGTATTCTTGGTATGTAAATAGATTGGTATTCTTCTCGTTATTTCAGTAGTAAAATACTGCCACCGATTCCCTAGTCACCACAATACAATAAGGACTCTATTTAGGTACTGGGAGATTATATTGCCTAAATAACCAGCCAACTTATATACTTTATTCAACTTCAGGAACAAAACTTGATATGCGGGGAACAGTGTGTAAATGCAGGAACTTGATAAGTAGTTGAAGTACAGTAACAATCTATCTTGAAGTAGTATTATAATATTTACAGAGTATTTCCCGTGTAGAGAGAATATCTCAAACAGTACAAAGGAAATCAAGCAATAACAGGTCCAGCGACTCCTCAAGGCTGCTTTCCCTCCAAAACCCTGATGGTCAAGTGTCCAAACAGTGGTTTAGGGTGGGTAAGAGAAAAATAGAAAGGGAAGACTGCCCTGGGACAAATGTCCGTGGCAGGATTAAGATATATTAGTAGGGGACATTTGTAAGTAATATAATATAACCGAATTGATGGCTCCAAGCCATCTGTCTAAGTGTAATTTAAAACTCCTCTTCAGTCTTCACTCCACCTCACGTTAACTTCAGGTCAAACCGACCCCTAGTGATAACATAAACAGGACACAACTGATCATCTGACACAACTCTGATCTCAGTAAAAGGTAGCCGGTCTTAATTTGAACGTTACCTCTAAGCATAGAGGAGGGTACAGTTGCCTGCTTAAATGTTGTACATTACTATTCCCACTGCAAGTATTTCTTAACCTCAAGGGGTTATTTACCCCTGCACAGCTTCTTGCTCTGTGCAGGGGCACAGTGCGTTCTTGTATTGAGTATTGTTCACATGTGTGGGGAGGATCCTCTCACACCGCACTCTCTAGACAAAGTAGAAAGGAAAGCTTTTTGTGTCATTAACTCCCGTCCACTCACCAACTCTGCAATATCTCTCTCTTCACCGCAATGTTGCATCTCTCTCGCTATTCTATCACTACTATGTTTCTCAGAGCTTTCCCAGTGTATACTACCTCCTCTACGTAGGGCACGGAGTACCCGTCTTGCAACATAATCCCACCCCTACTCTGTGCAACTCTCCAACCCAATAGTGAAAAGTTATCATCAGTCTTTCTTCTATTCAACTGCTGAACTCTGGAACTCTCATAATCAGTCTTTCCCTCTTCCTATGACTTAAATTGCTTCAAATTCTGTGTGTCCAGGCATTTTGGCTCGAACGTCCCTTGATTTTGGCCCTGTCACTCTTTACACTCTGGGGGAGGCACTCGATACATGCAGTTCTGCCTTTTATCTCCCTCACTTCCATAGCCAAAAAAACAAAAACAAAACAAAATTAAGTAAGTTTCTAAATATATAATCCTAGTATAACGTGTAATGCTACTATTAATGATGCGTTCAATATGTCCTAGTTCATATTAGTAGTTAAATGGCAAAGAACTTTAATAACAATTGTGTTTTACAAATGCTTACTACAATATAAAATGTCACTGTATCGATTTTATTTACATTTCTTTTGTTACCATCTTGTATAATATGATATTCCCCTTTATATTCTTATTCCGTCTGCCTTTCTATGCTTCAACTTATATATTAGAATATTGTATGCAATAATCGCCTTAGTTCTCCCGAAACGTCGTTTGCTATCACTTCATCGAAAACTATACAAAATCCCCAATACTTATGTGTTCATAATAGATGCTGCTCCTATTAGACGGATATGTTCACCGATATGATGGTATATTGACATAATTTAATAGAATAGGAACTCAATATGACTCGTATTGGCTATAATTATAAATTAAAATAGTAATTACTTGCACAATTATTGCTTGAAACGCTTCATCTGTCATTGTCGTCACTACATCTGAGAGTTTACATATTATACTAACGTTGTTGTCATTGTTTAACGTTTTCAGTAATATGTTACATTTTCCGATATTCTTTCTTTATACGCTAGCCGAATTTTTGTTTAGGTATATAATAGTTTTTTGTGGTTAAAAGAAAAACCTCGTTTTGCAAGACGAAACACTTTGTCACCATGAACTCAAGCTGTAACCCTTTGATAAAGAGGGACCCTTTCTAAGCAAAATAAAATCGTCTAGCACTACCGGTAACGAAAATACAATAAATCAAAGCATAATTTTTTTAAAGGTGTTGCTCCAGGCATTATATATTAGCTGGACTATGAGACGTCTTGTACCAATCTGAACAATATGATATGTTGCTAGCATAAACTAAATATACGGTGCATGTTACCAGTTCTGTAAGGATTAAGTTATACATATATAATATAAACTATCTAACAGTGTAGATATGGAAATATATTTGTTCAGTTAAATTTAAAAGTATAGATGTTAATAAAAAGATGAATTTCACATAATATTTATTATTATGGAAGGAAATAGAAACCTTTGGAAATGTCTGACTAGGAATAAACTTTCAGAGAAAGATACATTTGGTTGCAGAAGAGCTCTCGAGAAAGTTCGTTCATTTGTTCTCCAAATGTTATTCTTGTTCTCCTCATGTTCACTTCCCGTATCCACTGCTTCCACCACCACCTCCGTGTCCTCCACCAAAGCCGCCGCCACCTCCTCCGATTCCACCACCTCCACTGTAACCTCCATCAATGCCTCCCCCACCAATTACACCACCTCCACCATGTCCTCCACCAATTCCACCACCTCCGCTGTATCCTCCACCAATTCCTCCCCCACCAATTCCACCACCTCCACCAATTCGTCCCCCACCAATTCCACCACCTCCACTGTAACCACCACCTCCAATTCCCCCACCTCCACCACCACCGCCACTGAAACCTCCACCAATTCCTCCACTTCCACCACCACCTCCGCTGTATCCACCTCCGCCAATACTTCCACCTCCAAAGCCTCCACCAGATCCACCGCTGCCGTAGCCTCCCCCAGAACCTCCCTTGCTTGGTCGGAGGTTGAAGTTTATGGTTGCTGTTCCACCTACTTTACCTCCACCACCACTACCACTACCACCGTGCCCTCCACCTCCACCAAATCCACCTCCTCCACCACCACTGCCGCCATACCCTCCACCTCCACCAAGACTACCTCCACCAAATCCACCTCCTCCACCACCACTGCCACCATACCCTCCACTTCCACCATGACCACCTCCTCCACCACCACTACTGCCGTATCCTCCACCTCCTCCACCAATTATTATGCCACCTCCACCAAATCCACCTCCTCCTCCACCTTGTTCGCCCCCACCTCCTCCACCAGAGCCTCCACTCCCACCATGATTACCTCCTCCACCAAGTCCATCTCCTTCACCACCACTACCACCTCCACCCGCCACAGCGAGGGCGGAAGCAGTTAACAACACCACGCTAGTCACCAATTGCTGGAAAAGGAAGACAAATAGCAGTTAGAAATAATACAGCAATCCCTTTTATAATAGCTATACAAATAATTACTAATAATCATGGTAATAATAATAAAATGAGTACGATGCATGCTACTACTACTACTACTACCAATAATAATAATAATAATAATAATAACAATAATGCAATAATAATAACTTATTATTACACTTTCCGAAGTCGTATACTTATACTTCGTGATATTTTAATGACAGATTAGTTCTATGCTTGTGATTGTGAAGTTGCTTTTCGTTGAATAACCTAGCCTTCGATGATGTATTTAAGCACCCTAATCTTTATAATTAGTTTGAGATTCTATAGCCCTGGAATCCCAATTTATTTATAGTTACCTCTAACAAAAATATTAATGTAGGGTTGTTGGAAGTTGTCTTGGGCTAAATGGCGTACCGTAGTTGAGTAATATTTATCCTTTTGATCCTCAGATATCTAGTCTCTATTCAAGAACACTGTCGTTGATAACTAGAAAACTAATATGAAAAATTGTCTAATTGAAGGATTCAGTTCTGTGTAAACTCATATATATTCGTCTTACTTAACTAATTTAACTTATCAAAATATAGGAATAAGTGATTAATGGTGACTGCGTGTAAATTGAATTTCGTAATTCTGTGTTTCATTATGCTGTGATTATCTGCAGCAGTGTGTCGAATCGATATAATTTGATTTTAAGATTGTAATGAACATGACCAGGATATTGTATCTTTTCCAAGGATATATATAGTTGTGTATATATAGGAATAATTACTAAAAAGAAGGGAATTCATATCTTGTTTAACCCTATCAATATTTGAGAAAGATTTTAACTTTTCCAACTAAGATAATACCATTATATGCAGCTTAGGAAGGATTTCTAAGAATACAAAAGGTCGACGAAAAACCAACTCAAATAAGTGTCTTGACTCCCACAGAACCTTCCTAAGATTAATAAGATAGTCTAATGAAAGCCAGAATACACTCTTGAAGCTAATTACAATCCTCACTATCAAACTTCAATAGAGATATCTCATTCGTGGTAACCCCTTTGGGGATCAAGGCATCTGTCAATAAATAGATAGATAGAATGAATCCAGTGCAAAAAGTGTTCTTGTTAAAATGTTAGTTTGTCTAAAAAAAAAAAAAAAAAAAAAAAAAAAAAAAGTGAGGAGGGAGACAATTGTCGTATGTGACTTTTTGACGTGTATGTTTAGTTGTTGTAGTCACATATTTCCTACCGGTATGTTTGCATGTTGCTTTACTTTACTTTATTTGCGTACAACTGGTGCGGCACAGCATGCATTATCTTGGTATTTCCACAGCTTAATGATTTCAACTAAGAAGGTACTTTCGGATTCAAGTCAAATTAGACTATGAAGATACTACCCACCATTTATTAGCACAATTTAATTACTTCGCTTAGGATAATTTAAATTTAGATTGTGTTTAAGCTCATCAATATAATATGACGCACTTCTTACATGTATTCTGGATATCATTTAACTATTGTATTCAGTTTAGGATGTAATAGTGGAAATCAGAGGGTTAACTCAGATAGTTTTTGCTTTTTTCTATTCCTAAAGATTCTTCCTAAGCTGCATAAAGTCGCCTAGTAATAGTCAGAGTATAGTAACAAACGCGTCCCCATATACTGAAGGGGTTAGGAGTGTAAGCCATAGGAAGCACTACCCACCATGACTGAATTAGTCCAAGTTGTGACTGTGGATGAGAGGCGAGAGCTGCTTTATATACTCAAGGTACACCCTCCAGTCCCCTCCATCTCTGTTCCAAATCCATTTCTCCCCCTCCCCTTTCCCCCTTAAGGGAGCCCGCCTTTCTATGTTTTCTCTTACTCTCCCTCCCTCTTTGCCTTGAATCTATTTGGTCCCATTCAGCCTACAGTTTTAAGACGTTTACCCCCATCCAGGTGTCAATATTTTCCTGGCGAGCGGTAGCGAGCCAGCATATATACAGATATATTTTTGTTTTGAGAGCAAGCTAAATTTGTACATTTTTCGATAGACAAATTTATCCGGCGAAGCCGGATTTCTCCGTACAATGCTGGCTCACTATCGCTCGCCAGGAAAACATCGACACCTGGATGGGGATAAACGTCTTAAAACATATGGCTGAATGGGGCCGAATGGATACAAGCCAGAAAAAGAGAGAACATGAGAGAAAGATAAAACAAAACCGGTGACCCCCCTTAATCATTTACCCATTCTCTTTCCATGCCTCCATTTTTACCTCTCTCACCCCTCTCCACCCTTCCTTCCTCTCTGATCCCCTTACCTTCAAGCCTGTATTATCCCCCTCCCTATTCCCTCACCCTACCTCCCATACCTATCACTGTATTAAATATACATGAAATTAACTGTAGATTAAAGTATGTGCATTTAAATGTTGTATGTGTCCATAAATATCTAGATAATCCTAGTAGGAAAATATCGTTTGTCCTATTATCGTCAAGATGTATTTTATTTTATATTTTATATATATATATATATATTTTATATTCTAATTAATACTTTCAACTACTTCTCATAGCTAACCATATTGTTTTATAAACCTAATACTGTTGCAATTTGAATTTCCTAGGTGCCTTTTAAGAGATCTCTCATGCTCCCAAAAGGATTAGCCATAACTGTTATCATGCTTAATTTTTGTAAGTGATGACACATGTATGTCAAATATAGTTTGGCTTGAAACAATTTAAATGCTAGAGTATTATTTAGTTAATGAGTATAATATTTGCCTGAGATCGAACAACTGTCTTGCTTGCTCTTCCGGCTGTTCTTGGGAGGGTTCAATGTCACTTGAATAAGAAACTGCATTACATATCTTTGTAATATAATGGTAAACCGAAGAAAGATCGTTTTGTGTTGACGCCATAACATTTGATATAACGAGCTGTAGTTCGGTAGCCATATAATTTAGATATGTCCTATTGAAAGATCCCCTTCACATTTTGCAGGGTATGAAATGTATACTCAGCTGAAGTAGATTTCATGAACGGGTTCTTAAATATACAGTGACAGTTAGTCTTGTTTAATGGGCACAATATGTTACCAGTGTGCATACAAATTTAGTACATTTATGTTGGCTGTACTTCACCCATAGGCCTCCACAGGTGGCCCTGATGATACTCTGAAGTTTTTAGAACGGCGGCAAAAATGTGAAAGAGACCCCTGGCTCAGCTTCTCTGTTTTCTATGAACAGTTAATTTTCGTTGTCCTCCATTGGGGAGGGGGGGGGGGGGGTGATATTTTAGATGCATTACCGGATTCTTTGAAAGATAGGAAACAAGATCGTTTACATGTGTTGGTGTATTTCTAGATATTACTACCTATTTCGCTAAGCTAGCAAGAGAATGTGGATGCCTAGACAATTTCTTATTCTTATTTACGTTCTTGCTATTTTAACAATACTACTCTCAGGCTAAATTCAACATAGTTTCCTAAGAGAGGGCTAAATGAAGGGAAGAGGAGAGATGGGGGTAAGGGAATGGTTCAAAATTGACCAAAAGGGCCGCACAAGCTGATTACTTGGCCCAATTAAGTTGTGTCGTAAGACGGCTCCTTTGCCCCACTTTAAGATAGGACCTAATAGCCCAAACAGCCTTATGGCCCAAGCGGTCATATGTGCAATAATGGCAATCTTTGGCTCAAAGCAGTTACATAATTGGCCCAAATTGGCTATAAGGTTTAAAAGAACTCTGAGGTTTAAAACGTCCATATGAACCAATTTTTGCCACTCATCATAATGGCCATTCTCCCCAAATTGGTTGGTCGGACCAATATCTTCCCAACGGATTTGTCAAATTCGACTGTGCTTAAAAACTATCATGTGACCCAAAATCCATTGTGAAACTGTAGCCTATGATTCTGCCACAGTCTCATGACAGTCTCATAGCTCCAAAATGTTATTCGGCTTAGGCTCAAAACAGCCAGCACTCAACTGCTTCTCGGGCTAATTTAGCCACAACATGAAATGGCCTGAATCCCAAAACTGCTTCTTGGTTATGGGTTAAATCTGTTGCTGGTTCCAATACAGCCTGAGAGCCTAAACGTCTGCTCAGGCCAAATTTGCTACTTGGCTCATTTCGACCAGGAATCCCTATTGTTTGTGTAGCCAGGAGAGGAGGGACAACTAGAGTTTTCAGTGTCCTGGGTTGTGAGTGCGGGCAACAGAGGTGTCCAAAGCTTTGTATCGTATGTTTGCTCTGCTTGGCTCTATGGAAGGTTACAAATATAATTTTGTATTAATTAAAACACTGTAAAGTGGAGTAACATTTATATCCGATTCATTTGCTGAAATTAAAACATAGTGTTTATTAAAAAAAAAAGTCATAAAATTATCTCTATAAATGGAAATCAACGTAATTCGTAATTGTGTAAGCCTTACTTCTTTGTTTTTGTGAATCTAAATGCTATACAGTTTAAATTAACAGTTCCTCATGTTTATATGCAAATCGATGTATACTTTAGTTTTGCTTGGTAAACATGGTTTTAGGCATGCATGCACATATACGTTTTGTAAGTAAATACAGTAAATATGAGGACATTAATCAAGTATACCGAGAAACCACATATAGTTTTACAGTACATAGTTGGAAAATATATATATGTAAATATACAGCATATACACGGTATAAATGATAAGGCCTTCATTCATTATTAATATATTTTAATATCATTGGAATTTCACTGCTCATTATAATGACCTCACTCACAATCGTTTGATTGATCAGACCCATTTACAAGTAATATTGTAATTGTATACATATTAACCCTTTCACGCATAGGACGCGATGTGTGCCCTCTCTGGGATACTTATAAGCCTTTGTGACCATCAGGGTTGTTTAGCAACATTTAGTTTAGTTACTTCAACCTCTGCAGTTGTCTTTGAGTGAGCCGTGGGCAGAAAACTAATTTTGGAAAGGTAATTATGAGATTGAGAGAACTCTATTTCTGAATGCTAAACGGGAACCCCAGAGTCCACAGAATAGCGAGAGGATTTATTCGATAGTTGTTGGTACATACTGTTATTGCTGATGCCGATGTTATTATTGTGAGTTCCAGGTTATGTGAATACAATGTGGAAAGGCAATGTATAGATAGATTTAGTACTTGGTGAGTACCAGGTTAATACCAAGTGAATAGGTGTGAATGGGTTGGTATTCTTGGTATGTAAATAGGTAGGTATTCTCGTTATTTCAGTAGTAAAATGCTGCCATCGATTCCCTAGTCACCACAATACAGTAAGGACTATATTTAGGTACTGGGAGATTATATAGCCTAAATAACCAGCCAACTTATACTTTATTCAATTTCAGGAACAAAACTTGATATGCGGGGAACAGTGTGTAAATGCAGGAACTTGATAAGTAGTTGAAGTACAGTAACAATCTATCTTGAAGTAGTATTATAATATTTACAGGGTATTTCCCATGTAGAGAGAATATATCAAACAGTACAAAGGAAATAAAGCAATAACAGGACCAGCGACCCCTCAAGGCTGCTTGCCCTCCAAAACCCTAATGGTCAAGTGTCCAAACAGTGGTTTAGGGTGGGTAAGGGAAAAATGGAACGGGAAGACTGCCATGGGACAAATGTCCGTGGCAGGATTAGGATATATTAGTAGGGGACATTTGTAAGTAATATAATATAACAGTCTTGATGGCTCCAAGCCATCTGTCTAAGTGTAATTTAAAACTCCTCTTCAGTCTTCACTCCACCTCACGTTAACTTCAGGTCAAACCGACCCCTAGTGATAACATAAACAGAACACAACTGATCATCTGAAACAACTCTGATCTCAGTAAAAGGTAGCTGGTCTTTTATTTGAACGTTGCCTCTAAGCATAGAGGAGGGTACAGTTGCCTGCTTAAATGTTGTACATTACTATTCCCACTGCAAGTATTTGTTAACCTCAAGGGGTTCTTTACCCCTGCACAGCTTCTTGCTCTGTGTAGGGGCATAGACTGTGCGTTCTTGTATTGAGTATTGCTCACATGTGTGGGGAGGCTCCTCTCACACCGCACTCTCTAGACAAAGTCGAAAAGAAAGCTTTTCGTGTCATTAACTCCCGTTCACTCACCAACTCTCTGCAACATCTCTCTCTTCACCGCAATGTTGCATCTCTCTCGCTATTCTATCACTACTACAATAATCAATGTTCCTCAGAGCTTTCCCAGTGTATACTACCTTCTCTACGTAGGGCATGTAGTACCCGTCTTGCAACGCAATCCCACCCCTACTCTTTGCAACTCTCTAACCCAATAGTGAAACGTTATTATCAACTTCTATTCAACTGCTGAACTCTGGAACTCTCATAATCAGTCTTTCCCTCTTCCCATGACTTAAATTGCTTCAAATTCCGTGTGTCCAGGCATTTTGGCTCGATCATCCCTTGATTTTGGCCCTGTCACTCTTTCAACTCTGGGGGAGGCACTCGAGACAGGCAGTTCTGCCTTTTGTCTCCCTCACTCCCATAGCCAAAAAAAATAAAAAATATGTAAGTTTCTAAATATATAATCCTAAGTATAACGTGTAATGCTACTATTAATGATGCGTTCAATTTCCTAGTTCATATTAGTAGTTAAATGGCAAAGAACTTTAATAACAATTGTGTTTTACTAATACTTACTACAATATAAAATGTCATTGTATCGATTTTGTTTTCAACATTTCTTTTGTTACCATCCTGTATAATATGATATTCCCCTTTATATTCTTATTCCGTTGGCCTTTCTATGCTTCAACTTATATATTAGTATATTGTATGCAATAATCGTCCTAGTTCTCCCGAAACGTCGTTTGGTATCACTGCATCGAAAACTATACAACATTCCCAATACTTATGTGTTCATAATAGATGCTGCTCCTATTAGACGGATATGTTCACCGATATGATGGTATATTGACATAATTTAATAGAATAGGAACTCAATATGACAAGTATTGGCTATAATTTTATATACAAAATAATAATTACTTGCACAATTAATGCTTGGAACGCTTCATCTGTCATTGCCTAGTCACTACATCTGAGAGTTTACCTATTAAAATAACGTTGTTGTCATTGTTTAACGTTTTCAGTAATAAGTTACATTTTCCAATATGCTTTCTTTATACGCTAGCCGAATTTTTGTTTAGGTATATATTAGTTTCTTGTGGTTAAAAGAAAAACCTCGTTTTGCAAGACGAAACACTTTGTCACCATGAACTCAAGCTGTAACCCTTTGATAACGAGGGACCTTTTCTAAGCAAAATATAATCGTCTAGCACTACCGGTAACGAGAATACAATAAATCAAAGCATAATTTTTATGAAGGTGTTGCTCCAGGCATTATATATTAGCTGGACTATGAGACGTCTTGTACCAATCTGAGCAATATGATATGTTGCTAGCATAAACTAAGTATACGATGCATGTTACCAGTTCTGTAAGGATTAAGTTTTACATATATAATATACATTATCTAACAGTGTAGATATGGAAATATATTTGTCCAGTTAAATTTAAAAGTATGTATGTTAATAAAAATATGAATTTCACATAATATTTATTATTAAGGAAGGAAATAGAAGCCTTTGGAAATGTCTGACTAGGAATAAACTTTCAGAGAAAGATAAATTTGGTTGCAGAAGAGCTCTCGAGAAAGTTCGTTCATTTGTTCTCCAAATGTTATTCTTGTTCTCCTCATGTTCACTTCCCGTATCCACTGCTTCCACCACCACCTCCGTGTCCTCCACCAAACCCGCCGCCACCTCCTCCGATTCCACCACCTCCACTGTAACCTCCATCAATGCCTCCCCCACCAATTCCACCACCTCCACCATGTCCTCCACCAATTCCACCACCGCTGTATCCTCCACCAATTCCTCCACCTCCACCAATTCCTCCCCCACCAATTCCACCACCTCCACTGTAACCACCACCTCCAATTCCCCCACCTCCGCCACTGAAACCTCCACCAATTCCTCCACTTCCACCACCACCTCCGCTGTATCCACCTCCGCCAATACTTCCACCTCCAAAGCCTCCACCAGATCCACCGCTGCCGTAGCCTCCCCCAGAACCTCCCTTGCTTGGCCGGAGGTTGAAGTTTATGGTTGCTGTTCCACCTACTTTACCTCCACCATACCCTCCACCACCACTACCACTACCACCGTGCCCTCCTCCTCCACCAAGATTACCTCCACCAAATCCACCTCCTCCACCACCACTACTACCGTGCCCTCCACCTCCACCAAGACTACCTCCACCAAATCCACCTCCTCCACCACCACTGCCACCATACCCTCCACCTCCACCAAATCCACCTCCTCCACCACCACTGCCACCACCACTGCCACCATACCCTCCACCTCCACCAAGACTACCTCCACCAAATCCACTTCCTCCACCACCACTGCCACCATACCCTCCACCTCCACCAAATCCACCTCCTCCACCACCACTACCGCCGTATCCTCCACCTCCTCCACCAATTATTATGGTACCTCCGCCAAATCCACCCCCTCCTCCACCATCGCCATCCCCACCATGACCACCTCCTCCACCAAATCCACCTCCTCCACCACCACTACCACCTCCACCGTAGCCTCCACCTCCACCCGCCACAGCGAGGGTGGAAGCAGCTAACAGCACAACACTTATCACCAATTTCTGGAAAACGAGAAAAAAACAAAGTGTTAATAGTAATTGATGCATATACTGTACACATGACAATAATAACAATAGTAGGGATTGTCCTGCTCAATTGGTGTCTACAATCTTCCCAATACATACTGGCTTTACCGGTAAATACTATTTTTGATGTAAATGAAAATCTATAACCATATGGAGGCTTTAGCAAGCACGAAATCTCTAAGGCTGTGCAATTGTTTTGAATGGCAATTTGTCAGTAATCACGTATAACAGCAATTAGTTATGATATATAATATATGCAATAATAATTGTTTACTGTTAGCTCGAGCAAAAATGCCCTGATAAAATCACTTAAATCTCAATCCTGCCTTAAGTGGCTTTTCTTTGAGCTGCATCATTTCGTCTAAATTCAAAGCATGCTTCTTATTATTCTGTGTCCAAGGATTAAAGTTGCATTGTGTAATACATTTTTATGATTGTAATTGGTAGCTTCATGTACTTTTTTGTATTTAGTTCCGTAATTAATGTATTTTGAAATACGCGTTCACCGTCCGGCGCATGCTAGGATATATAATTTGTATTTGTATTGAAATACTTAATTGATATATACTGTAGCTCTACGTATTATGAATGATTCACCATGAAACAATTTAAATAATCCTTTGACTCCGAGAGCTCCTTCTTAAGCTTAGTTAGATGATGTATAGAATGATATCTAGAACAAAACATGGGTAACATTTAAAAACAAAAACAAGGGACCAAGTGAGACTTTTCTATGACGAAGAAAAGTAATATGTTAGTAGAATGAGTCAAAATTAAGAATTGCGTGTCCAAAATTATATAAGTTTCGACTTTCGAAAAGAAGTATAATATCCATTGACCTTTTGATGCTTGTCCATTCCTTGTAGCGCGATTGTTTTTATCTATTGTCTACGTTTTGCAAGCTACATCACTACATTGTCTTATATAATTAGTACTGAACAACACTATTATTCTAAAATACAGTTCACTGACTCCAACAAAGGTGTTTTTAAATTACAACAAATTTGCGCTTGGTTAAGTGTGTAAGACAAGAAGTTAGTACCCACCATGACTGTATTAGTCCAAGTTGTGACTGGAGGAGGGTCGAGTCGCTTTATATATATTCATGGCGCCACCCTTCAATCACCTTCATTGCTCTATTACAGTGCCATTTCTTCCCCCACCCCCCACCCTCCATCACCACCACCACTCTACCTCATTCCTCCATCCACTTTTTTCCCTTTCTTCCCTTTCACATCATACCTTTCTTTCATCACGAGCCCCCTCGTTTCCATCTATTGCTTACCTTCGAGGACGTACTTCTTCCTTTTGTTTTGGCTATCATTAAACGTATATATTTAGTTTAGGACGGTTTAGATAGCTTTTACTCATATGATACATATTAATCCTTCCTAAATGGTGCAAATAATTCTAATAACATCCAGACTATAATAAAAAAACTCGTCATGGTACTGTATTTTCAAGGGATTAAATTAAAAATATCTAAAATTAAGAGATGGTGACCTTGAATTACCCCTTTCGTTTCAATCCATATCAATGTTGCCGTTTTTACCTGTATTCTATATTGATAAGGAAACCGTAAATGTCTAGGGATTACGACCGTAAGTTGAGATGGAACAGTTGCATTCCCTATAAATATGACAATATGGCTGCCAGTCCTTTGATCGTGAATATAAGGTTTATTTAAAACTGTGCAATATATGTTGTGTTGATTTTAAGGTACACTCTTTAAAATTACGTGAAAATACAAGTACAATTAGTCTAAAAACAACATTATCCAATAGGATGACTCCAAGCCTGGTATCGGATACATGCCCTCGTGTGACGTCACCTTAATTTTCTCCCTTCCCTTCCTCCCTTATTGTTCTTCTCCCTTCCCCTCTCCATCAGCGTCTTAACCTCTCCACAATTCTCAAGCCATTTCAATTCTCCGTTTTTATTGTTAGAGAGTTTTATCAAGTTATGCACAAAGCAAATATACTGTACATAAATAATACTAACCATGTAAGATATGCTAAATACAAAATATAGATAGACGTATCCAATATGACAAGCAATTATTATACAGTATAATGTTCAAGTTTGATTTCATTACTGAAGGAATCTTTGTTTGTGATTAATATTTGCCTGCGTTCAAATGATCGACTTTTTTCTTTTGTGGTTGTTCTTGAGAGGGATTGTCAGATTTGTACTGTTTGTAAAACAATTTTAATTTGATTGATTGTGATGATAAAGAGAAAATTACATGCAGATAGATAGGAATAGATTTAACCCTTTCAAGATACGAGCACGTATTTCTTCATTATATTTTTGCTGTCATTAAAAGATTTCATTCTTTAAATATAACTTTTGGAAGTCATGGGGTTATTTTAGAGGGAATTTACCTCTTTCATTGCTAAATGGCCTTCCAAAACAGAGGAAAGTTGTCTAATGTTAACCAAGTAAAACAAGCATCCTCTTATACTTGAGAGTGTTAACTTATATTTCACTTATATCATAAACTACATGCCAAATCTAAGACATTAACGATCGACAATGAATGAGAAAATTTTGACTAGTATCTGTATACGACAGTGGGATGAAAATGTTTGAGCATAATTATCCTTCAGTTTTGGATGAGTTTCTTTGCTAGTTATTTTTCAACGTAGTCCCTAGGACTGTCCACACATTTCTGCCAGTGCTGCAGCGCCTTGATCCCTGATTTATAGATAGTTTCCTCTAGTTCTTAAAAACGTTGTCAACAGTGGTTTTGACCTCATCATCAGAATGATAATGCCTGCCTGCTACGTGTTTCTTCATGTTTAGAAAGAGATGGAAGTCCAAGGGTGCCAGATCAGGAGAGTAGGGTGGATATTGAATTAGGCCGAAGCCACAGTCATGGACTGTTGTCCTGGTGAAACAAGATACCTTTTGTCATCTTCCCCGGTCGTGTTTTTTTGTTATAGCTTCACGCACCTGCCTTAATAAGCTGGCATAGTCTGGCCCTTTTAAAGGTAGTCCATAAACACAAACCTCTTGCCATCCCAAATAATGAGGCCATGATTTTTCAAGCAGATGCAATTACCTTTGCCTTCTTCGGAGGAAGTGATGACGGTTTTGTCCACTGCATGGACTGTTTCTTTGTCTCTGGTTCGAAGTGATGGACCTAACACTTATCCTCAGTCAAAAAAAATATATGTTCAATTAAATCAGCCGAATCTGCTTCGGATAGCTCCAAAATTTCCCTAGACATGTTCGGTCTTGTGCGCTTTTGATCAGGGTTTCAAATGCGTGGAGCAGAATCCTTTGACATTTCAAGTTCTTTGGTTAGAATTATCTTGAATCTCTAATGGGAGACGATAATGGCAGTAGCTATCAGTAGCTATCGTCTATCATCCTGCCCCATGTAGTGTACATGATCCATGTTTTCTTGTGTGGAGGCAAGTGAAGACCCACCAGACCTTCTTTCATCTTCAACACTTTTTCTCCCCCTCTCAAATTCGGATGTCCACCTTTTCACAGTTGCAAATAAGGGAACACTATCTCTCAATGTACCAACCATATCGTCATGGATTTGTGTGGGAGTTAATCCTTTCATGTTCAGATACTTGTTGACTGCCTAATACTCAGTTTCTACATTTTCACGAGAAGTTGATAACTCTGAATTTCAAAGTCCTTCCGCAGTCACCAAAGATGATGTGAATCTGAAATAAACAAGCTAGTTAGTCATTTAAAAAGCTGAATCATATGCCTGCCAAGTTTCATCGCTCTAGTAGCACTCCATCATATAGTTAGGCTAAAAAAAAAATCATCTAACCCTAGTATGTTGACATAATGAGTTAAAGTAGATAATTATGTCATATTGGCAGAACTCCATTCAAAGTTTGCACAAAATCGAATTGAAAATTGTATAACTGGCCTTGCAAAGATAGGTGATAAGATAATTTACGTTTTTGTTCTATTTCTTTATATTATTACCTCCGTCGTGTAGCTTAACGAAGGGAATATGAATGGTAATCTCACTCTTCTTGTATAATTTTTCCTCTTGTTCTTGGATCGACAAAGTTCTTCGGTAAGTTTTCAACGAAGATCTATGAGACAAACTTATGTAAGGGACGGAACAGAGGGGAGGGTGGTGGGAGTCTGAATCAACCACTATTAAACTGTTTAACTACTCGGTCCAATTTGACCATGGCTTCGCAACACAAACGTCACAATGACCTAAATTTGGCAATGCAACCTAATAGAGCTGCCCTGGCCAATCACTGGGCTCAATTCAGTCATGTCGTAAACTAGTTCTGCAGCCAAAATGGTTGATCAGCCCAATACAGCAGCAGACCGAATCAGTTTCATGACAGAGACTGCCATATGGGATAAAACGGACAGATGACCCAAAATGTCCACTATGCCCAAAATAACTCTGATATCTAAAACTACCCACGTCTCTTCAACAAACTCCCACGGCGAGTAAGAGACATGAGGGACATCTCGTTAGACAACTTCAAGAGAGCCCTAGATGTCGAACTGCAAAAAGTGCCAGACGAGCCCATCCTCGCAAGGGAGCGAGCTGTCGCTTCAAACAGTCTACTGCACCAAATCACCACCCATAACGAGGGGCGTCGCGCTCCTTGGTGCCGCTAGAGGAGCGGCGAACACATCCAAAGGTATCCAAAGGTAAGGTATCGCATAGCTCTATTTTGTCACTCAGTAGCCACTCGGACAGGGTATAGAGATCCAATTTGGATGCATGTAAAAACGGTACCTAACATTTGATTTGTGCTTGTTTAGTTGTTTTTCTAGTAGGGCGAATATGCGTAAATGATTAACAAACAACATTTCGGATAGTATTTTCAAGAATAACAAAGTTAAACAAAAAATCGGCTGTAGGAAACTGCAAAACCAAGCCAGCAGATGTTTTTTAGTAACTTAGTAACATTTAAGTTAAGCTTTTAAACCTCTTCAGGATCACGAAAATCCTCTCAAAAGTGTACCTTAGTAATTTGCAAGCAATTTGGACGCCACAACGAGACAGATATGATGTGTTAGAGCCTCTTGTTCAGCGTTACCCTCTTATTTTCTTACATACTGCACATTCTTCTTAAGGGGAGATTTCCACTTCAGGATTTGTTTTCTGGACCCCTTTTCCCCTCATGCTTAGCCCCATTTATTTTTATATTTTTAGACGTTTGCTCCATTAGTTGGGCGATTATAAAAACTTTCGCTACATTTCTGTCAATTTTAATACCTTTTGTGCCATTTAGGTGTTGATTTTTTCCTGCCGAGCGATAGCGAGCCTGTATTTTAAGAGGAACCGGGGAAATTTTTCTACCGAAAAATGTATAAATTTATCTTGAAAGGGGGTCTAGGGGGTGTAATTTTAAGCTTGATAGAGGTCCATGGAACAAACTAAAATCCTCCGTACTGACGCAATCGAGGCTTGTGGTTAGGCGGTTAGATCTGTGAGCGTTCAACGTGTTTGTGTGAATGTATACGTCCATTATCCATTATTGTCTTAGCATCAATGGGGGTACAGTCTCTCACAACATTTAGTGGATTCGTCGTTGTGAATTTTGCTTTTAATTTCTTTACATTGTTTTATGGTAAGTATATACCATCTCTTTTGCGAGCACATTATAGGCATAGGTTAATACTTGTTTGGAATTGCGTATTAATATGTTTCTTATTTATTATTATTATTATTATTATTATTATTAGTAGTAGTAGTAGTAGTAGTAGTAGTAGTAGTAGTAATAGTAGTAGCAGTAGTAGTAGCTTTAGTGTAAGTTTTGGTCATTCCTCTGCAAATCTGTAATAGCTTACTATTTTTTTAAGTAATATTATTATTATTATTATTAGTAGTAGTAGTTGTAGTACGGTAGTAGTAGTAGTAGTAGTAGTAGTAGAAGTAGTAGTAGAAGTAGTAGTAGTATTGCTTTATTAATATTTAGCTTTATCCAAATCTATGGTTCTTTATCGATTCTCTTTTTCTTCCATTCCAATCTGTCTCCCTCCACCCTCCATTACTTCATCTCTCCCCTGCACCCAGCCTACTCACGCACTTGAACCACACTTCATGCATGATGTTTATACAGTCACTGACCTACATACTTCGCTCTCATCATTCCTCAATATATTATAGTTCCTTTATTTTATGTACGAGTTCAAATCTAGAGAGGTATTCTTTGTTGTTTATTTGTTGGAGTCCCCGCTTTCGTTGCTGTTGTTGTGTACCGGTAATTATATTCTGTATATTTGCTCAATCGTGTTGTTATCGACACATGTTAATTACCAATGTATTTCACACACACACACACACACACACACACACACACACACACACACACACACACACACATACACATCTCATGTTCATCCACTAAATTGTAAAATGTGTATTTTCAGCTCATGAGGCTGCCATTCTTTAATAAACCGTTTATTATTATTATTATTATTATTATTATAATATATATATATATATATATATATATATATATATATATATATATATATATATATACAAGCGGTGCATGTGGCACTTTGATGCTGCCAACTGGGAGGCTCTTCAGCTGTACTTCTTTGACTTTCCATGGAATTATTTTTGCTTCCGTGACCAGGGACCCTCGGAGGATGCATTACCAAGGTAATCCTCTCGGGCATGGAGACATACATTCCATTTTCTTTCTCTCAGACTAGTGCAAAACAAATCTTGTTTACTCACGCTTGTTCTACTGCTGTCCGCAATAAGGAGGAAGCATTCAAACGGTACTTGTTTCTGCCTGGAATCGAGCCAAATCTGTTCTTCAACTCGCCAATAATAAATTCACTGAACTATCCAACTCTAGCTCTTCCCAAGCTTTCTTGCATCTAGCCAAAAACCTCTCCAACAATTTTTGTTCTTCATCTTTCCTTCCCCTTTTCCAATCTGATTGCACAACTATCATTTCTTCCTCTTCGCTCAAACCTTGGATGATTCCGGTGCTATTCCTCCCTCTCAATCCCCCTCTCTCCTACTTATCCCTAATATCCAAATCTCTACTAAAGATGTACTTTCTACCCTCTCTGGGCTTAATACTAAGAAGGCGTACGGTCTGGATGGTGTTCCTCCTGTTCTACTAAAAAAATGTGATTCCATGCAAACTCTTCCGTCTCTGTCTCTCCTCTAACGTCTTCCCTTCTTGCTAGAAGTTAGCTCTCATTCAACCTGTCCCAAAGAATGGTGACCGCTCTCAACCCTCCAATTGCTCTCAAGTTTTTGAAACTATCCTTACTTCAAAATTTCTTAAGCATTTGTCTTCTCATAATCTACTCTCAGATCGCCAGTATGGCTTCCTTAGGGCTCGCTCTACTGGTGATCTTTTTTTATATCTTACTAACTCTTGGTCATCCTCCTTTCAGGACTTCGTTGAGGCCTTTTCTATTGCACTAGACATATTGAATGCCTTCGATATAGTCTGGCACAAATCTCTAATTTCTAAACTATACCCTCCTTCATGGTCTATCCTTCCATCTGTGCCTTTATCTCTAATTTCCTTTTTGGCAGTTCCATAGCTGCTGTTGTGGACGGCCATCATTCACTTTCTCATCCTATCAACTCCGGTGTTTCTCAGGGTTCGGTCCTATCTCCAATTCTCTTTAACTACCATTTCCATTTGGGTCAGAGAAAACCTTGTTTCCAAAACCCAATTTCTCCATTTAACTACCCGTCAAGAACTCCCAGAGGACTATCCTTTATACTTCAACAATACAAAAATCAACCCTTCATCTTCTCTCAGTATTCTCGGTGTCTCTTTTTCTTCTGATCTCTCTTGGAAAGACCATATCACCACTCTTGCTAAAATGGCTTCCCAGAAGCTGGGTTTGCTCAATCGCCTCAAGGGGTTCTTTACCTTTGCGCAGCTTCTTGCTCTGTACAGGGGCACATTGTGTTCATGTATTGAGTATTGTTCGCATGTGTAGGGGAGGATACTCTCACACACTTCTAGACAAAGTAGAAATGAAAGCCTTTCGTCTCATTAATTCGTCTCTGCAATCTCTCTCACTATTCTATCGCTATTACAATAATCAGCAATAATCAGCGTTCCTCAAAGCTCTCTCGGTGTATACCACTTCCTCTATGTAGGGTACGTAGTACCCGTCTTGCAACACAATCCCACCCCAGTAAAGGAAACTTTAAACACAGAGAGACCAAACTTAATTTGTTTGTCTGTTATCATGAAGTCTGTATTATAATATCTTGTTTGAATAAAACAAATATAATAGGCTCCATTTATGAATGCAACCCACAGTGAAGTTGCCCCCTCTATCACAACTAGATATATAAAGATCTGTCTGTCGTGCTTGGTATCACTGATGTAATTCATACCACAGCGTAATTCTCAAAGTTCAACTAAGGAAAGTAAGCTTCATGAATACAGTAGGCAGCGAGTTAAACTTTTGTATTATAGGTATAGTCTATTCAATATTATTTGGCCAACAATCTTGACCACAACACTACCCTCTATAATCAATAAAACGACAACAGTAATTAAACTAATATTTCTACCAATTTGGAAGTCTCTCTCTCTCTCTCTCTCTCTCTCTCTCTCGTGAGAAAGCAATTAATGTTGAGAGGTGGATGTGGACAAAAGAACTCAAGTGTTTGAGTGTCAATCATGAGGAAAGCAGGCTGTTTAGGTTTAATTTAGTGTGTCTATTTCATATATGTATATATTTATCACAAAGTTGTGTAAATTACTATAAATATCAACACTTTCCGTATATGATGTCGCAATTTATATTGCTTATGGACACTAATTATCTACTGATACGCAGAATAAAAGGAAGAAAGCAGTCACCTAATATTGAAATAGTTAATAGTTCAACCATTATATTATTTATTTTCTGTATTGATAATAATTACTATTTGCTATGTTTTATAAATAATTCGTGTACGACAAAGTGTAATCAATGGTTACTAACTATGTTACACTGAAGCTATCAATGTAAAGTATCGCTATTGCATTTTTGGGGGAATCCACAACAAGTAAATTGATATTGAACTTTACTCACTTACAACAAATATGTAAGTTCATATATTTCCATAGGCTAAACTGAAACAATAATGATGTGTGATATATGTTAAGATACACGGACAGTGCACTTCAAGTTAAAACAAACTAATGCAATTCAATTAAAAGAAAATCATAAATTAAATATATGTTCATGTTTGTGGCTAAACATTTCAGATTTATATTATTTTGCTGAGACAATCGATGTTTATATGATTTAGGGACCGGTTTCAGAAAAATGCAATGGAGTTGAAACATACTTTGAATGAATGAATTAATGCATATAGAAAAGGAAAATTGCGATACCGGTAGAGTAGGAGAGAGAGAGAGAGAGAGAGAGAGAGAGAGAGAGAGAGAGAGAGAGTACAAAGGAGTACAAAGGAAATCAAGCAACAACAGGTCTAGTGACCCTTCTAGGTTGCTTGTCCTCCAAAACACTGAGGATCAAGTGTCCAAACAGTGGTTTAGAGTGGGTAAGGGAACATTGGAAAGGGAACTACTGCCCTGCCACTAACGTGGCAGGACTAGGAAGTTAGTAGGGGACATATGGGTTAGTAACTGAGGGGAGGATAAAGTTATTCATTTACAAACGCAGTCAGTCGCGGGTTTGATGCGAGATATTTGTCTAGGCGGAATTTAAATGAATCAACGGTGCTGCAGTCTATAACGTCTCGGGGAAGCCCATTCCACAAGTTGACAACTCGATTGAAGAAGAAATTCTTAGATTCGTGCGAGTTAAAAGATTTACCAATAATTTTGCAACCGTTTCCCCGCGTGTAATTAGATTGGTCGATAGTGAAGTACTTACTACAGTTCATATTGTCGATGCCTTTGATGATTTTGAACACTTGAATTAAGTCGCCTCTTAATCTGCGCTGGGTTAAAGGAAATAGATTTAATTCTCTAAGACGCTCTTCGTATGGTTTGTTCTTTAGGCTAGGTATCATTTTGGTAACTCTACGTTGAACTCGTTCTAGCTTGTTTATATTTTTTTGGTAATAAGGGCACCAGGATTGAACGCAGTATTCCAGAAGAGGGCGGACTAAGGAATTGTAAAGGGTTAGGATAACTTTTTTGGATTTATGCTCAAATGACCTGCCTATAAAGCCAATTATTTTGTTTGCCTTCTTAACAACTTCTGAACATTGTTGACTCGGTTTTAGGTTATTCGATATTGTTACTCCCAGATCAGTTTCTCTGTTTACATTCTTAAGCTGAGTGCCATTCATCGAATAGTTTGCTTTCTCATTTAGGTATCCGACATGTAGTACTTTACATTTATCCGCAGAGAGAGAGAGAGAGAGAGAGAGAGAGAGAGAGAGAGAGAGAGAGAGAGAGAGAGAGAGCTTGTATTCTCATTATACAAGAGTGAATAGCAGTACAGAAATACATATTACAATTGAAGGAGGTACAATTTTTATGTATCATCATTACTACTAGAATTGCCTAACTAACTTTTCAGCATGAATATTTATGCATGAGTCCATGCTTATTATTCAGACTAGTAATAGGAACAAATCTATCAAAGGGCTGTGGAAATATTGGATTAATTAATTTTATATAAGCTGATAAAAAACGTGTAATGATACCAGTATAACCTATAATGGCGCCACCGTATTGAAGGAGTTGTTGACAGTTTAAGGGGACATGGGCCGTTTTGCTGGTCCCCTTTCTCCATCATGCTTATCCTCATTAGTTTTGAGATTTTATGACGTTCGCCCCATTAGTTTGTCGATTGTAATACCTTTCGCCCCATTTCGTTGTCAATCGTATGACTTTTCGTGCCATTTAGGTGTTTTAGGTTAGATTTGTTCTTGGCAAGCGATAGCCAGCCTTTAATTTTAAGAGTAACCGGCCTGGGGCTGGATCTTTTTTCTACCGATGTACACATATATCTTGAAGGGTGTTTATCTTTGGGGTGTTTTTCTAAGCTTGACGGAGGTATAGCGAGGAAACAAGCAAATACCCGGTATATGAATACATTAAGGGGAGATTTCCACCTGGAGTTTTTTTTTCTGAACCTCTTTCTCCCTCATGTTTAGCCCCATTACTTGTGAGATTTAAAGACGTTTGCCCCATTAGTTTGGCGATTTTAAGAACTCTCGCCCCATTTCTGTCAATTTTAAGACCATTCCTGCCATTTAGTTGTCGATTTTTTCCTGGCGAGCGATAGCGAGCCTGTAATTTAAGGGGAACCGGCCTTTGGCCGGGACAATTTTCTACCGAAAAATGTACAAATTTATCTTGAAAGGCGGTCAAGGGGGAGTAATTTTAAGTTTGATTGGAAGTCTAGGGAATCAACTAAAAACCACCCCTTAATTAATAGCCCCAAAAAACGGTCACTAGCCCCTTAATCCCGTAAGTACGATGCCGCATGTTTTGACCTTGTTATCTATCATTAAAACATGGTAGGCTATGTAGTTTAAAACGGTTCTATTATGTACCGATCATTTATTGAGATATATGCTAAATGAAATCGCCTATTGGTAACCAGACAAAGACGAAAGTCACATCATCGTGCAGATAGGGTTAACTATTAAACACACAATATACTTCAGTTGATCAATCTTGGCATCTTAAGGGACTCGAGTGTGCACTTTCTAGGCTAATATTTGCATGGAGGTATTACGGTGGGGTCGTTTGCTTGGACATACGGTTGATCTAGATGACGTCGTGTTCGAGATAACCTTTGTGTTTGAGTGGCTCTCAGTGAGGGTTTTTATGATCCTTAATACTAGCTGATCCGACCTTCTGTTGGTTATTTTTATATTTGGTTTAATTATTTTTGAGGATATTGCTTGACTTTGCTATGTTCGCTGAATGTGTTTTAGTTAGCTGAGAAAAACGCCTTCCCAGACTTCATTCAAACTATGAAAAGCCCATTGAGACCCCCTTCAAGCTAAATGTTTACACATTTTGATAGAAAAATGTCCAGATCGACGACCGATTTCTTCTAAGTTACAGACTCGCTACCCCTCGCCCAGGACAAAACAAAATCAACACATGAATGGAGTGAAGCGTCTTATTATCGCTAAACTAAGGTGGTAAAAAGTCTAAACATCTCCAAACTAATGGAGTGAAACAGGGAAGGTCCCAAAAGACCCTATCGGACCAAATAAGGCTACCCTATAGCACGCCTATTGATTTCACCCTAGAACTAATTCCATAGCAGCAACTACACACACAAATACGAGGACGCATATATTTTCCATTTTCAGGATATTATTAAGGGACCCCACCTCGCTGTTTTACTCTTTCTCTCCCTCTCTCTTTGGCTTGTATCCATTCGGCCCCATTCAGCCTACTGTTTTAAGACGTTTACCCCCAACCAGGTGTCAATATTTTCCTGGCGAGCGGTAGCGAGCCAGCATATATATATTTTGTTTTTGACAGTGAGCTAAATTTGTAAATTTTTCGATAGAAAAATTTCTCCGGCAAAGCCGGATTTCTCCATACAATGCCAGCTCGCTATCGCTCGCCAGGAAGAAATCGACACCTGGATGGGGATAAACGTCTTAAAACAGTTGGCTGCATGGGGCCGAATGGATACAAGCCAGGGAAAGAGAGAAAAGGAGAGAAAGATTAAAAAAGCCCGTGACCCCCCTTAAAGGATTTTATTGAGAATAGGAGAGGTATATGGAAGTCAGAGGGTTGAGATCCTCTTCACCCTTTTAATTGTCATAGATCCTTCTAAATCTGTCTAAAATCGTCTAATAATAGCCAGAATCAACTGTCAAAATGCGTTATAATCCTCAAGGAGGTAATTTCTTGTATAACTGACTGCGGTGTTGTGCTACATAATTAGTAATATATTGTACAGTCGCTATATATTTATTTTATTTTATAATACTACAGTATAAAATTATATATTCTAGAAGTACCGGACCGTATGTTGCAAGCCGATATGCAAGCCAAAGTGCGTACCAGTAGCTGAACATATGAGGATAAGTAAATGAGTTCTTAACCATCTTTAACTTCATAGAATACTCCCATATAATCCTCTTTGGTTGTCTCAAAATGTTACCAAAATGAAACTACGAATGAATGGTTGACCATAAAAGTATTCGTATGTTGTGGATATACACATTTGTATTTGGATGTATGAATTCTGTGCGTTTTACTCTGTTCATTTAAAGGAATGCTTTATTGTTTGTTCTATGTGGATGAGGGAGACAAAAGGCTAAACTGCCTGTGACAGGTGCCTCCCTCAGAGTTGAAAAAGTGACAGGACCAAAATCAAGGAATGTTCGAGACAAAATGTCTGGACACACGGAGTTTGAAGCAATTGCAATCATAGGATGAGGGAAAGGTGGATTCAGGGAGAGAGTTCCATAGCTCAGTTGTTGATAGAAGAAAGATTGGGACTATCGTTTCATTCTTGGGTTGGAGAGTTGCACAGAGTAGGGGTGGGATTGTTTTGCAAGACGGGTACTACGTACCCTACGTAGAGGAGCTGGTATACATTGAGAGAGCTTTGAGGAACACTGATTATTGGAGTAGCGATAGCATAGCAACATTGCGGTGAAGAGAGAGAGAGATTGCAGAGAGTATGCAAATGGATGGAAGTTAATGAGACGAAAGGCTTTCTTTTCTACTTTGTCTAGAAGTGCTGTGTTAAAGGAACCTCCCCACACATGTGACCAATACTCAATACAAGGACACACTGTGCCCCTGAACAGTGCAAGAAGCTGTTCAGGGGCAAAGAACCCCTTAAGACGGTTGAGCAAACCCAGCTTCTGGGAAGCCGTTTTAGCAAGAGTGGTAATCTGGTCTTTCCAAGAGAGATCAGAAGAAAAAGAGACACTGAGAATACTAAGAGAAGATGAAGGATTGAGTTTTGTGTTGTTGCCTTGAGTAGTGATCTACTTGCTATGTTAGCCAATAAATGTCATACATATATGAATCCTTATTTATTATGACTACTATAAATAATGATGTAGTTTCGAAATACTAAGGCCTCGATATATGATCTAGAGTGTACAATACGCTCAGATAAAGCAGTCCGCCATCACTCATCTAAACAAAATGCTCAATTATTTTAGCCCTGGGTCATCAATTGTAGTTTCTTAGAATAATTCCTATTATTAGTATTATAATATTGCCAAGCAGAAAATCATATTCTGAACTTAGCTAGGATGTGGTAGACATGAAGTCACCGTATATAGATGTTTTGACTTTACTTGTTAAACAAATATACAGTATGAATAATACTAATAATAATAATTATTATTATTTTTATAATAATAATATGTAGCCATGTAGATTCTGAAAAACTGTGTAAAGGAGGAGTGATTTTGAAACCTGGCTATATTTTCAGAATTTGTGCTGTTGGACTTCTCTTGCAGGACGAAATGGTGAGTACAGTTCCTATAATTTCTTGTTGTTATAGTTGGTGATATTTTGTCCATTGCTTCATTTTGATTATTTGTCTGTACGATATAATATACTGTTAAAGTATTTATCGTTTTGAGGGTCTCTATTATTTTATTTCCTATCATATTATTATAAATATTTCTGCCGAGGCAGCTACATTGAAGATTACTTTGATTATTTATGTATACTTGTTTCCTATGTTCGTTTTGCCTCTGTCTGAAACCGACAATTGAGTTATTACAGCTTGTCTCACTCTCTTTATTGTAAAATGGTTGTTATTCTTCTACTTGTTCTGGATCAGCCTAAATAGTTGTCAGGAGAGAGAGACTAGGAAGGAGAATGGTTTGTAGCGGCTGGGTGATGATTGACAGCGTTCGAAAGAGGTTATTTGTGCTTTGCAACACTTGTTGTTTGTTTGTTCGTCTGTAAGATATTTGCACAAATTCCTGAATAGGTTTATTTGGACCTTCAATGTTATGTACTGTATATAGATGAACATAATTGCTTATCAGCAGACTTAATGCACAACACGTTGGTAGGGACACACCTGTTAATAACAAGTCACACATCTATTAAAAACATCAACTTGATCAGTAGATATCAGAATAACATGCTAGGGGTAGCAAATGTTTTCTTTATTTTTCCTAACACCATCTCAGTTGACACAATGCTTGATGTATTCCTCATGTCAAACATTGTTATCAGTTGCAGTCTGCAAAACACAAAGATGGAGTTTGACAAAACAATTATTGGATTTGCTAAGAGGAATATCAACAGATGCCCTGACGACATCAGGTACATCTATCATAAAGATATAAAGTTTCCACTATTATTAGTGGGTCTATTAACTATTTTTTCTCAGTCAGAATGAGTGCAGAAATCTAGAGTTGCTAACCCATGGGAATTAGTTTGAATTACATTATTATATCTGCATGGTGGGTGTAAATCTCTCCCATATAAAGTGAAGATAGTCTTGAGGTCGTATTCCCTGAGTACGAGCTGTTGAAAGCAGAACACAGTCATCAATAGAGTTGTCATTACCAAAGTAACGATACACAGAGAAAACATACAAATGATTGACGTTACAACAAATCTTGACCACAATGGACTCGTGGCACTTGCTCTCAAATTTAGCCTGCACCCGAATAGCCAGTACTGCGAAACTGACAAATGTCGTCAATCAGAGACCAGTCTCTGAACAAACCATCACATCATATGCATTGATCAACTAATAGAAGTTAGCATGGACACCCTTGCTGTTAGCATAAAGCACACTAATGTCACGTGTAAGACATAACCCATGGATGGGTTCCACATCCCTATCAATCAACAACAAAGCAACCAGCCAACTACAGTTAATAACTAAAAAGGCTTAAAACATATCTGAATTACAAAACACAGTTAAAAACTAACTAGTGAGCTTAAGTATTTTACTTAGCTAGAATTCAAACATAAGATTCCTGAACTGGGCAAGCAAACTTTCCAACCAGTAGAGGCCACATAATGGGTAAGGCTATATATTCCCCCCCCCCCCCCCATGGTCTACTGCTCCTAGGGCCGACATTTATGGTGGCTGGTATCAGTCACCACCAGCCACGTTCACCCACGACACAGAAACTTACTTCCACCAGACGCCCCTAGACCTACACGTGCAGCTCGTCATTTCAACACACTCCAACCAATAAGAGCAAGAACTGACAGATATAAAAATAGTCCTATCCCAACCATTGTTAATATTATTAATAATGTGTAATAACGGCCTGTCACACCATATATACGCGCCCACCTTTAATAATATATGCATAAGTGTGTGTGCGTGTGTGTATTAGAATATAATTATGTATGTATTTGCTTGAGTTTGTTTATGTATATGTGTATATATGTATCTATGTATGTGCAGTATATGTGTATGTATGTGTGCGTATATGTGTATGTATGTATGCGTTATTTATGTATATATATATGTGTCTATAGTGTATACTGTTTGTGGTTCGAGCCCGGCTGAGAGTATCAGGTAGGATAAGAGAAGAGCATATATGCATGTAATGTGCATATATTTATGTATATGTATGTCTGTGTGTATGTACTGTCAATGGTTCGAGCCCGGTTGAGAATATAAGGTATATAATATATATATGTACTGTACCTGTATTTATATGGTCATATGCACATATGTATGTAAATATACGTACATATGAGCGAGAACATATTGCTCACTAGCGCAACTTCTGATTATAAATCTATGCATAAGCATTATCTATTATTAAGTGTTCGCGTATCTTCATCCATGTATTTCCACCCTTAACAATAGAACGCCCAGCTCTTCCATATTTCGCCTTCTGTCACACACACACACACACACACACACACACACTACCGAGGATTAACCTCCCATTGTAGTACCTGCACCCTCTTTACCCTGACCATACCAAAACAGTTTCTGTATGTATGTATGTTTGTGTGCATACGTGAGCGTTTGTGTATACGGACATGTGCACACTTACTGCATGTTCTTATGTTCCTATATATGTATGTATATGTATGTGCGCACGTACGTGTATATACGTATGTTCTGTATGTGAGTAAGTAAATAAATGTGTATATGTTGTTGTTGTTGTTGTTGTTGTTCCCCAAGCTGCCTGGCCGAACAGCCCCAAGGCCCCGAGCAAGGCCAAGGCCATAACCGAGCGCCCCCACAGAACCCTCCCCGCCGACCACAATAAAGCCTGGGTGACCGAAGCCACTCCATGGCGGGGAGCTTGAGGAGGGTGCGGAAACGCCCGGGAAACCAAAGCCCCACCCACGGCCCTGTGCCCCTCAGCAATTATGAAGAGAAAGTTGAGGGGCAAGGGAAAAATGTGACGCTTTGGCTTCCAATCTTGGTAGATTGGGAGGTCAATCCACGTTAGAGACGCCGTCACTTGAGATCTAGAAAATATATAAGTAAAAGGAACAGTCAGAGTAAGCTATGGGTATGGCAGAGATCGCTCAGTTCTCACTCTGATAGACCAGCCCATCACCAAATGTGTATATGTACTGTATATCACTTACTCTCATGGTTATTTTATGATAATTTGTATTCTGCACATGCATCATTATTGTATTTATTTATTTTGTTTGTAAACTAAGCTTACCATCCTCATATCTGTACATCTCATGTTCATCCACTAAATTGTAAAATGTGTATTTTCAGCTCATGAGGCTGCCATTCTTTAATAAACCGTTTATTATTATTATTATTATTATTATATCCAGGCCCTTCTGTCTATCAGAATGATTGGCAGAACAAAAATAGAATTTAGGATAGACCAGAGTTGTGATCCCCTAGGGCGAGGGAGAGAGGCCAGATTTGGAGGGCTAGTAACACAGTTATGGCTGTAACTAGAGCAACTTTGTCTCAAGGGTGCAGTTGCCTATGCAATTCATCTGCCTTCATTTTTAATTTCCTACCAAAAGAACCCCCAAAGGCTGTGCTCCTAAGTGGCTCAAATTCCCTTAGAAAGGTGAATCTGGTTAGCCACTGACAGATCAGCTGACAGATTATGCAACACATGTTGGTTATATTCTAGTGCACCCATTTTCAAGTGCCAATGATGCAATGGACCTTCTTCATCAGACTGCAAAAAGGGAGATACCATTTCCAGTAGTGTGTAGGTACAGGTGCTAAAATACGGATCCTGCAATCTTCAGTGGTCTGGACCTTGAAAAGTTCAGGAAAGAAACAATATTAGCATTCATGGTGCCAGAACCATTAGCATCAACGCAACTCTTGTAAGTTACCGAACGCCTCATATTACAACCAACCACACCTCTCATTCCCTTAGCTACATCACAACACAGCTTTAGGCCACTACACTCCTCAAACACTTTTCTATTAGACCTCACATAAAACAACAAAATTCTCAACAAAAACCTGCACAATAACACAAAAATATGGCCGGCCAACTATCTAGCAGGCAGATGGGCTTATGTAAGATATGCTGGCCAGTCTTCGAACATCGTAAATTTCATAAACAGAGTCCCTGAAGGATCCATCTTTACAATCTATACATGCATGACCTACCCATGCCCCACACATCCCAGATACACACAGCCTCTTACACAGACAACATAACACTCACATGTACACATCGAAACGCCAACATAGCCATACAACTCCTCCAACCGTACCTCAACACACTACACGACTGGTTCACCGCAAACAGACTTAAACTAGCCTCAGCCAAATATACAACGACCCTTCTCACAAACTGGACAGCAGAACTCAGTCATGTCCCTCACCTCACCTTGACCAACATCCCCATAACACACACACACACACACACACACACACACACACACACACACACACACACACAGATACTCCTTGGTGTAACATACATCAATGTCATGTAAATAACATATTACAAGCATAAAAAAACAGACTGACACCAAGACTAAATGCCTTCAAGTCACTTGCCCATACACTGCCTGGGTCTCTAACCTCACTGAAACACATTACAACACCTTACAGATCATACAGAACAAAGCCCTTTAAAATATTTACTGTCTGCACAGCTACCACACCTGCAGACCACCACCACCAAGAAACCTCAAAATCAAGGATCACCTTGATATGAGAGTAACACAATTTAACGCCGCAGTCTCCACAAACCAACACCACCCACTACATGACAGAACATCCACACACACCAAGAAACATCAAACATCCATACACACCAAGAAACATCAGAACAACGCCTTATACACAAATATTGTCTTCACTCCCCCCTTGCCAACCACAAGCCTGCAACCAGAAGCATATCCATACTCAAATCACCCAAAAATCCATCTTGTCACTCAAGACAACGCTCAGCTACATGCACGGCCCCCTGAAGTCCATCCTTCAGAAACCCTCCTTTTCCCGTGAGGACAGAGTCCACCTGGCTAGGCTGTGATGTGGGCACCATCCAGCCCTTTGAGTTGTCAGAAGAGGCTGGATGACTTCGTCCAGGACACCAGTCCGGGCTGTAACGCAACACTGCACACTATCAAACACATTATGGAGATGAATAACACACAACCACTTACGCCAACAACACAACATAATATTATACTCCTTGAGAACTTTGTGGGAAACCCCATTTTCAGCCATGGCCTTCCTTAGGAGCTCGCGGCTGTTTGGCCAGGCAGCCTAGGGAACGGCTACTACTACTATTACACAACTCTAGTAGCCAGTTCTTAAGAAAGGCAGTCTATGACCATCAGAGAGAATGTTCCAAGTTTTTACTTCGGAGATGGTACCTGAGTTTCAATCCAGAAGAGAGCTTTAGGGATGATCACAGTAATAAACATATAACAGAAGTGAAAACGATAATTAGTAGGTACATACCGGTATATTAATTGTGCGTTCATATATTTTTTGTTTTTATCTTATACGTTTCAACGAAATTACGCTACATGTATACTAACAAAAACGGAGATATAGTTATTAATTTTCATGAAGCTATGAATGATGGAATGGTGTCAACATAAGAGAAGAACAGAGAAGCCATAACGCACACTGTTCTTAAATGGTCTATGCCATAAATTCTGTTTGTCATAGACAAATTACAATACTTTGTATCCAAACCATCCCCATGACATATCCGAATCTATTTATCAAAGGCAAAAACACCCCACTCAGTCCACTTACATAATTAATCTTTGAAATGGAAAGTAGTATTATATTTGGCAATCGATTTGCCTCCAGCTGACCATTCATAAAGGGGATAAAAGCATATAGTGACTTAGGTATTTATTATAAATAACAAATATATCACATCGAAAATTTCGCCAACTCTCATTTCAATAGATAAAATGGACAACACAATGTACAATTGTTAAACAATCATTTACATAGACACACACATTACAAATACTAAGTACTAAGAGGTCCCTGTGTTTAATGAATGTTACTGCATAGTGGCACAGTGTAGCCTGTGCACTCAAAATTCGTGTTGTAAACCAAATTATTTTCTTCTTTCGTTATCTCTCTAGGAATTCAGACAAATAATTGTTCTCACTGTATACACATCAAGTCTTTACATTAGAGCTTTGCTTAGTCTTAGAATGGAGATTTATTTATCAACAGAGAATAATAAGATAAACCTTTATAGTACGATGACGTCTGTTGCACTTTCATAACTATCATTAGGCAAAGGTTATATAGAATTAATGGGAGTTTAAAGATTAATAAATATAGTCTGTAGACATTTGATTTCAAGAAGTCTTACAAAAGCTGTATAAAACCATCGTGTAATACAGAATGAAACAATGATAATAATCCCCTGTGTTGATTGGGTTGAAAAAAACGAATACAGTCACGAATTTTGAGTGTGATCATACTGACACCAGAGGTATTTAAATAATTGCTCTCCCAGTGTTTACTTCTTGCCGTAACCTCCACCACCACCAGAACCTCCTCCATTGCCACCGTAGCCGCCGCCACTGGATCCACCTCCACCGCTGCTGCCACCATATCCGCCGCCACTACCTCCTGATCCACCTCCACCGCTGCTGCCACCAAATCCGCCGCCACTACCTCCTGATCCACCTCCACCGCTGCTGCCACCATATCCACCGCCACTACCTCCTGATCCACCTCCACCGCTGCTGCCACCATATCCACCGCCACTACCTCCTGATCCACCTCCACTGCTGCTGCCACCATATCCGCCGCCACTACCTCCTGATCCACCTCCACCGCTGCTCCCACCATATCCACCGCCACTACCTCCTGATCCACCACCACCGCTGCTGCCACCATATCCACCTCCACCGCTGCTGCCACCATATCCACCGCCACTACCTCCTGATCCACCACCACCACCTCTGCTGCCACCATATCCGCCCCCACTACCTCCTGATCCACCACCACCGCTGCTGCCACCATATCCACCGCCACTACCTCCTGATCCACCACCACTGCTGCTGCCACCATATCCACCACCACTACCTCCTGATCCACCGCCACCGCTGCTGCCACCAAATCCACCGCCACTACCTCCTGATCCACCACCACCGCTGCTGCCACCATATCCACCACCACCACCTCCTGATCCACCACCACCGCTGCTGCCACCATATCCACCGCCACCACCTCCTGATCCACCTCCACCGTTGCTGCCACCATATCCACCCCCACCACCTCCTGATCCAACACCTCCGTTGCTACCATATCCACCATCGTTGCCACCATCGTTGCCAGCATATCCGCTGCCACCACCTCCGGATCCACCACCACCGGAACCACCACCACCATTGCCACCACCTCCGTTGCCACCATATCCACCATCGTTGCCACCATATCCACCGCCACCACCTCCGGATCCACCACCTCCGGATCCACCACCACCATTGCCACCACCTCCGTTGCCACCATATCCACCATCGTTGCCACCATATCCACCGCCACCACCTCCGGATCCACCACCACCATTGCCACCACCTCCGTTGCCACCATATCCACCATCGTTGCCACCATATCCACCGCCACCACCTCCGGATCCACCACCACCATTGCCACCACCTCCGTTGCCACCATATCCACCGCCACCACCTCCGGATCCACCGCCACCACCTCTTGATCTTTTGCCACCAGAGCCAGGCAAGAGATTGAAGTTTATGACAGCAGTTGCAGTTTTTCGTCCTCCACCACCATTACCACCGTTTCTTCCACCACCGTTTCCTCCACCACCGTTTCCTCCACCATAACCTCCACTACCTCCGCTTCCACCACCACCACCGTTTCCTCCCCCATAACCACCACCTCCACCACCATTACCACCGTTTCCTCCACTACCTCCGCTTCCACCACCGTTTCCTCCACCATAACCACCACCTCCACCGTTTCCTCCACCACCATTTCCTCCACCACCATTACCACCGCCACCATTTCCTCCACCATATCCGCCGCCACCATCTCCGTATCCACCACCGCCATTGCCACCATATCCACCACCACCATTACCATCACCTAATCCTCCTCCACCACCACCATTACCACCTCCACCATAGCCTCCACCACCACCATTACCACCTCCACCACCACCATTTCCTCCACCATTGCTTCCAACAACACCACCGTATCCACCTCCTCCACCACCATAACCACCACCTCCTCCTCCTCCACTGACTAGACTATTTCCTCCTCCACCGCCATATCCTCCCCCTCCACTACTGATTATTCCACCGCCACCTCTTCCACTACCACCACCTGCTCCACCACTACTTCCTCCTCCACCGCCATATCCTCCCCCTCCACTACTGATTACCGCACCACCATCTCCTCCCCCATATCCTTCACTACCACCTCCTCCTCCACCACTACCTCCACCTCCACCATAGCCTCCACCACCATCGCCCACGGCAAGGGTGGTCACTGTTAGCGCCACCACAAAGGCAACTAGTTTCTGAAAAAAGGAGATTTGTTTTTTAGAATATTTCCTTATACTACACAATACATATCATCTATAGTCCTCATTAGTTTGACCTGGCGGATAATGTAATCCCTCAGCACCGGATTCCTCTATGCACAATGCAAAGCTTATGCAATTTATATGCTTACTTTATATATACTGTATATTAATGGATAGTTTTCATAATTAACATTTTATCGCTACACAATCTTCGAAATAGCCAAGTAATGAAGATGGTGACACTGCAATTTTCAGTCAGCATGGAAAATATAGACTATAAGATTATTCTTTTATTTTTTCTATGTATGTATTTAGCCTTAAAAACCGTGACTACAATCATTATAATACTCTATTGCTTTAATCATTGACCATTCACTTGTAAACACCTTTAACAGTCAAACACACAAAGCCATACTTCCGACTGTCTACGAAATGCTGTAAATAGATCAAATGTGGCACGATTGACATTAACGTTTTTAACTACTAAACAAATGATAATTTTTTTGTTTTATTATTTTTACTCTAGAAATCAAAGTGCAGTGTGAATATATCCTAAATCTAAACGTTGCTTGCGTAAAACATTATGTTGTGTGAAAGTGTAATTGCATGTATTTTCATTCCATTTATATATGCCTTTCCATGACAAATAATACTGTATAAATTTCAATACAGACTGACTCGCAGATAGTTTGTTATAGTCTTTCCGGAACATACTACATTCACCTATTTTCCCCAATTTTGGTGAATGTATGAGGAAAAAGTTGATCATTCAGCTGCTCTCATCTGTGAAGCATGAACCTTTCACCATGTTTCAACAGTTTTGGATACTTTCAGCGCAGAATGTGGCGTTAGTTCTTTGTATAGCTTGGTCAGTCACACTCAAAAGTCGTGTTCCTCATTCACAAATTAACTTATATTCCTTCTTTGATAAAATGCAAAATACTCTTCAACGAACTTATATTCAATCTTGAACATGAAGGCTTTGTTCGTGTGTGATAAGCTGTTGGTTTGTCTTTTTTACTAAAGAGATGCCTCGACGTAATAGTATGGAGGTGGAAAACTACTTTGAGTATGACTGAAAATACGTCTTATGTTTAAGCTGGCTATCATTAGACAGCTTAGGAAGGATTTGTGGGAATTGAAAGGGTAACGACTCAATTTCAATTATCCCTCTGACTTCCATATACCCTTCCAAATCTGAATGAACTCGTCTGATAATTGCCTGAAAACGGAACAGAAATGTATAATAGTATCTTGAAAGGTTTAACAAACTTTACATGGGATTGGAAGCAGGTTCACTTCGTTTTAGAAATCCCTTAGTAAGAGAGAGCGGTCACCTTTTTGTTTGGACGCCATTTTGGTGCCATGATTTATTGGCAACGGAGTGATTTATAATTTCCGATATATAATTTTAGATCCGAAAACAAAACTAATATTATGTACCACTATTGTCGAATGTTTATTACGGGTATGGACATTCTTGGTGTAGAGCGAGGCTCATGACACAGTGGCATCAAAATGGCGGAAGATGGCTGAGCTCTGTTACTATAGTGTCTCTACTGCACATCATTATTATGTTCATGATCTCGGGTTTATAGTTTATATTATAGACTTAGTTTATTTCCAGCTGACGTTAAATTTGACATGATTCCACCTTCATTACCCAGCTGTTTCTTAAGACTATGTAGTGTGTAGATTCCTATTATTCCTATTATGTATTGAAAAGTCAGCTGCTAAAGGATTAAACTTACCGTGTAGTAGTGCATCGGTTACTTGTGCTGGCAAAGCAACAGTCTCGCTTTTAAAGAGAGTTTTTTTTTTTTCCTCAACCCTCTTCTCTATCATGTTTAGCCCCGTTAGTTTTGATATTTTCAGATGTTCGCCCCATTAGTTTAGCGATTATAAGATTTGTTTTCCCATTTGTTTGCCAATCTGGTGTATACCACCTCTACGTAGGGTACGTAGTACCCGTCTTGCAACACAATCCCACCCCTACTCTGTGCAACTCTCCAACCCAAGAGTGAAACGCTATTCTCAGACTTTCTTCTATTCAACTGCTGAGCTCTGGAACTCTCTCCCAGAATTAGTCTTTACCTCTTCCTATGACTTAAATTGCTTCAAACTCAGTCTGTCCATGCAGGCATTTTAGCTCGAATGTCCCTTGATTTTAGCCCTGTCACTCTTTCAACTCTGGGGGAGGCACTCGCTGCAGGCAGTTGTGCCTTTTGTCTCCATTCACATAGACAAAACAAATCTGCATAAACAGATAAAAATAGAATTAAGAGTCTTTACACCTTTACAAGTTAATCTTTATTATCCTTTCCTATTATAAGAAACACTATTTCTGAATTAACTGAACAGTGACTTGCGCATTTGTTGTAAGAACGTGGTTTTCTTTTTATCATAGAAAGAACCATATTGGGAATTCTAGAAGTCGGGTTCGTGTGAAGAGTGTGGTTGTAGAGTGGTAAGCATATTATAAGGTTACACCAAGTCGAATCTTTGAACGTTACATGCCAAGTTCTGAAACATCTGGGCTATATAATTTAGTGTTGTATAGTTTCGTTTGCGTTCGATGTTGATTGAAATGGGCCCGTCGGTATTTATGTTTTTGACTGTACGTCTATGGATAACTATCATTCTACATATCAATTTACTTTAATGTGAGAAGATATTACCCTTGAAACATTAAGTACATGATAACAGACAGTAATGATTCATCCGTGCATTCTATAAACTTCCAGACTTTTCAAATAGTTAAAACAATACTTCTCGTTACTTGCACATTGTAAGTCCCTTCTTTATCAATTATTTCCAAGTTTAGAGTATCGTTTTCGAAAGAAAATCAAGCGTTAACTGTATACAATGACTTTGAATACCGGTATACGAATAGTATAATGTATGTTCTGTTTAAGGGGGGTGACCTGCTTTGTGTTATTTCTGTCCTTTTCTCTTCTTCTCTGGCTTGTATCCATTCGGCCCCATTCAGCCAACTATTTTAAGACGTTTATCCCCATCTAGGTGGTGTCGATTTCTTCCTGGCGAGCGATAGCGAGCCAGCATTATATGAAGAAATCCGGCTTCGCCGGAGACATTTTTCTATCGAAAAATGTACAAATTTAGCCTGCTGTCTAACAAAAATAAACAATATACTGGCTTGCTACCGCTCACCAGTAAGAAATTGACACCTGGATGGGGATAAACGTCTTAAAACAGTTGGCTGAATGGGGCCAAATGGATACAAGCCAGAGAAAGATAGAAAAGGATAGAACAAAAAGAGGTCACCCCTTAAGTGTGTGTGTATTTTTTCTTTGCTCCCTAAACCTCCAGCAAGCTATAAAGACATCTCTTATATAAAGACATAGGCCGAAGGCCGGTTCCTCCTAAATTACAGGTTAGCTATCGCTCGTCAGGAAACATTTGACACCTTAATAACACGAATTGAAAAGTCATAACATCGTCGAACTAAAGGGGCGAACATCTCAAGGTATAAACAACATTGGAGCTAAGCATGAGGGAGTATATAATTATATATATATATATATATATATATATTATGAAAATGTTCTTGATATATTTGGAGTCGAGACAAATTTTACACGTTTTAGTTAAGTATTCTGTAATGGATTAGGTGCATAATTATATTATGGCATTAGCGGAGGGATTCAATTGATCAATATTATCACATGCATACTTAATTTTACACATCACTATGCGTAAAGTATGTACGTACAGTATGTAATTCCAAACAGCACTGATGGTCAGTAATAAGCTGCGTGACCTTGCATGAAATACAGGCTGTTGAAACTCTGCTTGACGCGCTGACACATATGTATCTCGTGTCATTAACCACTCTTAAACATTTCATGGTCTTCACTTCATACTGCCATGACTAAAGTTTACGTGATATGTTATGTTATATCTGTTTTTGTTTTAATTAGATTTGAAACGGTTGTGAAATTGTAATACTATAAGGTACAGCTTGTATTGAATATTGTCAAGCTATAGAAGTATATTTAATGATAATTGCATATATATATATATATATATATATATATATATATATATATATATACAGTATATATATATATATATATATATGTGTGTGTGTGTGTGTGTGTGTATTTATGTTAGTATACATTGAATAACTGTTTATTTGTTGTTTTTTGGCTGTATCTATTTAAGAATGTGCTCTTGTATGCTTGAATAAATTAGCATATGGTTGTTTGCAGTGTTAGTGAATACACCTACCATGACTATGTAGCTGAAGATGTGAGTGAGGATGAGAAACACAACCTGGCTTATATATGCTCACACACGTACAAACACACACGCACACGTCCATGCAGACCCCTCCCACCCCTCTACCATGTCCATCCCTCCCCCCACCTCCCTCCCAATCAACCACTACTCTTTCTCCCCCATTTACTTCTTTCCCTCCAGTCTCCCCCCCCCCCCCTCTTCCCCCTTCCCATATCCCCCTCTCCCCCCACATACTTCTTCCCACCATCGCTGACCTTCCTTCCCGTTTTCTCTCATGTCTTCGCCTCCATATTAACGTAGTTCGGTCGACCTTCCAACATCCACATCATTAATCATTAGTCTCTGTTATCTATCTCTCTCTCTCATACGCGGCTACGATATTGTGTGTATATATATATATATATACACAGTATATATATATATATATATATATATATATATATATATATATATACAGAGAGAGAGAGAGGAGAGAGAGAGAGAGAGAGAGAGAGAGAGAGAGAGAGAGAGAGAGAGAGAGAGAGAGAGAGAGAATTGTGTGTCTAGTTGTTTCACTTTCCAATTGTCAACACAATTTTCCATTATTTCTTACTCTTCAACCTTCGCTGTAATCCTTATCTCTCTTAATTTTGTGTTTCTCTCCCTCTCACTCTCTCTATGTCTCTCTCTCTCTCCCCCATAATCGTTTTTTGGTTATTTTTTATGTTCATGGCACAAAAGGCTGAATTTGTGAATAATGAATTCGGATTTTGAGCGTAAGCAATATGTTATTATCTATGATATTCTCTGATACTATATACAATTTAGAAATTTGCCGACGATACAGTAATTGCAAACAGTAGTATCTTCTTAGCATGTTCAACCTATCCAACATTATTTGGATACATTTTGAAACTGAGCTCAAACCAGGTAAATGGGTTTAAATGTCTATCAGCGTAAAGTACAGTACTACTTATAGGCTACAAGAAGGAAAAGGCAAATTACTCTATGAATGGTAGTCATCTCAAAAGCACTGATATAGAAACTGGCTTAAAAGTATCAAAATAAGACAACCTGAACATCAACCAACAAAGCCCTAATAGGCAAACAACATAATTTGTTTAATTGATAGATCTTTATAATACAATTCGGAAGACATTAATCTCACTTAATGCAATGTAATGGTTTGCCTCCATCTTGAATATTGCGAGCAATGTTGATGTCCATATTATGAAAATTATATAGAGAAACTGAAGAAATTACCGCGGAGAGCAACACAAATTATTCCTAGACAATAATATATGTCCTACGAAAATTGTTTAAAAGAGTAATTTCCTTTTTGTCTAGCAAAGTTCAAACTAAGAGGAGAGCTAATTTAAGCAATTATTATATCTACATCAAAGGCCTTCGCAATTGATAACTAAATTTACAATAGATGAAAGCCATTGGCATGCAGTTTGGCTCACATGAGGCACAGTATTTATTCTTCAATCGAGTTATAAACTATACAAACTTTTATAAATCAACATGATAATTATATACCTGGCTCTTAACCCTCGATTAAATGCGCTTACAAATAAATAGCCAACCTACATACTCTATTAATTTTCTTTCACATAGACTACAGTCTATTCATTATCATTAGGCCATATATTTTTACCCTTATTCACTAGAAATCATAAGGGAAAATGAGTTTAATATTACCACATCATAGCTCTGGCTGACTCTTCATGAATAGTACAAATATTATATTCATTACTCTATTCCTTTCTGATTTAGAGACGTTAGTGGTCAGGATATCTAGCTTAATTAGTATGAATAGACAATAGGTAAATTAAATACAAACAGCCTCGCTAAGATCAATAGATATGTTGTTGCTTGTTATATATTTGTATTTCTCTGTACACAGACATATCACATTCTTATCACATTGTTGTCCTTTGCAACATATGGAGGATTTTGTCATAGAGACATGAGTAACCCGATTTTGAATAGAAGACTTAGCCACTACCCTACACCCATTTTTAAAACTTATGACCTTTATGTCCAGCTGACGGTAAATTGTCATGTCTCCATCCTATTTATTCACCTAGTTCCAAGACTATAATTATGGTGAAATATGCTGTTCATTATGAAAACATGTTAATAATTTCCATTAAGTACCGCAGTATGAGCTGCTAAGGAATTCAATTAGCCGTCATCAGAGCACAACCCCTCCAATATACAGGCTCAGGATTGTCACCACTGTTACCAACGTAACTCTTACAGTATTTGACTATTTTATGCATTTTATAAAGGACCTCTCAGTTAATTCTATCTCCCCAAGTTCTAATAAACTGAACAGAATCGTCTATTAATAGCCAGAATAAACGGTCAAAGCGCGTAACATTCCTCAAGGGATTAATGCTGTTTTCCCTATGGTAAAGAAACATGTCTATTACTTGTTGTTTCTCATTGTCGTAAAGTATATATTCATTATACGGACAAAAAAACGGCAATGTTAAATAAACCTCGAAAGTGGTAATGTACTGGGTTTTTTGTTGGTCTATTTTGTGGATATTTCTTAACCCTCTCAGTATTTGAGGACACACTTCTTCCTTACATGCTGATCATCATTTGACGATTTTACTCAGCTTAGGAAGGGATTATGGAAGTCAGAAGGTTAAGTGTTATGGCAGTGACCTTTTTATTCTTAAATTAATTTCCAAAACTGAGAAACATCGTCTAATGATAACGAGACCCGTGTAGAAAAGCTCCCTAATACCGAAAGGGTTACAAAGTGCATGTTATGACCTAGGTCAGGTCATAACATCATTGAAAACATCACAACATTATACCCTGTATGTGTCACCTTCAATAAATATGATACCGGTACAATACTTACATGGGTTATTAATGGGTAGTGGTGGTGATAAACCATGTTGTAATGAGAGAGAGAGAGAGAGAGAGAGAGTACAAAGGAGTACAAAGGAAATCAAGCAACAACAGGTCTAGTGACCCTTCTAGGTTGCTTGTCCTCCAAAACACTGAGGATCAAGTGTCCAAACAGTGGTTTAGAGTGGGTAAGGGAACATTGGAAAGGGAACTACTGCCCTGCCACTAACGTGGCAGGACTAGGAAGTTAGTAGGGGACATAGGGGTTAGTAACTGAGGGGAGAATAAAGTTATTCATTTACAAACGCAGTCAGTCGCGGGTTTGATGCGAGATATTTGTCTAGGCGGAATTTAAATGAATCAACGGTGCTGCAGTCTATAACGTCTCGGGGAAGCCCATTCCACAAGTTGACAACTCGATTGAAGAAGAAATTCTTAGATTCGTGCGAGTTAAAAGATTTACCAATAATTTTGCAACCGTTTCCCCGCGTGTAATTAGATTGGTCGATAGTGAAGTACTTACTACAGTTCATATTGTCGATGCCTTTGATGATTTTGAACACTTGAATTAAGTCGCCTCTTAATCTGCGCTGGGTTAAAGGAAATAGATTTAATTCTCTAAGACGCTCTTCGTATGGTTTGTTCTTTAGGCTAGGTATCATTTTGGTAACTCTACGTTGAACTCGTTCTAGCTTGTTTATATCTTTTTGGTAATAAGGGCACCAGGATTGAACGCAGTATTCCAGAAGAGGGCGGACTAAGGAATTGTAAAGGGTTAGGATAACTTCTTTGGATTTATGCTCAAATGACCTGCCTATAAAGCCAATTATTTTGTTTGCCTTCTTAACAACTTCTGAACATTGTTGACTCGGTTTTAGGTTACTCGATATTGTTACTCCCAGATCAGTTTCTCTGTTTACATTCTTAAGCTGAGTGCCATTCATCGAATAGTTTGCTTTCTCATTTAGGTATCCGACATGTAGTACTTTACATTTATCCGCATTGAAACTCATTTGCCAAATTTGGGCCCAACATGACAATTTATCTAGATTGTGTTGCATATCGTCAACTTGTTCTTTTGAGAGTACGCTATTTGCAATTTTTGTATCGTCAGCAAATTTTGAGATTGTGCAGGTGAGACCCTCATCTATGTCGTTGATGTAAATTAGAAAGATAATTGGTCCTAATACCGATCCCTGGGGTACCCCGCTACTTACATTGGTCCATTTAGATGCCTTACCGTTTATGACTACCCTTTGCTTTCTGTTGCTGAGCCAATTTTCTATCCATTTCAACACACCGTCTTGTATTCCATGCGCTTTTAGTTTTAGCAGTAAACGTTTGTGGGGAACTTTGTCAAAGGCCTTTTGAAAATCAAGGTATATAATATCTACAGCTTTACTCTCATCGTTGAGGTTGATTATATCGTGGAAGAAGTCTAAGAGGTTTGTTAAACAGGAACGTTTTTTACGAAAGCCGTGTTGAGTATCTTTAAGTATGTTATTTTCCTCTAAGTGATTTACGAGTCTGTCTCGTATGACCGTTTCTAGCATTTTACATACAACTGAGGTTAAGCTAATTGGACGATAGTTACTGGGTAGGGATTTGCTGCCTTTTTTGAATATCGGTGTTACGTTGGCTAGCTTCCACTGATCAGGCATAGTTCCAGACTGCAAGGATTTATTGAATAGTAATGTCAGTGGTTTGGAGAGCTCATCCTTAGCTTCCTTTAGGGACTCTAGGCGAGATTGTATCAGGTCCAGGCGTTTTATTTACCTTGAGTTTATCTAAACAATTCAATACTTCTCTCTCTGTAACGGTGATATTGCTTAGAACATCTGAATTATCAATCTGAATCGGCGATGGTGTAGGGATATCACTGAGGTCTTCTGTTGTAAAAACTGATGCAAAGAAGGTATTGAGGGCATTACTCATTTGTACTTCGTCTTTGGTGTATTCTCCTTTTTTCATCGACTAACGGTCCAACAGTTGAAGTAACTACTTTTTTCTTTCTGATATAACTATAGAATTCTTTCGGGTTTGTTTTACTTTGGTTCGCAATATGTAACTCTAAGGTCTTTTTACTTTGCTTAATTAACTTTTTGGCTTTGCGTCGTAGCTCTACAATTTCACCCGTTCTTCGTCATTTTGTGAGGATTTTAATCTATCATTAGCAAATTTTTTAGCAAGCAGGCAGTTTGAAATATCTTTATTCCACCATTTGGGCTATTATTATGGCCTGGACGCCGTATTTTCGATGGTATGCAGTCTTGCACTGCTTTTAGGTAAGTGGTTTCGAATAACTTCCAAGATGTATTTATGTCGTTATTGTTAATTAAAAAGCTCCAGTCAGTTTCTTTAAACAAATTGCGAGAGAGAGAGAGAGAGAGAGAGAGAGAGAGAGAGAGAGAGAGAGAGAGAGAGGAGAGAGAGAGAGAGAGAGAGAGGAGAGAGGAGAGAGAGAGAGAGAGAGAGAGGAGAGAGACGAAAGAGAGAGAGACAGAGAGAGAGAGAGAGAGAGAAGAGAGAGAGAGAGAGAGAGAGAGAGATGAGTAGCGCAAGGGAGGGAAGATTTGCCGGTGTTTGAGTATTGAACACCGCTATATTTGAGGCTAGATATTTATTTGCGGTTAGATAAAGCAACTGGATGCAATGCGAATATAACATACCACACACACACACACACACACACACACAAGTACACAATTAGTATTTTAAGTATCCATATTTATGTTGCACTTAGTTTACACCCACCTATGTTATTACCTTTCTGTGTGCACCTGTTCTCTGATTTTATTGAAAAGAATGACATATATATTTAATATAAGAACAATATGCAAATAAACATATTGAGAGGTTTGCAACAATAAGGCTGATGATCTATGTTAGTGATAAGAGCTTATTTTATTTGACATGAAGAGAAAAAAAAAATCTGCTATATTTACTTTAAAATCAAGGGAAACTGCCACATTTGTGGTATGGTTTGCATACATCACAGTTTTTCATAGTAAAACTTGAAAACATTATACCGAAAAAGAAAAGAAAACGAATGTTCGCAATTGTGTATCCATTCCGCAGATTCACCTCCGGGATGGCCGCTGGTATGTCATGATCCGTGTTTTAAGGGGGTAGTACTCGTTATTTATGGACCCCCTTCTCCCTCGTGTTTAACATTTTAGTTTTGAGGTTTTAAGACGTTCGTTCCGTTAGTTTGGCGATTTTGAGACCTTTCGCCTCATTTGTTTGTCAATATTAAAACCTTTCTTGCCCTTTAGGGTGTCAATTTTTTCCTGGCGAGCGCTAGCGAGCCTCTAATTTTAGAGGAAACCGGCCTTTGGCCGGGAAATTTTTCTGCCGAAAAATTTACAAATTTATCTGTTTTTCTAAGCTTGATGAAGGGCTAGCGAGGAAACTCAAAAATGAATAAATAAATAAATATATAGACCAAAAACCAAGCACTACCCCCTTAACTCTAACTCTACCAACTTTCCCAAATTCTTTGACTATCTAAACTCTACAGTGGAACACATTCTATCCATTTCTCCTTTCTCAGAAATCTCCATCTTAGGAGATTTCAACGTTCACCACCGCCAATGGCTCTCCTCTCACACTACTGATCGACCTGGTGAACAAGCCTACGTCTTTTCTATCCTAAATGACCTAGAGCAGTTAGTTCAGCAACCCACCCGTATCCCGGATCGCCTCGGAGATCGACCCAACATTCTTGACCTGTTTCTAACTTCTAACCCTTCTTCTTATACTGTCGATCTTTTCTCTCCTTTGGGCTCCTCCGACCATAAACTTATCTCTGTCACCTGTCCTATCTCTCCAGTACGGCCACCCGATCCTCCTAGCCGGCGGCGCTTGTGGCACTTTGGCGCTGCCGACTGGGAGGCTCTTCGGCAGTACTTCTTTCATTTCCCATGGAATGATTTCTGCTTCCGTGGCCGAAGACCCTCGGAGAGTGCTGAACGCATTACCGAGGTAATCCTATCGGGCATGGAAGCATACATTCCATTCTCTTTCTCTCAGACTAATGCTAAAAAATCTTGGTTTACTCACGCCTGTTCTACTGCTGCCCGTAATAAGGAGGCAGCATTCAAACGGTACCGACGCCTTAAAACTCAAGACTCTCATTCTTCATATGTTTCTGCCCGGAATCAAGCCAAATCTGTTCTTCGACTTGCCAAACACTCTTTCATCAATAATAAATGCACTGAACTATCCAACTCTAGCTCTTCCCAAGCTTTCTGACATCTAGCCAAAAACCTCTCCAACAATTTCTCTTCCTCGTCTTTCCCTCCCCTTTCCCACTCTGATGGCAAAACCATCACTTCTTCCTCTGACAAAGCTAGACTCTTCGCTCAAACTTTTGCTAGAAACTCCACCTTGGATGATTCCGGTGCTATTTCTCCCTCTCCGCCCTCCTCTCTCTTACTTATGCCTAATATCCTAATCTCTTCTAAAGATGTACTTTCTACCCTCTCTGGGCTTAACACTAACAAGGCGTACGGTCCGGACGGTGTTCCTCCTGTTGTTCTCAAAAACTGTGCTTCCATGCTTACTCCCTGCCTAGGCAAACTCTTTCGTCTCTGTCTATCCTCTAAAGTCTTCCCTTCATGCTGGAAGTTTGCTCACATTCAACCTGTCCCAAAGAAGGGTGACCGCTCTCAACCCTCCAACTATCGTCCAATTGCTCTCATCTCTTGTCTTTCTAAAGTTTTTGAAACTATTCTTGCTTTCAAATTTCTTAAGCATTTCTCTTCTCATAATCTGCTCTCAGATCGCCAGTATGGCTTCCTTAAGGGTCGCTCTACTGGTGATCTTCTTTCATATCTTACTAACTCTTGGTCATCCTCCTTTCGAGACTTCGGTGAGACTTTTTCTATTGCACTAGACATATCGAAAGCCTTCGATAGAGTCTGGCATAAATCTTTAATTTCTAAACTACCCTCCTTCAGTTTCTATCCCTCCATCTGTGCCTTTGTCTCTAATTTCCTTTCCGGCCGTTCCATAGCCGCGGTTGTGGACGGCCATTGTTCACTTCCTCACCCTATAAACTCCGGTGTTCCTCAGGGCTCTGTCCTATCTCCTATCCTCTTTCTAATTTTTATAAATGATCTCCTTAACTGTACCTTAATTCCCATCCATTCATACGCAGACGACTCAACCTTACACTACTCCATTAGTTTTTCAGAACGCCCCAGCCAGCAATCCCTCAACGACAAACGTAATGAAGCCATAGAACTCTTAAATTCTGATCTAAATACTATTTCCAATTGGGGCAGAGAAAACCTTGTTAACTTTAATGCTTCCAAAACCAAATTTCTCCATCTATCTACCGTCAGGATCTCCCAGCGGACTATCCCTTATTCTTCAACAATACAAAAATCAACCCTTCATCTTCTCTCAATATTCTTGGTGTCTCTTTTTCTTCTGGTCTCATTTGGAAGGACCATATTACCAGTCTTGCTAAGGCAGCCTCCCAGAAGCTGGGTGTGCTCAACCACCTTAGGGGGTTCTTTTCCCCTGCACAGCTTCTTGCTCTGTACAGGGGCATAGTGGCCCTTGTATTGAGTATTGTTCACATGTGTGGGGAGGTTCCTCTCACACCGCTCTCCTAGACAAAGTTGAAAGGAAGGCCTTTCGTATCATTAACTCCCGTCCACTCACCAACTCTCTGCAATCTCTCTCTCTCCGCCTCAATGTTGCATCTCTCTCGCTATTCTATTGCTACTATAATAATCAGTGCTCCTCAGAGCTATCCCAGTGCATACCACCTCCTTTACGTAGGGCACGTGGTACCCGTCTTGCAACTCAATCCCACCCCTACTCTGTGCAACTCTCCAACCCAAGAGTGAAATGTTACTCTCAAACTTTCTTCTACTCAACAGCTGAGCTCTGGAACTCTCTCCCAGAATCAGTCTTTCCCTCTTCCTATGACTTAAATTGCTTCAAACTCCGTGTGTCCAGGCATTTTGGCTCGAACGTCCCTTGATTTTGGCCCTGTCACTCTTTCAACTATAGGGGAGGCACTCGCTATAGGCAGTTATGCCTTTTGCCTCCCTCAATCACATAAAAACAAAAAAAAAAAAAAAAAAGTGGAGATGAACACATCGCCTCGGTGATCTTTATGGGCTGGCGTAACATTAGTTTATTTCTACATGCTTGTGCTTAGAGACTGGATCATCATGTTAACTCACTATTGCTGAATGCTATCTGATCACCAGAGTAGACAATGGTATTAACGCATTCGGTACTGGTGACATCCTTTTCATGATATTTTGGCAACTATTCGACGATTTTGTTTTTAGTTTTAGAAGGGCATCCAGCAATTAACAGGCTTCGAACTATCTAAGTTAACCCTTTTTACTACCACATTCTCTTCATAAGCTGTGTAAGTATTTTGTTTTTCTATGTGAGTGAGGGAGGCAAAAGGCAGAACTGCCTATAGAGAGTGCCTCTCCCATAGTTGACAGAGTGACAGGGCCAAAATCAAGGGACGTTCGAGCCAAAATGCCTGGACACAAGGAGTTTGAAGCAATTTAAGTCATAGGAAGAGGGAAAGACTGATTCTGGGAGAGAGTTCCATAGCTCAGCTGTTGAATAGAAGAAAGCCTGAGAGTAACGTTTCACTCTTGAGTTGGAGAGTTGCACAGAGTAGGGGTGGGATTGTGTTGCAAGATGGGTACCACGTGCCCTACATAAGGGAGGTGGTATACACTGGGAAAACTCTGAGGAACACTGATTATTATAGTAGAGATAGAATAGCGAGAGAGATGCAACATTGCGGCGAAGAGCGAAGATTGCAGAGAGTTGGTGAGTGGACGGGAGTTAATGATACGAAAGGCCTTCCTTTCAATTTTGTCTAGGAGAGCGGTGTGAGAGGAACCTCCCACCCAAGTGAACAATACTCAATACAAGGACGCACTATGCCCCTGTACAGAGCAAGAAGCTGTGCATTGGTAAAGAACCACCTAAGGCGGTTAAGCACACCCAGCTTCTGGGAGGCTGCCTTAGCAAGACTGGTAATATGGTCCTTCCAATGAGAGCAGAAGAAAAAGAGACACCAAGAATATTGAGAGAAGATGATGGATTGATTTTTGTTTTGTTGAAGAATAAGGGATAGTCCGCAGGGAGATCCTGACGGGTAGATAGCTGGAGAAATTGGGTTTTGGAAGCATTAAAGGTAACAAGGTTTTCTCTGCCCCAATTAGAGATAGTAGTTAGATCAGAATTTAAGTGTTCTATGTCTTCATTCCGTTTGTCGTTGAGGAATTGCTGGCTTGGGCGTTCTGAAAAACTAATGGAGTAGTGTAAGGTTGAGTCGTCTGCGTATGAATGGATGGGAATTGAGGTACAGTTGAGAAGATCATTTATAAAAATTGGAAAGAGAATAGGAGATAGGACAGAGCCCTGAGGAACACCGGAGTTTATAGGGTGAGGAAGTGAGCGATGGCCGTCCACAACCGCAGCTATGGAACGGCCGGAGAGGAAATTAGAGACAAAGGCACAGATGGAGGGATAGAAGCCGAAGGAGGGTAGTTTAGAAATTAAAGATTTGTGCCAGACTCTATCGAAGGCTTTCGATATGTCTAGTGCAATAGAAAAAGTCTCACCGAAGTCCCGAAAGGAGGATGACTAAGAGTTAGTAAGATATGAAAGAAGATCACCAGTAGAGCGACCCTTAAGGAAGCCATATTGGCGATCTGAGAGCAAGTTATGAGAAGAGAAATGCTTAAGAAATTTGGAAGCAAGAATAGTTTCAAAAACTTTAGAAAGACAAGAGATGAGAGCAATTGGACGATAGTTGGAGGGTTGAGAGCGGTCACCCTTCTTTGGGACAGGTTGAATGAGAGCAAACTTCCAGCATGAAGGGAAGACGTTAGAGGATAGACAGAGACAAAAGATTTTCCCTAGGCAGGGAGTCAGCACAGCAGCACAGTTTTTTAGTACAACAGGAGGAACACCGTCTGGACCGTACACCTTCTTAGTATGAAGCCCAGAGAGGGTAGAAAGTACATCTTTAGAAGAGATTAGGATATTAGGCATAAGTAAGAGAGAGGAGGGTGGAAAGGGAGGAATAGCACCAGAATCATCCAAGGTGGTGTTTCTAGCAAAAGTTTAAGCGAAGAGTTTAGCTTTGTCAGAGGAAGAAGTGATGGTTGTGCCAACAAAATGGGAAAGGGGAGGGAAAGACGAGGAAGAGAAATTGTTGGAGAGGTTTTTGGCTAGATGCCAGAAAGTTGGGAAGAGCTAGAGTTGGATAGTTCAGTGCATTTATTATTGATGAAAGAGTGCTTGGCAAGTCGAAGAACAGATTTGGCTTGATTCCGGGCAGAAACATAGGAAGAATGAGAGTCTTGAGTTCTAAGGCGTCGGTACCGTTTGAATGCTTCTTCCTTATTGCGGACATTAGTAGAACAGGCGTGAGTAAACCAAGATTTTTTAGCATTAGTCTGAGAGAAAGAGAATGGAATGTATGCTTCCATGCCCGATAGGATTACCTCGGTAATGCATTCAGCACTCTCCGAGGGTCCCCGGCCACGGAAGCAGAAATCATTCCATGGGAAATCAAATAAGTACAGCCTCCCAGTCGGCAGCGCCAAAGTGCCACAAGCGTCGCCGGCTAGGAGGATCGGGTGGCCGTACTGGAGAGATAGGACAGGTGACAGAGATAAGTTTATGGTCGGAGGAGCCCAAAGGAGAGAAAAGATGGACAGTATAAGAAGAAGGGTTAGAAACAAGTCAAGAATGTTGGGCCGATCTCCGAGGCGATCCGGGATACGGGTGGGTTGCTGAACTAACTGCTCTAGGGCATTTATGATAGAAAAGACGTAGGCTTGTTCACCAGGTGGGTCAGTAGTGTGAGAGGAGAGCCATTGATGGTGGTGAACGTTGAAATCTCCTAAGATGGAGATTTCTGAGAAAGGAGAAATGGATAGAATGTGTTCCACTGTAGAGTTTAGATAGTCAAAGAATTTGAGGAAGTTGGTAGAGTTAGGGGAAAGATAGACAGCACAGAAATATTTAGTAAGAGAATAACAGGAAAGTTTGAGCCATAAAGTTGAGAATTCAGAGGAGTCGAATCGGGAACACGAGAGCAAGTGAGTTTGTTGTGCACATATGCACAACATCCGCCTTTGGCTTTGAAACTAGGATAAAGAAAGTAGGAGGATACAGAGAAGGGGCTGCTGGCAGTTGCTTCAGACACCTGAGTTTCGGTGAGGAAAAGAAAATCAGGTTTGGAGGAGAGATGGTGTTCAACAGAGGGAAAATTAGAGGAAAGTCCGCGAATGTTGCAAAGTTAATAAAAAGAGTAACAGGCAGAGGTCCAGGTAATTTTGAGGGGTCGTCAGGGGAAGGTCGGGCGGGTGAGGGGGCATTTATGCCCCCCCCCCCCCCCCCCCCCCTTCCCCAAGGGGACTCCGAGGCCGTGCTAAGATTCATCATTTTGGATCAATTTTGGTGTGGAGGAATGAAGTGTGGTGTGCATGTTTAGTGTAGTGAAGTGGATAGTAGGAGGAGGTGTTTGTGAGAGCTAGCTGGATTGCTCTGTGTAAATTAGGCACAAAGAAAATCAGTAAGAGAGGCCAAGCAAATGAAACAGGAGTTCCAGCGACTCTTTATCACATGCCTATAACCTCTCCTGGGTCTAGCCCTGATCGATTGGTGCCTACAATCTCCCCACTAATGGCGGAATAAATCTAAAAAGACGTCGCTGGTACACAAGGGGTTAAGAAAAGTCCTCTATTTGACAATATCTCATGGGTATCAATCCTGGCCCAAATAACATGCAATATAGGTTATTAGATTCATAATTTGGTGCACGATCATCGGTAATAAAAGTGGAATCTTCTTCTGCTAGATTATGTGAGCCATTATAAATATATATTATATTTAGCAATTCCTAGACAAACCCCATCATTGTCGGGGGTAAATACTATGAAATACTCAGAGTTGCAAGGAACCGCCTTCGTCTCCCAACTCTGATCGGCGGAATTTTGTATTTCTATTGTATGATATTGTATATGTTACTTTATTTTACTGATTATGTACATCTGTCTAATCTCCTTTGTATAATATGTACTGTGTTTCGTGTTCATATATGTTTGCTTCTCCTTCCCACCCAAAGATCCCGCATTGTGTTCTAGCCTTAATATTATAGGCGCTTCACAAATATTATCTCTCCTTGCATGATTACTGTATTTGAACAGATATTTTGCTATCAACATATGCTTACGATATTTTTACAAGAAACCTAAAATACTTATATATTGTATATTATAATTTGTTTTTAGCATGTGTGCTTAAGAAACATGTATAGTTGTCCACTTGAGCTCGTACCTATTCCGCGATATTATTAATACAACAATATATACCTACCAGTATCTCCCTCTCTCTCTCTCTCTCTCTCTCTCTCTCTCTCTCTCTCTCTCTCTCTCTCTCTCTCTCTCTCTCTCTCTCTCTCTCTCTCTCTCTCTCTCTCTCTCTCTCTCTCTCTCTCTCTCTCTCTCTCTCTCTCTCTCTCTCTCTCTCCTGACCCCTTCCCTCGTATATACCTTCCCACCATAATCATCAGTTTCATGGAGTGTACTCATATATCACGTGACACTTCCAATTTGTTCTCACCTTTTGCTCGTCTCTCTTTTTCACTCATTTGTTTTCCTCCTTGAACTAGAAACTACTTATTTTAACTTGCCTTCTATCTAAAATTATGTGTATTCTTAACAAATAACATACTGCATATAATTTATACTGCACACTTATACGATATATAAATAAATAAATAAATATATATATATATATATATATATATATATATATATATATATATATATATATATATATATATAATATATATAATATGGACCATTTTATACCACTCTGTCAAAATTAGCCACATAGCTCAAATCGCCAACACTTCTACTTGGAATAATTTATCCACACAGGCTATATTGACCTCATTCCAGAATTCCAATAGTGTGTGCATACAAGGAGGGAGGAAAGAGAAAGCGTTAATGTAGTCTGGATAATCGGGATAAGTGAAGAAGTTGTTTGTTACTTTTCAATGCTTGTAATTGAACTTTGCTTTATAAAATCTGTTTTCAAAATTAATTTTAATGTATGCTATGTGTATACGATGTTCAGCTCAATTTGAATGAAAGAATGTAAGAATGATTTTGTTTGTGTTTTTTATGGGAGTCAGGAAACCTTATTATTGCTAGATATATTTCCTAAGCTAAATAAAGTCGTCTAGCAGTTGCCGGAATGCAATGCAAACGATGTCACCGGTACAGAAAAGGGTTAATAGACTTATTCTGCGATCCCTGCGTACCCCAGCCATGTCACATCTTCGTAGTCCCAAGTTGGCGATTAGAGATAGGCCTATATGCACAAATCATATTCTACAGCCAATTTATATAATTGGTGCTTAATTAAATGACACTTGCTAAATTACCAAAGATTACTAATACTACTTTTTGTGTTTACAAACTATCTCACATAACCCGTAAACCCCCTCAAATAATTGTTAATCCCCGAAAATGATATATTGTTAAACAGTGTTACATTATTCATAATACTGGTTGACGAAGTAGACAGATGAGAAGTAATAGCAAATAGTGTTATAATAACGCAATTCGTGTATAGATCAACAAATATAAAAATCCATGAAACAAGGATAAAATCAACCGATAACTTACAGATAGATAGATACATAGATAGATACGTAGATAGATATAGATACACAGCTACTATAGATAAAGCCTATGCCGTAAGAAAGGGGTGGAGGGTCTTGGAAATGAGGGATTAAGTGCGACCCGAGAATTTCAGCATAAACTCAAAGAATTGGTTACAATCCAGTACAGATACTAGCTCAACACATATTAATTCAAAATACCATTTCCTCAATAATGCTCACAATGTGACGAAGTAAATGATCGTAATTAATTGCCGTCTTTATTAAAAATATACTCCAGCTTAGCTTAATGCCTTTTACACATCCATGGGGCTTACTTTTTACCATTATTATTACTGTATATATTTTCGTAATCAAACTATGGCTTTCCTGTTTTGCTAAGGCTATCTCTAGATGAATTGTTGATGGAAGATATTCTATGATAAATATTTTCTTGTTAATGTTCCGAGTAGTTTCATATTAGTAAAACTGTAAACAAATTTAAATTAAAGGAGACAGTGTAGCCTCTGCTAACTTACTTGTGTATACCTTTCATAATAATTTATGTGTATAGATATTATCTAATTATGGCAATTAAGACAATTATATATATATATATATATATATATATATATATATATATTCTTATATATTCTTTAATTCAAACTAAGTCTATTAATGTCTATATAACCGCTATACTATGGTGTGATATGTTGCATAATTTAGTTGCACATCAGCGGCTATCTAAAATGTTATAAAAAAGTTGCTTCGAGTATTGTAGCCTGAAGTCCTTGCCTAAAGCAGCAATTGCCTGAGTGAGATGACTTGCGCTTTCTTCAACCCTATGTTTTAAGGGAGCCCACCTCGCTTTTTTTTTATCTTTCTCTCCCTTTCTCTCTTGCCCTGGCTTGTATCCATTCAGCCAACTGTTTTAAGAAGTTTATCCTCATCCAGTTGTCGATTTCTTCCTGGCGAGGGATAGCGAGCCAGCATTGTATGGAGAAATCCGGCTTCGCCGGAGACATTCTTCTATCGAAAAATGTACAAATTTAGCTTGTAAAAACAAAAATATATATATGTTGGCTCGCTCCCGCTCGCCAGGAAAATATTGACACCTGGATGCGGGTAAACGTCTTAAAACAGTAGGCTGAATCGGGCCGAATAGATACAAGCCAAAGAGAGAGGGAGAGAAAGATAAAAAAAACAGTGACCCCCTTTAAGTATTATTACCTATCTTCCTTTCCTGCCTTTCCCTTCCTTCCTTCCCTTCGTTCGTTCCTTCCTTCCCTTCGTTCGTTCCTTCCTTCCTTTTCATTCTCCTCCTTCCTTTCCTTTCTTCCTTCCTTCTTCATTTACCTCCCTTTCTGTTGTCCGTCCATTCCATTCCCTTCCTCGCTTCCTTCCATACCCTTGCGTGCTTTTCTTTCCTTCCCTTCCTTCTTTCCTTCTTACCTTTCTTCTTTCCTCCCTTCCCTTCCTTCCTTCTATCCCCTCCCATTCACTTTCCTCCTTCTTTCTTATCTTCCTCCTTCCATCCTTCCTTCCTTCCTCCCTGCCTTCCTTCGTTTCTGCCTCCCTTCGCTTTCTTCCATCCTAGTGAATTTTGTTTTCACTGTAATATCTTCCTTTTGTATCAGTCATTCTACTTTCACCTCCTTGTATTTGTTCTTTCTTCCTTCATTCCATACAGGATTAATGTTTTTCTATTGCCATTCACTCATCCGGTTTTTCATTCTTTCTTTCCTATTTTACTGTTATATATTCATTCGGTCTTCCTTTCTTCCTACATTCTGTTTTGTTTTCATCCACTCATTGTTTGTTTATATTTTCCATTTCCTATCTTCTCCTTTTCTATCCGGCATTTAGTCCTTCCTTCTGTCTTATCTTTCTTACTTCAAAGTACTCATGCTTTTTTCCTTCCTTCCTTGCTGTCATCTTATTTTACTAGTGTCCTTCGTTCCATACATTCTCATTTCCTTCCTTTTGTCCTTGTTTCTTTCATATTTTCGTTCCTTTCATTCTTCCTTTTTTTTCCCCTTCCCTTATATCTCCCTTCTTTCTCTTCTTTTTTTTTCTATCCATCCGGCCTCCCTTCATTCCTTCTTTCATGTGTGTACTTGTCTTTCCTGTTCTAACTATTTTCTTTCTCCCAACTTTCCCATTTCGACCTATTATCTTCTGCTTTATTTTCCCATCCATTGTTATTTCCCCTCCGTTATCCCATGTTGTTCTTGGTTCTTTTCCAGCTTCGTTCATTCATCCATTCTACCTTTGTTTTCATCTATACTGTTTATTACGTCCAACTATCTATCCTCCTCTCCTTCTTCTTCTTGCTTTCCTATCTGCTTTTACTTTGTTTTCTTCTTCCATTCCATCATTACTTCTATCCGTTCTATTATTTACCATCTTTCTGTTCGTCTAGCTCACCTTCCTGTCTTATGTTGTCTTCGTTCTTTTTTATCATACTTCCCAATTAATGTTCGCTCTTTTAATTCCCTCCTCTACTTACATACTTTCGCATATTAGTTATTATCGTCTAAGATCACTTCCTCTGTCTACTTTTCTATTGTTTTGCATATTTGCTATCATCCTTTGTATCCTTCATTATCCCTGCCTTTCCTGTTTGTTCTCCGATTCTCTTCTATCTTCCATCCTCAACCTCCCTCTTCCTTGCGACGTTCCTTCCTTCATATTTATTTACGGTATAATATTCACGATTACTTGATTTGATGTGCCTTCCATTATCAATATGTATACCTCTTTTCTTCTATGACACTGTATTCCTGCCATTAAATGTATTTTTCCTCATAAACACTTTCTTACAAATCTATATGATTTAGTTTTAGTTTTTCTTTCTTTCCACTTTTATATTAAATTTGATTTGTTTAATTATTTATTTATTTATTTACATTTTTATATGGGGGAGGGGGTAATTTTGTTCTTTCATTGTTAAACCACTTCCCTCACCACTTCATATTTTTTTCCTTATATTTTCTGTCGCTCACACATCTACAATAAAATATTCTCACATTTCTACAATTATTCTTCATATAGGCCTACCATATATATATATATATATATCTTACATTTCCTCATCTCTGTCGCCTTGAATGATATATTATGCTATCATTAACTCGCCAATTCCCAACTTTGCGCACTCCACTCTAATTTCCTTCTTCCCCCTGAACCCTTCACTTCGTCCTTCTACCTTCATCCATTTCCTCTGTTTGGTATTTTCTAATCTACAGTATATTATTCACCCTTTGAGGATCATGACACTTTATAGCAGTTTCTTCTAGCTGTCAATGGACGATTTCATTCAGCTTAGGAGGGACATCTAGCAATCAAATCGATCTCAATTAACCTTTTGATTAACGCAGATCTCTCCTTTACTAATAGGGGGGGGGGGGGCACCAACGGATCCCTTCTAAGCTTAAAACAATCATCTAAAACAAAATATTACAACTAACACTGTTTACATTTTAGCAATTTATTTGGGCTATCAAGAGACGATTATATAATGTTCCGACCAAATATCAACACCAATGTCAATTTACCCTTTAGCTCCTACAGATCCTTAAAAACTGAGTGAAATCATGTATTGATAGGCAGAGTAAACTACAGAAACGCGCCCTTGTATACTGAAATGGTTAATAGTTGCCGCAAGCCAACTAGCGGAAAAAGCACCCGTGTAACTCAGCCTTTGTATTCCTTTCGTTTTCTCTTTGGTCTCCCATTTTCTGTAAGTCCCCCCCATAAAGAGCACAACTCACGCGTGCTTTGTAGTTTATCATCGGCGACCCAGTTCCACCCTATTTTACTACTCACCTTATTGTTTGCCTAGGAATGCTTCTTCGCTTACTGTAGTCTTTGTTCGTGTTCTGTCTAGGTCTTTTACTCGTAATGATCATTCATAATATTTTATGGGTCAGAATAATCTGTATGTATGTTTTGTGTGTATGTGTTGATTGTAATTCTGCGATTCAATATTGTTTTTAGTTGATTATTTAATGCGTGCATTGTTATCGACATATTTGTAAATAATTGAGTTCAATGGATAATATTACAGTTTATTCTATTTGTTTTATCTATCTGGGTGTGTGTGATTCATCTTGCTTTATATTCGCCTAACTTATTAACCACATCGTATTTATTATATATTCTCCAATCTGATATTTTCCGCCCAATCCTCCTTTGTATTTATGTGTTCTCTTCCTTCTCCTCTAACCATCCTTTCATTTCCCCGTCCCCTTCTTCATTTACCTTGCAGTTTATTCGTCTAACATAATAACCCTACTTGTTTCCTTATGTACGTACGCTCCTATCCCTTTACTCTCTGCCACTCCGCCTTTTATTCCCCTTCTTCGTGTCCTCTTCTTTTTAACCACTCCCCCAACCATGTCTTCCTTTACCTTGCATTTCCTTCGTTTAGGTCATTATTATCCGTGTCTTCCTTTTGTGTATTCTTGTATTCCTTTATTCTCTGCCACTCCCTTCTATATATTCATCTGTATATTATTTGTTATCTTCTCTACCACACCTACCATTTGTTATCTTCTCTACCACACCTACCATTTGTTATCTTCTCTACCACACCTACCATTTGTTATCTTCTCTACCACACCTACCATTTGTTATCTTCTCTACCGCACCTACCATTTGTTATCTTCTCTACCACACCTACCATTTGTTATCTTCTCTACCACACCTGCCATTTTTTATCTTCTCTACCACACCTACCATTTGTTATCTTCTCTACCACACCTGCCATTTTTTATCTTCTCTACCACACCTACCATTTGTTATCTTCTCTACCACACCTACCATTTTTTATCTTCTCTACCACACCTACCATTTGTTATCTTCTCTACCACACCTACCATTTGTTATCTTCTCTACCACACCTGCCATTTTTTATCTTCTCTACCACACCTACCATTTGTTATCTTCTCTACCACACCTACCATTTTTTATCTTCTCTACCACACCTACCATTTGTTATCTTCTCTACCACACCTGCCATTTGTTATCTTCTCTACCACACCTGCCATTTTTTATCTTCTCTACCACACCTACCATTTGTTATCTTCTCTACCACACCTACCATTTGTTATCTTCTCTACCACACCTGCCATTTGTTATCTTCTCTACCACACCTGCCATTTTTTATCTTCTCTACCACACCTACCATTTGTTATCTTCTCTACCACACCTACCATTTGTTATCTTCTCTACCACACCTACCATTTTTTATCTTCTCTACCACACCTACCATTTGTTATCTTCTCTACCACACCTACCATTTGTTATCTTCCCTACCACACCTACCATTTGTTATCTTCTCTACCACACCTACCATTTGTTATCTTCTCTACCACACCTACCATTTGTTATCTTCTCTACCACACCTACCATTTGTTATCTTCTCTACCACACCTACCATTTTTTATCTTCTCTACCACACCTACCATTTTTTATCTTTTCTACCACACCTACCATTTTTTATCTTCTCTACCACACCTACCATTTTTTATCTTCTCTACCACACCTACCATTTCCCCAGATATATATTAGTGACTTCAGTGAATACATGGGCATACTTGGGTTCTTATGTGAGTTTCTGCGCTCAGTATCAAATGTATTCATAGATTATAATATATCTACCTATCAATCTATCGATGTCTATCTATCTACCTATCTCTATTTATCTGTATATTTATTTATCTATCTATCTATCTCTCTGTCTTTCTATCTTTCTACGGTATGCTTTGACTTACTTTTTGCATAGTTATGTATTTATCTAACATATCAAGTTTGCATTTTTATGTATAATAATATTATTTGTTCTCTCATATCTGCCCTCCCATTTCTCTTCCTTCCATTTCCCCACCCCTCCTCCCTCCCGCAAGTGACTTCGCGGTATTTGAGGTATTCGCTCTGCATGATTTACAAATAACCATACCGTCAGTCGTGAAAGCAATATACTGTATACTCACTTGCCGCTCAACCACTGCAAAAAGTAAATACACATAGTTTCCATGAACGGGAGTGATAGTATTATTCTGTATGCCAGGAAAAAAAATAGATAACTAAAAATAAAGGGCAAATGTAGGGTATTGGAGTGACATACAATAATCCATATGGTGTAATAATATTGTTTTCAAGTATTTTAAAACAATGTTTTCTTGTTTGTAGTAGCTTTTGGTTAAGGTATTGTGTGCATACCGAGGGACATAATGAAGACTTGCATGAATATGACATATGAAGAATATATTTCTGTCAAAAGTAATATGTATATACAGTATATATATATATATTATAATGTATACTATTTCAAGTGATAAAGACCGCAATCCTAAATGGCTCGAACCAGAACGATCTCAAGCCAACCAGCCAAACACCACAATAGTCTCAACCACTGAACCACATAAACCATAATCAAACATCGCCCAACCAAACCAAACCTACCATAACTAAACCTGATCTTGGTCGTTTAGGATTGTGGCCCTTTTTATAAGTTTTTTCTATAGTCGCGGTCGCTTTTCCAGGAGTCGTTTTGAACCGTGGCCATTTTGACTGGTCTCCTTGCTTTCATGTTCGTGCAGTTTACGTGGGTTTATCACCACCAATATATTGTTAAATGGGTAGATTGTTATGGGCACTTCATAAACCTTTTTTCATGCCCATAATTTTGAAGAGTGCCAACGTATAGTCTATTCTAACCGAACGTTGATCAGGCTGGCCCCCTTACATAGGCCTCGCGGGATTCGTTGCCTCCTGCCTAACACGGCCTACTAGGCGGCTGCTTACTGGGCGACTGTCGCGCGCCCTCGTGCCATTCCTGCGAACTGGGACTCCAGCCATGCGGTCCCTGGGAATATCCTTGTCAGATCCGTCCCAGACAGCATACTCTAAGCATCTCCCATGAACTGTTCCACACTCTTGTCTTAGAATCTTTCTCTCCTACTGCCTCTATCATTTCCACTACTTCCTCACCTTTTATTAATATCAATCCCCCTCTGGTTCCCTGCATCCACACCTTGAATTGGTGGCCAGACTGTATTATATGCTGGATCTCACATTTCTTATGTATTAGGCTAAGGTTGAAGATAGTCATTGTCTTTTTGGGAGATTGTATTGCTCGGACTGTCTCCATCAATCACTAATGTTTCTACAGGGTTAAATAATGCTAGACTAGGGATCAGGTACCTTGCTGTTGGTGTTTTCACTGTGTGTAGGCTACTTTTGAGCTGCACGACACTACGGATTCTGTGGGTTACCTGGGTGGATCTTTTGTCTGTGTACCTTGGAGTTTAGACTGTGTAGTGCGTGAGGGCTGCTTGCCTAATCCACCCAACACTGTTCTAACTCTATTTGCTTTTACTTGTGAGGGTCGCCAGGAGGATACTCGATACTTGTGATCGAGAATCCTCAAGAGAGCACCCCTTCATATTAACGTAATCAGGCCGCACAGACCCAAGGTCCACACTAGGCTAGGAGCTGCCTTGCTCCACCAGAATTCTGTACCTTTGCGCATCCCAGCTAGACTTTATTAACCCGGGTAGACATTAGCTGGATTAGATCATATACTCTTTTATGCATACCCATTATTTCTACACAAGCATTTTGAGGTCTAGGTTGCTGTAGAGAGACACAGCCAGCATAGACCGGTTTTGTTAATAGGAGTACTACTTTTTCGTGGCGAGCATTATTACTGTTGCACCGCTTATAATATTCTTGTGTCCAATAACATTATAGGTCCAGCATTTTTGTGTATTTAGCCTACACGTGCATTGTCCTGCCTCCTGCTATTTTGTGGTTCCATTTCCGATACGTTCTTCTTAGTAGCATCCGACATTATTCAGAAGATTCCTTGTTCGGTGCTTGAGGACTTTACAACACTTTCTTTCATAAAGGAGTGACAGATATTATTGATTAAAGTAACGTTAAGTAAACCTTCTTCTTGTTTGCATTAGATCACTCTTGTGATTTAATTAAGTTAACTATCTTTTCCTTGTGTACCATAACTAAGCAACCATATGTTATAGGTAATAGGCTGTTTCAGAGAACATCAGCCTATAGTAGAAGCACATAGATACTGAGAGTTAAGATACCCCGCTATCGCAGATATAACTCTGGAGGGTATATGTGTTCTTTGTTCGACGGGATTATATATCAGGGGTTGGATCTAGCGTTTCCGTTGTTGCATTTATGCCAGTCTAGTCCAATGTATAAGAGCCACTGATTTATACGAGACCCGATCGTAACAACAGCTACTGACAACAAATCGTGAGCTCTTGCGATTTTCGTTATTCAAATACATCCATTTAGAATGATGTTTAAATTAAATCAGCTATTTATTATTAAGCAATATTGTATGATATGCATTTATTAATATATAACTGAATTAATCTGAACATCAATCGAAATGGTTAGGATATTGCATAAAGAAAATAGCTAGAGCTCACGAATACTTGTCAGTAGCTGTACATCTCATTAAATGTATTTGCATGCAAGTGATGTGCAGCTGTGACCAGATTTTTAAGGTAATACAGTGAAATTAAGAACAAGTGATAGAGGGATTTAGAGATAGATAGTTAAGCTTGAAGAAAATTATACAAAAAATGTATTACAGAAAATAAGCTAGTATGCGCTTTTAATGCGAAGAAAGAAAACGTGCAAAATGTAAATGGAGAAAAAACGTCAGAAATCAGTGAATATCTTAACCCTCTGAGGTTTATGTGGTGTGTATCATGTTTAATCTGGCTATAAGTAGACGAATTTCTTCAGACTAGAAAATACCTGTGGGAATGAGCTTAATAATAGGACCGAACTTCTTAAAACACGAATAAATTACCCAAGTACTTAGAAATGAACAGTACAAATATTGCAGATATCAGAAACGGTTTCAGATTATCGGATGTAGGTGACACAACGCCTATAAATAATCACTACATGCACCTACTTAATAGACATTGCATTGCTTTGGCGCACTTCAATAGTTCAGTGACTTTAGGGAGAACTCTCCACTGGCCCACGGCTCTCTCAAGGTCACGGTTTGATTATTTCAGATAATGCCTGTAGTATTTATGGACTGCTGCCGTTATGCTAGACTAGTTTATATTCACTTAATCTCTCTCTCTCTCTCTCTCTCTCTCTCTCTCTCTCTCTCTCTCTCTCTCTCTCTCTCTCTCTCTCTCTCTTACACCCCATCAACCAACTTTGTGAGGATTAGTAAGTCAGATTAGTAAGCAGAAGGGTTGAGGTTAAGCAGAAGGGTTGAGGTTAAGCAGAGGGGTTGAGGTTAAGCAGAAGGGTTGAGGTTAAGCAGAAGGGTTGAGGTTAAGCAGAAGTGTTGAGGTTAAGCAGAAGGGTTGAGGTTAAGCAGAAGGGTTGAGGTTAGAAAAAAGTCAAGAATGTTGGGCCGATCTCCTTAGCGGTCCGGGATAGAAAATATGTAGGCTTGTTCACCAGGTTGGTCAGTGGAAACAGAGGAGAGCCATTGGCGGTGTAACATTATATCTACCGTATATATCTATCTATCTATATATATATTTTTGTTTATGTGAATGAAGAAGTCAAAAGGCAAGGCTGCCTGTAACAATTAAGTGTCTCTCCCAAAGTTGAAAGTGATGGAGCCAAATTTAAGGTACATTAGAGAAAAAAATTCTGGACACACGAACTTGAAGTAGTTTAAGTCATTGGATGAGGGAAAGACAAATTGAGGGAGAGAGTTCTAAAGCTTGCTTGTTGAGGAAAAGAATGGCTGGCGAAAATTTGCTTAATCTTGGGTTAGAGAGTTTGACAGAATAAGGATGGGAGTGTGTTGGGAGGCAGGTGCCCCCCACTCTCCGTAAAGGAGGTATACACTGAGAAAGCTCTGAAGAACACTGATTATTGCAATAGCGGTAGAAGAGTAAGAGAGATGCAACATTGCGGAGTGTAGAGATTGTGAGAAGACAAAATGCTTTTGACTCTACCCTTTCGAAAAGTGGGGTAGGGGTTGAACTTCCCCACAAAGGCAAACAACACTCGATAGGCCTGCATGGGCTCACCGTAACCCTATACTGAGCAAGAAGATGTGCAAGGGTAATGAACTCACAGAGACGATTGAGCGCACCTAACCTCAGGGTAGCTGTTTTAGCAGGAGTGGTAATACGATCTTTCCAAGATCATATTATGTGTGTGTGCGTGAAAGACAAAAAATATATCCTTATGTGTACGCAATTATGTCCTAACTTGGTTTAGAAATGAAAGTAGATGGTAAGGAGGGATGAATTAAAATCACGATTATAATTTCAATGTTTATTTATAAAGCAAACGGCATGACAGTTCCTGAATAACAAAATGCCTCATCTGGAATACTGGTACATTTAATGAAACAATAGGCAGACAGTGGAGATTGTCTTATGTAAAACAAATATAGGACTATATAGAAAGATTCTTATCATATCTTTCGGAAATAAATATAAGATTGGTGCCTATTAACCATGAGCTTTATTGCCCTTGCCCTTGCCACCGCCAGCACTGCCACCATAACCACCATAACCCCCACCAAAGCCACCATACCCGTCACCTAGAAGGGTAGAGAAACTAGCCCCGCCGGGATAGATACCAAAGCCACCAAACTCACCATCATGTCCTGCTTCAGCCCCAATGCCACCAAAGCCATAGCCACCACCAAAGCCTCCACCACCACCACCACCACCATATCCTCCAGCTCCACCACCATAACCACCGCCTCCACCACCTCTGGCTGAACCACCATGAACCTTAGCACCAGTTCTGGCCCCGCCAAATCCACCACCGCCATATCCGGCTCCTAAATCAAATGCTGCGCCGCCAAAGCCGGTGCCACTTCCGGCAAATCCACCATAAGTCTTGGTATGCCCGGCGCCAGCACCTATGCCGCCAAAACCGTCATCATATCCTCCCCCGCCATACCCTACACTTCCACTACCACCACCGCCATAACCACCACCGCCTCCACCATATCCAACACTTAGCCCACTATAGCCACCACCACCACCACCTCCACTGCCACCTGGTAACGCCAAGCAGGACACCCCCAGGAGAGCTGACACTATCACCAATTTCAGCTGAAACATAATAATGCGAATATTTAATGTATAATCACAAAGGAATATATATTTACTGCACATTAAGTACAAACACAAAATATATACAGGTATTTGATTTTAAAATTATCAGTTTTGTGAAGATGTTTGTTTTAATTTCACTGAAGGCATTTGTATTTGTTTCCAAATATTTAGTTTCATTTGGAATCATAGGAATAAACCGATATGTTTACCTATGCCTAAACCTTCTTACAAAGATAGTTGAAAAGTATTACTCTCACCAAATTCTACTTTTTACCGAGCAGAAAGGACGAAATAGTACTTGAGATATATTGTCGATTTAATTGACTTACCGGTATCTATTTATTATTATCTTATTTGAAAAAATAGAAAAAAAAAACAATATCCCTTCCTCTATAAGAAAGGTAATAATGAATCCTGTACTAATGATCAACATTAAGATTATACCCCCAGTATTTTACAGATTACGTATATATATTTGTGAATGTTATGCTGGTATATTTGTCTTTATATCTAATGGCATCATAATTACCTCTGTAACTCCTAGGGATTGTGTTCAAGAGAAGTTTAATCGTATATGGTTAGTGACCAAAGAAACACCTAAGCATCGAGGTGTGGTGTAGTGGTCTTGCTATTGAGGCTTCGTGTTAAGGGTTCAGATTTTATTGAGTCAGGGAAAGATAGTTATGTTGTACTGTTTTGTTGTACTGTAGTATAGGTATTACAGGTGTACGTGTTGCAGGAGGGCTTTGAGTCTCGCCACTGCATGGATAGCAGTTTTCCTAAATCGGCCTCTGCGACATGATGGGTCAGTGCGATGGCAGGACTATATTCTACTATAGTCCAAAAGCTGATAGGTAACCCTCTCTGAACCATTACAGTGTAATGAAAAATATATATTGCACCATAGTATGTATGGGTTTGGAGGTATATGGACTTTAAATTATATAAACCATTTTCATTGAGAGTTGGAAGCTTAAATATAAGAAGTTGTTGTTGTTGTTGTTGTTCCCCAAGCTGCCTGGCCGAACAGCCCCAAGGCCCCGAGCAAAGCCAAGGCCATAACCGAGCGCCCCCACAGAACCCTCCCTGCCGACCACAATAAAGCCTGGGTGACCGAAGCCACTCCATGGCGGGGAGCTGAGGAGGGTGCGGAAACGCCCGGGAAACCAAAGCCCCACCCAGGGCCCTGTGCCCCTCAGCAATTATGAAGAGAAAGTTGAGGGGCAAAGGAAAAATGTGACGCTTTGACTTCCAATCTAAATATAAGAAGTAACTCGTCATTAGTTATAAGCAAAGCTAACTGATCTTTAATATTGAATATACTATTAATTTTGATTATTTTACGAATTTGAATTTATCTCGTGCACCCACTAAAAAATAATATATATATACTGTATATACAGTAAATCATATGATTAAGGAAAAAACTTAGGCATTATAAATATTGTTCTTACCATGTTGGTAGGATCAAAGCCAAGGACGAATATGCCAAGGATTCCTCAGCCACAGCTTATATTTGATCCCAATCCATAATTGACCCACTGCCAAGTGTCACCAGAATCTCGATTTGAGGCAGCATATTTATATTCTTCTATTTGTCCTGGAATCCAGAACACGATCTTTGATAATGAAATACAAGTTACAGGAATTGAAATATCGGTTCAACATTGCCATGGTTATATGTATTGATGTTTATTTTTTTAAATGATAAATATGTTTTAGCAAGTGACACCATGAACAAATAATAGCATTAGTGACGTCACAATGAGCTCCTTAATTTTAGCAGTTCTTAGTCATGGCTAGTTGAGTTCTAGCGATTACAACTAAATGTCTTTGTGTGATCGAACCGTAGCGTCAATCACCTATTATATCCCCGTGTCGTGGATTGTTTTGGCGGCCATTGTGATCTTAGCCATCACGGTCAGGTATTTTTGTCCATATTAATAATTGAATATCAGTGTGTTCGTGATTAGTGGTGGGTATTATGTCTACTTTTTATTGACAGAAAGTTATCAAAAGGTCATTTGGAGAATGAATGGTCCAGGAACTTAAACTTCTAGGAGTCAGAGTTATGCAAGATGTGTTATTTACTAATTTGATACATACAAGGAACGTCTTAAGTTGAATGAAATTGCTTTATAGGAACCGAATTGTAATGAAGAGGTTGAGTTCTTGAGATTTCAAAAACATACCTACAGCAATGTAGATCCAATCAGTACGTTTTCAGTATATTATCCATACAATGTGAGGAACGATATTTACAGGAAAATGTCATTAACATAGGTGTATGATTTATGTATACGGTCCTGTAGATTTTCATGTGCAAATACTATTATTGTATAGCCTAATATGAAATAACTTGTGTTTATGTATATGTGTTTCTGTGGTTCTGTGTGCATACGTCTTAAATCATGCAAATACATATGTAAACATATATTTTATATTCCCACTGCCAGAATGCTAACTCATGAACTAAATATATGGCGTTATAATTATGTTTGTTTGTTTTTCAGCTGACGGCAAATTACCATGTTTACATCTTGATTACTAATTTATTAGAAATATCTTGTTGTGAGTTATCTGTTATATATGAAAACTTGACATTTGATAAGGTGCAGAAATTTGTGAATTAAATGTATTTCACTTAGGTATTTTGAAATAAACTGCTAAATTACAATTTTGTTCAGATAATATTATATATATATATATATATATTCTGGCTAAGATTAGATGGTTTTATGCAGTTTAAGAAGAACCAATGTTACTAAGAGTTTTTTTTATTGAGATAATATTTAGCCATTTGAGTCGTAGAGGTAGATTACAAATTAAAGAAAAAACAAAATATGATGAACATTACGTAATGGTGGTGAAGGGGTTAAAATATTTGCTTGTGCAAAATTACGTAGACCGCATTTTAAGACTATGAATTTATATACATTTCAGAAAGCTTACTTTTGCTTACATTAATGCAGAACACGTTTATAGTAAAAAAAAAAATTATAAATATAAAACCAAAACATGTATATGAATTGCTAAGGAGAGTGACTATTGAACACTTATTAGGCATACTGGTTTTGTTAGTTTGTGTTCTATGCTGCACATGAAATGTTGTGCGTATTGTACTTTTGATCCTTAATTTCAAAGCCGAAAGTATTGCCACCACCCAGTTATCCTAACATCAGCACCTCGCCGGTCATATCATAGAATGTGAATGAATTCAAACTAGTTTTAAACACCTTTTTGTTATGTTAAGTTGTTATGTTGTTAATTTGCTATTTTGCTGACTCGATTGGAATGAGTTCATTTTAGTTATTCACACTTAAATGTTGACATCGATAAATTACATATTTCACCATAGCATTTTTTGTTTTCAATAAAATACAAAGATGTCATCTTGAACTCTGCTAAGTACATTTTTAAATGTTAATGTAAAACAAAGTAAAAAAAAAAAAAAAAAAAAATATATATATATAATTATATATATATATATATATATATATATACGGTATATATATATATATATATATATATATATATATATATATATATATATAGGGGAGGTGTGGCAGAGTGGTCTTAATTGCCACTGGACTGGTAATCCAATGGACCCGGGTTCAAATCCCAATATGTCAATGGGAAGATATTATTGGGATGGAATTTGTGCTGTACCTAGTTTCAGTGCATTACCACAGCACACCGAAATGCCAAAAAATACCCTTATTGTTCCCTGATTAAATATCATTGTATGAATATTCCCATATTGAAAATATGTTACAGGGGGGCAATGCCTAGTGCGTTAATTGCTCAATAGGTGGCGTTCTGAGAGTGAGGGTCCGAGTGTGGGGGATGAGACGGTGAAGCACAGGGGCGAAGCGGCTTCAGAGATGGAGTTGCTTCGAGCTGGGGTGCTTCGTATGTCTCACTCCCTAGACTGGAACAAGACCTCACGGGCCTCACCGTGTTCAGCGGTGTAGTGTAAAGGCTCTCAGCCTATGCCCGAGAGGGAGTAGTTGGAATATAGAAGAAGACAAAATATATATATATATACCGGTATATATATATATATTTGCTATATATATATATATATATATATATATATATATATATATATATATATATATATTGAAATCTATAATGTGTTAGCATTGTACCATGACGTGTGACATGACGTGTACCATGATTGTGGATGACGTAGTTGCAGCAGTTGACGAAGTATCAAAGCTGGCTCCTGCTAATACAATGTACGTCATCCACGTTGGATCCAACGATGTACAGCGAACCCGGTCGGAAGATTTGCTTTTAAAGTACCAGCAGCTGATCAAGTCATTTAAGGAGAAGTCATCAAGGATCATCGTCTCAGGAATCGTCCCCCGGCTCGGTGTAGAGAGCCGATTTTACAATATAGCCACCAGCACAAATCGTTGTCTAGCAAACCTCTGCAGGAAGGAGAACGTGGGATTCGTCGACACCTGGGACAATTTCTACTACGATGACTATTTGTTTTCGGACGATGGAGTTCATCTGAACCAGGTGGGAGCAGCACGTTTTGGGCGTCTTCTCAACGATGCGGTGAAGGATTTTCGGAGAAGAAATCGACTCAGCACAGGACAACCAGGAAGGAGGACCGAAGACAGCGAGGACGGCAACCTACAAAGGAATTAAATACTAATCCGTCAAGAACCGCGAATTTGGATAAAGCTCCACCAACACGACCCAAATTCAAAACCGTCAGGGATAACGACCGAGGACCAAGGACAGCCATGAATGTAAATGTAGATCCGACCAGAACCAAAAATTCGATGAAAGAACGTTCTGCGAGTTCTAAAACCGCAACTTTAAAGGTTTTCTATGCAAACGCTCGTAGCATACGCAATAAATTTTCAGATTTAGAGGAACTAGTGTTTACAGAAAATTATGATGTGATTGGCATAACAGAATCTTGGCTCAATACAGAAGATAGAGACTTTTTAGCAGAGTATTCACTTCCCGGTTATGTAATGTTTGAGAACAGCCGAATAAATAAAAATGGAGGTGGCGTTTTATTTTATATCAAAGAAAGTCTTAACCCGACCCTCGTGTCAAAACCTCAAATTGTGAACGTCGACACATCTTTTGTGCTAATAAAGAATAATAAAGGTACAAAAATAATACTTGCGTTAATATACAGACCTCCAGCTCAATCAGTGCAAGCTGACCGAGAAATTTACGAACAAATTGCAGATGTAAGTAACTCACAAGATACCGTAATTTTTGGCGACTTTAATTTACCTGTGACCAAGTGGGGCGATACTCTTACTTCACACTCTGGACATGACTTGTATACGAACTTGCAAGAGAGTTCGCTTTATCAATTTGTTCGAACGCCGACCCGTGGTAATAACGTTCTTGACATTGTACTTGTAACAAAAGAAGAATTGATAGAGAATTTGAATGTTGGTGATGAATTCAGTAACAGCGACCATCGTACGATAACTTTCACTTTAAAGTTTACTAGTAACGAACCAAATAGTAGCATCGAAAAAGTCCCTAATTTCAAGAAAGCAAACTTCCATAAACTTAGAGATATGTTTAAAGAAACTGACTGGAGCTTTTTAATTAACAATAACGACATAAAAACATCTTGGAAGTTATTCGAAACCACTTACCTAAAAGCAGTGCAAGACTGCATACCATCGAAAATACGGCGTCCAGGCCAAAATAATAAGCCCAAATGGTGGAATAAAGATATTTCAAACTGCCTGCTTGCTAAAAAATTTGCTAATGATAGATTAAAATCCTCACAAAATGACGAAGAACGGGTGAAATTTGTAGAGCTACGACGCAAAGCCAAAAAGTTAATTAAGCAAAGTAAAAAGACCTTAGAGTTACATATTGCGAATCAAAGTAAAGCAAACCCGAAAGAATTCTATAGTTATATCAGAAAGAAAAAAGTAGTTACTTCAACTGTTGGACCGTTAGTCGATGAAAAAGGAGAATACACCAAAGACGAAGTACAAATGAGTAATGCCCTCAATACCTTCTTTGCATCAGTTTTTACAACAGAAGACCTCAGTGATATCCCTACACCATCGCCGATTCAGATTGATAATTCAGATGTTCTAAGCAATATCACCGTTACAGAGAGAGAAGTATTGAATTGTTTAGATAAACTCAAGGTAAATAAAACGCCAGGACCTGATACAATCTCGCCTAGAGTTCTAAAGGAAGCTAAGAATGAGCTCTCCAAACCACTGACATTACTATTCAATAAATCCTTGCAGTCTGGAACTATGCCTGATCAGTGGAAGCTAGCCAACGTAACACCGATATTCAAAAAAGGCAGCAAATCCCTACCCAGTAACTATCGTCCAATTAGCTTAACCTCAGTTGTATGTAAAATGCTAGAAACGGTCATACGAGACAGACTCGTAAATCACTTAGAGGAAAATAACATACTTAAAGATACTCAACACGGCTTTCGTAAAAAACGTTCCTGTTTAACAAACCTCTTAGACTTCTTCCACGATATCCTCAACCTCTACGATGAGAGTAAAGCTGTAGATATTATATACCTTGATTTTCAAAAGGCCTTTGACAAAGTTCCCCACAAACGTTTACTGCTAAAACTAAAAGCGCATGGAATACAAGACGGTGTGTTGAAATGGATAGAAAATTGGCTCAGCAACAGAAAGCAAAGGGTAGTCATAAACGGTAAGGCATCTAAATGGACCAATGTAAGTAGTGGGGTACCCCAGGGATCGGTACTAGGACCAATTCTCTTTCTAATTTACATCAACGACATAGATGAGGGTCTCCCCTGCACAATCTCAAAATTTGCTGACGATACAAAAATTGCAAATAGCGTACTCTCAAAAGAACAAGTTGACGATATGCAACACAATCTAGATAAATTGTCATGTTGGGCCCAAATTTGGCAAATGAGTTTCAATGCGGATAAATGTAAAGTACTACATGTCGGATACCTAAATGAGAAAGCAAACTATTCGATGAATGGCACTCAGCTTAAGAATGTAAACAGAGAAACTGATCTGGGAGTAACAATATCGAGTAACCTAAAACCGAGTCAACAATGTTCAGAAGTTGTTAAGAAGGCAAACAAAATAATTGGCTTTATAGGCAGGTCATTTGAGCATAAATCCAAAGAAGTTATCCTAACCCTTTACAATTCCTTAGTCCGCCCTCTTCTGGAATACTGGGTTCAATCCTGGTGCCCTTATTACCAAAAAGATATAAACAAGCTAGAACGAGTTCAACGTAGAGTTACCAAAATGATACCTAGCCTAAAGAACAAACCATACGAAGAGCGTCTTAGAGAATTAAATCTATTTCCTTTAACCCAGCGCAGATTAAGAGGCGACTTAATTCAAGTGTTCAAAATCATCAAAGGCATCGACAATATGAACTGTAGTAAGTACTTCACTATCGACCAATCTAATTACACGCGGGGAAACGGTTGCAAAATTATTGGTAAATCTTTTAACTCGCACGAATCTAAGAATTTCTTCTTCAATCGAGTTGTCAACTTGTGGAATGGGCTTCCCCGAGACGTTATAGACTGCAGCACCGTTGATTCATTTAAATTCCGCCTAGACAAATATCTCGCATCAAACCCGCGACTGACTGCGTTTGTAAATGAATAACTTTATCCTCCCCTCAGTTACTAACCCATATGTCCCCTACTAACTTCCTAGTCCTGCCACGTTAGTGGCAGGGCAGTAGTTCCTTTTCCAACGTTCCCTTACCCACTCTAAACCACTGTTTGGATACTTGATCCTCAGTGTTTTGGAGGACAAGCAGCCTAGAAGGGTCACTAGATCTGTTGTTGCTTGATTTCCTTTGTACTCCTTTGTACTCCTTTGTACCAAATATAATTGATCATCACATTTTGTCCCTTAAACCCTTCTGTACCGGCGATGTCTTTTTCATTATATTCTGGGTAGTTTCAGACGATTTATTATTCAGTTTAAAAAGGTACTCCAGCGATTAACAAGCTTCGAACTATCTCCCTTACCCCTTTTTACTACCACAGATCCTTCTTAAACTGCGCAAAATAGTCTAAATATAGTTGAAATATAGCCACAAACATGGTAGTGAAAGGGTTACGCAGTTTTAGTATACGATATAATGTTGTGAACTTTGCCATACATCGAGTAGTACGCAAAGTGAAAAGAATTAGATTAAAGCATTTAATATTAAAGTTTAGGATATTTATTAACCCCTTCAGTATTTGAAGACGATTTGTATTCTGGTTATCATTAGACGATTTTATTAAGTTCATGGAGGCATTTTGGTAGTCAGACGGTAAATTTCAATTGTATTAACCCCTTTGATTCCTAGAAATCCTTTCGAAGCTGCATAAAATAGTCTAATAATTGCTAGAATATACTGTATATATACTGTATATAAGAAACGAATCCAGGTATCCTGAAGTGGTTAATGCCACGGAACACAACGGAATTTCATCTAGCATCATTATTCTGTATATGTATTTATTCATTTACTAACTATTTTTGTAATGGGGGGTGGGGTTCACAGCAACATAAACCCTCTCTTGCCTCATTAACCCTCTCCGATATATGACGCGATTTTGAGCCTATTAGGGATACTTTAAAACCTTTGTTACCATCAGGGGTATTTAGCCTCTTTTAGTTTAGTTACTTCAACCTCTACAGTTGTCTTTGAGTTAGCTGTGGGCAGAAAACTAATTTTGGAGAGGTAATTATAAGAGTGAGAGAACTCTATTTCTTATTGCTAATCTGGCAACCTCTGCGTCATATGAGTCTGAAGGGGTTAATGAAGATCGCCAAGACGTGCATGATTTTTGTTTTCCTTATATTATATTGAATGTTCGAATTTCGTACAAAACTTTTGAATGACTTAAGCGTTATTATATTACAAAACAAATGTTGCATCCCCCCCCCTCTCTCTCTCTCTCTCTCTCTCTCTCTCTCTCTCTCTCTCTCTCTCTCTCTCTCTCTCTCTCTCTCTCTCTCTTTCTCTCTCTCTCTCTCTCTCTCTCTCTCTCTCTCTCTCTCTCTCTCTCTCTCTCTCTCTCTCTCATGTCTAATGATTATTGTTCTACATATTATGTTTTCTTCTTGTATGTCTGTTCTTGCTGTTTGATTTGTTCTTATAGTTTTTCCTTTGCTTTTCCTTGTTTCCTTGTTTCTGTCCATAGTTGTCCTTGTTTTCTGTCCATAGATTTTTTTCTTATAGATTTCTTTTCTTGTTGCCCATAGTTTTCCTTAGTTTATGTCCACATTGTTTTTTGTGTTTATATCCATAATTTCTCTTGTTTTAACCCATAGTTTTCCTTGTGTTCTGCTCATAGTTTTCCTTATTTGCTGTTCCTTGTTTCCATTTTTTATGTCCATTGTTTTCGTTGATTTATGTCCATGGCTTTTCTTGTTTTATATCCATAGTTTTCCTTGTGTTCTGTCCATAGTTTTCCTTGCGTGCTGTCCATAGTTTTTCTTGATTTTGTCCATAGATTTCTTCCGTCCATATTTTTGTTTGTTTATGGCAATCATACAGGTAACTTTAAATATTGTCTTTGTCCCAGTTTTGGTTTGTTTAGTTTGTAAGTTTTACATTTGAATTTACTTCATTAATTTTACATTTAATCACAATTTTTCTTCATTAAGGATAAAACACATTTTAGAACCTGCCTTTCTCTTTCCTTTTTGGCCGCTTTGTGTATATGTGTAATCCGAGTAATAAGCATTTCTATATCGAGTCAAGGATTATTATGTATTGTAAATGCACAATAAAGTTGAAACAAAAATATAATCAAATTTAAAAACTAACACAAACATCATACGAATTCAAGGATTAATCTGTACGATAAACAGACAACTTTATATAAATATATATATATATATATATATATATATATATATATATATATATATATATATATATATACAAGCTTAAAAGCACAACAACACAAATGTAACTTGAAACAAAGAAACGAAACAAAAAACATAAACATTACAGGAAAGAGAAAGTGACAAAAACCGGACCCCGACCACAAAAATGACAATGTAAAAATGTGAGGCGATTTTTTTTTGTTTATGCTAACGTCTGGTGCGGAAACAGTTGAGGAAGTGTGGGGAAAGAACGATACGTAGTGAAATTGACGAATATTACTGCATAACAGTAATGTCAATCAACAGTGTTCAATATATAGTTATAATACTTATATACGGTGGAACCGATAATTTGCCAATGCATTTGTCCTTTATTTAGCAACTTCCAATTTATAGTATTCGTTCTCATACTGTTTTATCTTATAATCATACCTAGTTTGCATAATTAGGTTAAATGTTACTAGTTGTTCGTGGCTGTCTCCTATGATTCAAATTAAGAACTCAAATATTAAACAAATGCGTTATTGTATTCACAATAGTTATGTACACTAGGCTACATAACATACTTATGATTCATCAACACTCCACCAGGCTCAGACCTCCAATGAACTGCTATGACTATCTTATTCTACAAGGTATATTTAACCCAAGAGTTTAACCCTTCAGGATACGAGGACGCGTCTCCTTTCTCTCTCGATAGCTAGAGAGAGAGAGAGTGAGAGTGAGAGTGAGTGTGAGTGAGTGAGTGAGTAAGTGAGTACGTTCAGATTTAACCCGAGAGCTTAACCCTCCAGGATACGAGGACGCGTCTCCTCATTTTGTTCTGGCTGCCATCAGATGATATTTTGTAGTTTAGTAAGGATCACTGGACTCAAAAGGATAAACCCTATCTCAATGTTTATCGAGAGGCCTTCCTTAGGGTTAAGTGCCCCATTAATTACTATTTCCATTCACATATATGTATAGCCTCCGATAGCATAGCGCAGTTGGAATGGTTGTACATGCTAAGATTGGTATGCAGGATTCGAAACTGCATAATAAATAGTAGGCTTGTGCAACATTCTTTAACTGTCTTCGTGGTGCAATGCATAAGTGTGTTGATTTTCGGTGTGAGCATCCTGGGTTCGAATCCCCGGACTGCCACATGTGTTTGTTAATTTCATTAATCGAGTTTAGGAGTAAAGTTGGTTAGTGGAGAAAACATAATAATTAACTCTCTAATTCCCACAAGTTCTTCCTAAACTTGGCAACATCTTCTATTGATAGCCAGAATATACTGTCCAAACGCTTCGCTGTCCTCAAGCGTTAGTACAATAAAACCATTTAGTTTTAGTCAGAAGAGAAGTAAGCTAAATTAAAAGCGCCTAATATTATGCAAGAATCCCATAACTTTACTAAAAAGGAAGAAAGACCATGTTGAAGACGAAGAGAGATACCGACACAGAAAAAGAGATATAATGAGTCCAAGACAGACCGAGACGGGGGAAAGAGAGATACCGAGAAAGGGAGAATGGGAGACTGAAAGGGTTAAGGGAAGGATGATTCAGTGGCCGAAGATAATTACCAATACCACAATATTACATTCACATTGTTCTTCAGAGAGAGAGAGAGAGAGAGAGAGAGAGAGAGAGAGAGAGAGAGAGAGAGAGAGAGAGAGAGAGACCTTTTACTAAGATGGCCCTGTTCTTTGGTCTCTTCTCCCGCACGTGACACAGTGTAGCGTTATTGTTGGTTCACGGTTCACTGGTGAAGAGAGAGAGAGAGCTACATAGTTACATAGAATTACGTAGATACACAGACCACACAGACCTCCTGATCCCCACTAGGTAGTCCGGTCCGAATTTGTTAAAGACATTCAGCATCTTGAATCACTCAATAAGTTGGCTCCTCAGCATTCTCTTTTCTTAATAAGAGCAGATTTAATCTGATATTTTCTACATAATATGGTGAATTTCTCAATGATGGTATCATATTTGTCACTCTGCGCTGCACTGATTCAGTCTCAGAATGTGCCTGTTCAGATCAAGATATCTTGATTCAGATAAAGTGACCAAAACTGCTCGCCATATTCAAGGTGGGGTCTCACCATACTTTTGAACAATGGTACTATTATGTTCTCATGTTCATTAATACATTTTAGTATATGAATCCCAATGCATTTTGTGCCTTGTTTGCAGCTGCTATATATTGGTTGGAAGATTTTAGGTTTTCATAATGTTACGACCGGCACAACGAAATAAACAAGGGCACTTAATATTGGACTAGAAGATAGGCTATATCTGCAACAACGGTACGCTAATTCCAAACCCTCGAACTATTAAGCCGGTGAACAAAACACTTAAACCCTCCAGAGTTAATCTACTGGATAACGGGGTATCAATTAACTGGGTTTAGTGCACTTCTACAAAGGCTTTCCGGTGACGGCAAAGCCTACTCACAACAGGAGTACTTACGTTAATAAAATGCTCTCAAGTAATAACAATGCTTAAATAAACTATAACAAGATTTAATAAAGGAGTATATGCTTACGTTAACTTTAGTGTGAGTCTGAACTCAACACTAAACTCTTCAATGCTCTATGAAAACACTGGAAGTCTAGTCCTACAGCAAACAGATATGGAATCTTCTGAAAACGTCTGATGCTCTAAGATGCTCGTCGAATATAGAACAGAAATAATGCAGGGGCAGGACACCAAAGCGTGTATCTTAAATACACCAACAAGTAGGATACATATATATAAAACAAGGGAGTGCAACAACTCTGTGACAGCACTAATAACAGCCACTCAAAAACAGTACTTCCTTAGCCAAAGTAACAGCCAAACTGGGTTGTGCACCATGCATCAACCTAGGCTAAAATAATACGTGAATAATTGCTAAAGCATACGCAGTTAAAGTTAATAAACACAATGCTGTCTTTCTTACTAATAAAGTCTAGCAGCAGCATAAAAGGTACAAGGAGCCTAGGCAGAGCGCAAGCATGCTCGTAGCCTACTGTCTCCCCTGAACAGATTTCCCTTATGTTACGTTAAGTGACTAGGAGGCTCTCTTGGTAAGTCCAGATCTCAAGTATCTGGTCTTACCCTGGCGCTCCATAAAGGTCAACAAAAATGAGGTAGCAAAAATACAAGCAAGAGTAGGCAAAAGCCCTTTGCTTGTATACTGCTACACTCACAAAGGAAAAATATGCACAAGGGTTACAGGCTACCTAGCTCCGTCGAAGTCGTACAGGCTCTGACTTGCCATATACATAACTCAGACAACGACCAAAGATACCCTCCACTGTCTAGCATTAAATAGTAACAAAAAACAACCCAATAATTAGAACGCACCCAATAATATGACTCCATGTGACTATGACTCTAATAATCCCTAAAGCTAGTGCAAAACATATATGTGAGAACTGGTGCTGGTAATACGACTGGCTGACTATGGAAGTCGTATGCAGAACCAGAAGGGATGAATAAATTAATAAAGATAAGAAGTATTGGAAAGAAGGAGTTCAGAGAGAGAAACAGCAGTAAAGAGGGTTAGATTGGGGACAGATTGCAAGGGACGTCTAGGACCACGCACAACATACCAAGCTCTAAGGAGACACGCAGGAAGGAGCCCCCCACCCACCGAGCTAAGACAGCGGCCCCCAATCACAGACCACTACGTCATGAAGAGCAGGCGTCATATGACATGCCAGGCCCGCCGGCCAATCACGAGCGGGTGGCACCGCTCAAGCGAGGAATGCACACGTACATACACACGCGCATACTACCACCTCGCTGCTTCCCTCGCTCTCTCTCTCCTTGCAATTCACACTACATATCTTATAACTCTATCAATGATATAAAATACTTCCAAGTGTCACAGACAAGAATAAAGACAAACACTGATCTGTCTGTGACAACATGAATACTAAGAAAGAAAGAACATCGTTCTACGATTATTATAGCCCATTTCACTGCCCTGGCGAGCGCTAGCGAGTACGAGTACATTCTGGCAAGCTGGCCAGCGTAACACCCCGCCCAAGATGTGGGACGTTTTAACCTCAGGTAAACGCCACATCTGACCAGACAGAATGTCCACCAACCCCGCATCACCCAGCTACTCCCCCAAGTTGTGAAAACAAGGCAAAATCACAAACATAAAACACTTCATTATATAAAAAAAAAATCTATACAACACTTCCCCAAAATAATAGTATCACTTAACAATATTACGCTCAACGAGCAAGCTTCACCAAGCCTAGCCTACTAAGACAAAAACTCAGAATGTCTTAGATTCTTGCTGTAACATACTGCACTTATATACTATCAAAAAGAAAGAGTTTTTATGTGAGGTTTTTATATTTTTTTAATAGTGTTTTTGGCGGCTTTGCACTACAGGGGCAAGCCTAATTTTTCTCCAAACTCAAACAAACACTGACTGAACGGCGAGGGTTCTCCTTAAAACATACCCTCCTGTGACAACAATCAGCCAGAATATTATCAGTGCCCTTAACATGCCACACATCCAACTTGTGTTCCGGCAGCAAAACAACACCTGACACTGATAAAGTGCCCAGTCCATCACAAGACTGGCACTTCTCTTCGCTCTCTCCGGCAACGGGACCTGCCAATAACCTTTCACTATTTCCACCTTAGTGATAAATGAGGCAGCCCCGATGCGGTCTATGGGGTCGTCAACTCTGGATAAGGTATAGGCGTCTGTCAGGGATGATGGACCAACACTCTTACAATCAACACAAACACGGATCTTGCCACTCAACTCAGGTTGCAAAGTCACTGGCAACGACCACTCACGATATCCCTTATACCTCAGACCCTTTTCCAACATGTAGTCCAGCTCTGCTTTCACGACAGGCTGTCGAGCACGATTTATACGGTAGGGAGCCAATTTGAGCCTTGCACTGTCTCCAGCCTCCATGTCGGGTGCCACCCCGCACATCAGGCCTGGAGAATCAACAAACATGCGGATGTAATGCCACAGCCTAGTAAACAACTTCTCTTGACGCTTAGGAACAAGAGGTTGCAACTTATCTCGAAGAACAACATGCTCAGTGCCCTCCCACATCCCAGCCGGGACCACAGCTTCTAAACTATAGTCTCCCTCCTTCTCCACCTCTGTCCCTAAAACAGCCAGGTCATGAGAGGGACAATCTGTACCACCTGTGCAGTCACTCCCACAGTTCATAAGTGCTAATGCTTCCCCGCCGATACCGTACATGCGCACCCCCGCATTCCTTGCGACTACATCTGCCTGCGCAGCATCACTGCCTTCAGCGCCACGGCCAGATACAGTCGGTCTATGGTAGGGCTGTTGCATTTTACTAAAGCAGCATTGGGTGGCTATGCGACGATCGGGCGTATCTAGTCCATAGTTATCCTCACCAATCTGCTTAATGTCCTGATACTGACCACCACCCTTAGCAGCCATGGGTCGACCCTGACCTGACAACCATGCCAAAGCCTCGTCGCCCACCTTGAACAACTTAAACAACGAGGCCAACAGTTTACTCACACCCATGTGACCTGCCAGCGGAACATCGTGCACCGCATGAGTTGTGAGGCCTGGGTGCTCGGCACAAACAGTGGGGTATGAACCGAGCAGGTGCTGGATCGCTGCACACTGCTGCTCAGGCAGGTGCTCAAGCGCTTCCACAGCCACCTGACTCGTGTTCCCCGCCCACTGCTCCGCCGAGACATGACAATCCCAACTTTCCACCACCTGTGCCTCACTGCCCCCCTCTCCTCCTCCACCTTGGCCGCTGCAGACCAACACAGGGACAGTAGGCTGCTCAGGTGGGCGCCTCACAAACTCCTTCAACAGGTTCACATGACATGCTTCCCCGTCCTCATCGAGTTCAATAGCCCCTGTTCCCACAACTCTCGAGACTAGGATCTTCTAGTTGCACCTGGGAACTACTCTGTCGCAGAGTGCCATCACGCCCTACCATGTCACTAGGGGGGACAGGTTCTGGGGCCACTCCGGAGCTCAAATTTGGTGCAAGTACCGAGTCGCCAAGGAGTGTCGCTGGGTCCAAACTCTCAACCCGACCACCAGCCTTGACTTTCTCCTTCCGACCCTTCCTCCGATGGTCTGAAACCTGGGTACTAGGCTGTGACACCTGAGCGGACTGAGATCTGGTGACAGCACACGCCATCTGCTGCGTCTGGCACCTCTCGAGCCCCTCCCTACTCGTGTCGGCCGCCCTCACGGCAACGACTAAGGGTGGAACCTCGGAAGTAGGCACAGCAAAGTCGTTACCGAGAAGGAGGTCGACCCCCTCAACTGGCAATTTCTCCACAACACCCACATCCAACTCCCTTGTCACACCGTCCACCTCAAGCTCCACTCTGACCAGCGGGTAAGACCGCGTAGCATTGATGCCTTGAACCACCACAACCCGAGCCGCGTTAGTAGGCTTGCCAGTGAAGTTCTTAATAAGTGTCTGGGAAGTGCCCGTATCACGCAGCAACTCAAGCCTATGCTCCACACCAGCCCACCTCACAGTGCCGTGCCCCCTATGACCGCAAAAAGCATCTCGGACGGGTGACGAGCCCTCCTGCTGCTTCTGCACCGACTGTGACTTCGCAACCGACATATTACCCCGGGCAAACGCGGAAGACCTCAAAGACACTTCGATGTTGCTCACTAGTGACACCACTGCTGTAGGCGGTGTGCTCGGACATGAGCGGGCAATATGCCCCTTCTCATGACACTTGAAACACTCCACTTCGCTCTTGGACTTCCTCTGAGGTGAGGAAGGGCCCTGGCCTTTCTTTAACGGGAAGGGTTTCGACTTGGGATCAAAATTGGCACCAGTACTCTTAAATGTGTAATTAGTTGTGTCCTTAATTCGGAAGGGTGGAGTGGTACGCCCCTGGTTACCTGCCTCAGCTCTCTGTGCAGACCCGCACCCACGAATCAATGACAACCTGAGGTCAGCCAGCTCAGCCGCCTCCTGCAGAGTTTTAGGTTGCTTTTCTTTCAGATTAAGAGTCAAGTCACTGCCAGTACATTTGAATTTGTTTTCTAACAACACTAATTGCTTCACTGCATCAAAAGTAGTTGCCTTCTCCGACCTTAACCAATTCTCAAACGCATCTGACAGCTCTCTAGCGTGTTCCTGGAAAGTACTCTCCTTTCTCTTAGGAACAGCCCTAAACTTCAGCCTATAGGTCTCTGGCTGCAATTCATACGCTCTCAGGACAGCCTCTTTCAACACCTCGTAGTCAATGCAAGACTCTAGGGGTAAAGCATCGTACGCCTTGAGTGCTTTCCCCGTCAATCGTGAAGAAACAAGGGCTGCCCACTTCTCCTCGGGCCATTGGTGCTCCCGGCACTTTTTCTCAAAACGGAGAAAGAATTCTGTAACTCCTAACTCATCAAACACTGGAACCAACTTTAGTAGATGCGACAGGGACTGGTCATGGGTTCGACCCCCCTGGATGACCCGGTTCCTCGTCACCTCTACACAAGTTTTCTCTAGGTCAACATCGGCACAATACCTTGCAGACTCATACTTGAGCTCAGCCTCATGCATTTTCTGCTCGAGCGACAGCTCAGCCTCATGCTTCTGCTGCTGCTGTCTGAGCTCAGCCTCATGCTTTCGCTGCTCAAGCTCAGCCTGTCGCTCCTGCTGCTTAAGTTTGGCGAGCTCGAGCTGAAACAACATCTCGGGAGACAAACTTTGAAGAGGGAGTGCTACTACCGGGGACCCACCCCGTGAGTCACCTAGAGGCATACCCAACCGCCAGCGGACATCGGCCTGCGGGAACGTACTCGGCTCCGGAACCCGAGGGGGCGCCATGATAGGAGTTGAGTGGAATGGAGGCTGGGGCGAAGGTGCCCCAGCTCCCGCTCCACCCGAATCCCCACGCACCCCACCCAGCAGACAGGTAACCAGCTCACTTCTCGACAAACCGCTAGTACCAGAAAACCCTAAGACCGTGGCTACACACTGCAGTCCGTACCGGTCCAGTCCCGACACCCGGTCCGCCGTCACCGGCTCCTCCAAAAACCTCCGAGCATCCTCCTCATCGTTCACCACCCGAACGCCGTCTAACAACTCCACCTTCTCCACCTCCTCGCATGTCTCTCGCACTGTGCCCTCACTATGCTCAGACCCGTCCAGTGACATGATGGAGGCAACAACAAAATTCCCAAGTCAAGACAAAAGTAGCCAAACTCTCACGTAGCTTTATTCACAAAAAATATTCGAAGATGTTTTTAAGTGCAATACTAGGTCACCAATAAACTCCAACAAGTTCCATATATCCTCAAAACAATGTCCACTGCCACCACTGCAAGAAATAAATTCAACCCCAAATGGCAATAAGATTTCTCAAAAAAAAAATGCAACATTCAGTTCTCTATATCCTGGACTAAGGTCGCCATTTGTTACGACCGGCACAACGAAATAAACAAGGGCACTTAATATTGGACTAGAAGATAGGCTATATCTGCAACAACGGTACGCTAATTCCAAACCCTCGAACTATTAAGCCGGTGAACAAAACACTTAAACCCTCCAGAGGTAATCTACTGGATAACAGGGTATCAATTAACTGGGTTTAGTGCACTTCTACAAAGGCTTTCCGGTGACGGCAAAGCCTACTCACAACAGGAGTACTTACGTTAATAAAATGCTCTCAAGTAATAACAATGCTTAAATAAACTATAACAAGATTTAATAAAGGAGTATATGCTTACGTTAACTTTAGTGTGAGTCTGAACTCAACACTAAACTCTTCAATGCCCTATGAAAACACTGGAAGTCTAGTCCTACAGCAAACAGATATGGAATCTTCTGAAAACGTCTGATGCTCTAAGATGCTCGTCGAATATAGAACAGAAATAATGCAGGGGCAGGACACCAAAGCGTGTATCTTAAATACACCAACAAGTAGGATACATATATATAAAACAAGGGAGTGCAACAACTCTGTGACAGCACTAATAACAGCCACTCAAAAACAGTACTTCCTTAGCCAAAGTAACAGCCAAACTGGGTTGTGCACCATGCATCAACCTAGGCTAAAATAATACGTGAATAATTGCTAAAGCATACGCAGTTAAAGTTAATAAACACAATGCTGTCTTTCTTACTAATAAAGTCTAGCAGCGGCATAAAAGGTACAAGAAGCCTAGGCAGAGCGCAAGCATGCTCGTAGCCTACTGTCTCTCCTGAACAGATTTCCCTTATGTTACGTTAAGTGACTAGGAGGCTCTCTTGGTAAGTCCAGATCTCAAGTATCTGGTCTTACCTTGGCGCTCCACAAAGGTAAAAAAAAATGAGGTAGCAAGCATACAAGCAAGAGTAGGCAAAAGCCCTTCGCTTGTATGCTGCTACGCTCGCAAAGGAAAAATATGCACAAGGGTTACAGGCTACCTAGCTCCGTCGAAGTCGTACAGGCTCTGACTTGCCATATACATAACTCAGACAACGACCAAAGATACCCTCCACTGTCTAGCATTAAATAGTAACAAAGAACAACCCAATAATTAGAAGCACCCAATAATATGACTCCATGTGACTATGACTCTAATAATCCCTAAAGCTAGTGCAAAACATATATGTGAGAACTGGTGCTGGTAATACGACTGGCCGACTATGGAAGTCGTATGCAGAACCAGAAGGGATGAATAAATGAATAAAGATAAGAAGTATTGGAAAGAAGGAGTTCAGAGAGAGAAACAGCAGTAAAGAGGGTTAGATTGGGGACAGATTGCAAGGGACGTCTAGGACCAAGCACAACATACCAAGCTCTAAGGAGACACGCGGGAAGGAGCCCCCACCCACCGAGCTAAGACAGCGGCCCCCAATCACAGACCACTACGTCATGAAGAGCAGGCGTCATATGACACGCCAGGCCCGCCGGCCAATCACGAGCGGGTGGCACCGCCCAAGCGAGGAATGCACACGTACATACTACCACCTCGCTGCTTCCCTCGCTCTCTCTCTCCTTGCAATTCACACTACATAATTATCTTATAACTCTATCAATGATATAAAATACTTCCAAGTGTCACAGACAAGAATAAAGACAAACACTGATCTGTCTGTGACAACATGAATACTAAGAAAGAAAGAACATCGTTCTACGATTATTATAGCCCATTTCACTGCCCTGGCTAGCGCTAGCGAGCACGAGTACACTCTGGCAAGCTGGCCAGCGTAACAATAAATTAATATCCCCATGTCTTTATCTAGCGATGTGGCTTTTATTTGTCGGCCATTCATTTCATAATTGTATTTCTTATTTCTGCTACCGGCCTACAACACCTGACGTTTATTGACATTGAAAGGCATCTGTCATTTTTCAGTCCACTTGGTTACCTTGGAGGGCATATTTGATTTCGTATTGCACTTTGGTTTCGCGGGTAAATATATATATATATATATATATATAATTTATTGTTTTGCCTATCCATAATTGTAGACATAAATTTACCCCACAGCTCATTCATCTCGTTTATATAGTTATGTTTTGATTGCATGTTAGATAACGATTCTCTAAGTCTGACGAAATTTGTGTTTGTAAAGTCCGGAACATTTGTTGTTGTTTTTACCATGGAGTATTTGCATATAACGTTAATTCTTATGGTTTGGTGATCGGACGTTGACAGATGTTCACCGACATCCAAATTTGATATTAAATATTTGTGGGTATTGATTAAGAGCTCTAGTATGTTCCTGTCTTGCGTCGGCTGTTTTACGTGGTACCGTAAGAAAAAAGAAATGTCCTGGATGAAGTTAATCATTAAGCATAATTTCCGTTCAGGATATTCTAGTCAATATGGGGGAGGCTAGAGTCGCCTAGTAAAACAGTTTCATCAGCATTTAGGGTTTTCTCAAGTATTTCATAACAAATGATATCATCGGCAACAGTTTGTCTGGATGGTCGGTATACCGTAGTGATATATTATACTGTATGTTCATGTGTGTGTGTGTGTTTGTTTTGACACACTACAGTATATCTGCATTACTTTCGGGGTGAGTCACCTAAATCGGGTTTCAGTATGTCACAACGTACAGTACAACCCTCCCTCTCTGTTTTCCATTATTACGGTCTTTGTGAACAAAATATATATGATTCAATATGATATGCATGAACTAAATATATATGATTCAATATGATATGCATGAACTAAATATATATGATTCAATATGATATGCATGAACTAAATATATATGATTCAATATGATATACATGAACTCAATATATATGATTCAATATGATATGCATGAACTAAATATATATGATTCAATATGATATGCATGAACTAAATATATATGATTCAATATGATATGCATGAACTAAATGTATATGATTCAATATGATATGCATGAACTAAATATATATGATTCAATATGATATGCATGAACTAAATATATATGATTCAATATGATATGCATGAACTAAATATATATGATTCAATATGATATGCATGAACTAAATATATATGATTTAATATGATATGCATGAACTAAATATATATGATTCAATATGATATGCATGAACTAAATATATATTTGTAACGTTCAGATAGGTTTCAGTCATATAAATTAAGTCCTCTTTCGCGTTTAACAATAGTCATTTCAGTTCGTCTAATATGATTCTTATTGAGCAGGCCTTAACTTTATGGACATTATTTTAATATAGTTTCTCTCAGTATGTGGAGGATATACTGTATATCTCTCAATCGTGTGGATGGGTTAAGGGTTGTGACTCGAAACTCGAGGAGGTTCTCAATGTCATAGATAGTTAGATAGCTAGTTAAATAGACAGATAGAAAGAGGGAAAGAGCGAGAGAGAGAGAGACTTAGAGTTAGTTACAAGGTGTTACAAGGAATAGTTAGTATTTCAGAGACCTTGCAGTCCATTCCGAGGAGATACTCGAAGTGGAAGGAGAGAGAGAGAGTACGTAGATTTACAGTACATACCGGTACTGTAGATGCACTGCCCACACATACTGTACGATCCGAGCGATTGAGGCAGTTAGGACTTGATTCTTATAGATATGACAGAACCCCAAACAAAGATAAGTGGAAGGAAAGGATAGCAGAGAGCGAACGAGAGAGAGAGAGAGATAGAGAGAGAGAGAGAGAGAGAGAGAGAGGGAGAGGTGGGGGGGGGGGGGGGGGGAGAGAGAGAGAGAGAGAAAGTGAGTGAGTTAGACGTCCATGTGAATCGAGAACCCTAACAATTTCACATTGTTTCTGTCGCGATCTGTAACTCCAAAATACAATATAACGGTCTAACCTTGAAGATAAGCAGAGCATGGCGGTGGTGAAGCAACAGAGATTGTGTGCAGACAATCGGGCATTATTGTGTGAAAGCTGCGTTGGGAGAAAGACACTGGAGCTTCACGGAGGGTACAGTTGCGCTCATTAATTCTCATACATGTTGAAACCTTGGACAATATAAAGGAACCTCCAAAACACACACACACACACCAAAAAGTAATACTAATTAATACATAATAATAATAACACTAGAATAGCATATATTACAAATAACTATAATAAATAAATCACTAAAAAATTAATAGTGTTTCCGTGCTACCCGAAACAGCTTAGATAAATCATCATTAATAACTGCGACGGTATTTGTGTTAACCCTTTCATTATTTGGACGCTTTTTCTCATTTAATCTTGGGCTAACATTAAACGATATTACTAAATTTTGGGTGGCCCTTTTCGAATCAAAAGGGTAAAAAATAAATCAAATAATCCTCTAATAATATCAATTTCTTTCGAAAACTGATGAATATCATTTACTGATAGTCAAAATAAAATTAAAATGCGTCTGCGTCGTCGAATACTGATAAGGATAATTGATTTGGAATGATAATAGGGAGATTGACAAATGTTTAAATATTTGTCTACTTGCATATATGTTAAGAGGTGTTTTTTCTGGAACCCCTTCATCCCTCATGTAAACATGAGGGAAAAGGTTTGAGATTTTGAGACGCTCGCCCCCCCCCCCCCCCCCCCCCCGCCCCTTTCGTTATATATCTTAAGTCCTTTCGTGTCATTTAGGTGTCGATTTTTTCCCGGCGAAGTATACCGATAAAATCACAAATATGTCTGGAAGAGGGGTCCTTTGGGGTATCTTTTCAAACTTGATGGAGGTCTAGGGTGGAAACTAAAACAAATAGAAAAACTAAACAATTATCCCGTCAAGGCTGTTTCAACAGATGGAAGAGTATAGAGAACGTTAAATAATAAATGATCTTAGAATGTTATACATAGATTTGCAGTATATGATGGTAAGATGTAGCTAAATCCTATGTAAATAGGTTTCGGTGAACCACCGTATTCTGACCTCTCATTTTAGTCTATTTTCTGTTTTGATTATAAAAAGATAATAAGAAAAAGAGGAATAAGAGATTATTGGTTGGTCGATTTCAATTCATTAAAAGCTAGAGTTTAGTGAAGACAGGCATGTTCACTCAACGTTCAGTCAGAAACAGAAAAGAGTAGGAATATAAATAATCATAAATATTTGTTTGATTCAATATCAAAGCTACTGATGTATGTTTGTATATTAGTAAATATATGTTTATATACTGTTATTCATATTAGAAGATCATATTGGAAGGTAAAATTAATATCACAGCATATATACTCTTTTTGTAATAGCTTTTATTGATACATATCATATTTACATTAGGAATAGGAAGATACAATATCGGTAATAAGAAGAATAGTAATTAAAGGCTTGGGCGCTTTTAATTCAATAGTCGAGTGAAATAAAAGACAATTTATAAGTTCAGTATATAAAAGCTAGTTTACATAAGACAGTTGTTGACTGGGTTAGCCCATTGTTGCTTGTAAATAGGTTAAAGGCAACATTTAACCCCTTAAGGATTATGGCATGTTTCAGTAGTACTATTCTGGCTATCATTGGACGATAGTATTCAGCTTAGGAAGGATCTTTGGGAATCAGCTGAGGCATACCTGAGTTGGTTTTGACCCCATAGATTCCTAGAATTCCTTCGTAAACCGAACAAGATCTACTTGTTAGCCAGAATTTAATGCAAATACAATCTTCAAGTACTGAAGGGGATATGTAGTTTGTTTATATATGACAGTTGTTGCTTGAAGAAAGACCATAGTTGTTTACTAGGCTTACTTCTTTCCGTAACCTCCCTTACCGCCGCCATGTCCGCCACCACCGCCGCCATGTCCGCCACCACCGCCGCCATGTCCGCCACCAATGCTGAAGTTGATATGTCCTCCACCACCACCACCATGTCCTCCACCACCACCACCATGTCCTCCACCACCACCACCATGTCCTCCACCACCACCACCACCGCCGCCATATCCGCCGCCACCACCACTACCAAGGTTGAAGCTGTTGTGGCCAGATCCACCAGCATAACCCCCACCACCGCCACCATGTCCACCTCCACCACCGCCATGTCCTCCACCGCCACCGCCGCCATATCCGCCACCGCCGCCATATCCGCCACCGCCGCCATATCCGCCGCCGCCGCCATATCCGCCGCCGCCACCCCCACCAAGGTTGAAGCTGTTATGGCCTGATCCTCCTGCATAACCTCCACCACCACCGCCGCCGTGTCCTCCGCCACCTCCACCACCATGTCCTCCTCCACCACCACCGCCATAGACGCCACCGCCGCCGCCACCAATGTTGAAGCTAATATGGCCACCACCGCCGCCTCCATGACCCCCACCACCACCACCACCGCCGCCATAGCCACCAGGGCGGGCGACGGCTGTAGCTGCCAGACCAAACAAAAGAACACACGCTAACTTCTGAAAATAACAGAACGGATACATCAAATAAATACATTTGACTTACTTTGGATCAAGTATACAGTCAAGGTCAGGACTATATCAACTTCTTAAAATCGAGACAATGAGCGCTGAGTAGTGAATATGGCAAAGATATCCTGTCTACGACTGTACTTGCCAACAGGTGTATGTACAGTCACAATCATTAATTCTGACGCATTTTAAGCTCTCGAATTTATTAAAGAAATATTTGAAGTGGAATAACAATGAGCTCCAAATATTTCAGAGACACCTTCGGCAATGTAACTATAGTATTAATGACTGAATACACAATCGTACTATCTGTACGATGTATCGTGGAACAGCTATGGTATACTGCTGAAGTATTTTGAATAACTGATTAAACCACAAAAATCGGATAAATATGTTATATGAAGGGTTGACTTATAAACATACATATATATAGATCATAGGGAGGCGGTTGGGTATGGATGAACTCGACTGTACAGTTATACAACAAGGCAATCGGTACCCACTAAATATTAGGTAATTTTGTACAAACAAAAAGTCAATTAGTGTACATCTTACTTTACTAATTTGAATGGAACATTCGTGGCAAGAAATTATACTTGCGGCTTCCATATGTAACATCCCTTTTATGTAGTGGAAAATACTGCACATACACCAGCAAAAATAAGTTTCATTCCCTTAAGGGGGGTCACAGTTTTGTTTTTTATCTTTCTCTCCTTTTCTCTCTTTCCATGGCTTGTATCCATTCGGCCCCATTCAGCCAACTGATTTAAGACGTTTATCCCCATCCAGGGGTCGATTTCTTCCTGGCAAGCGATAGTGAGCCAGCATTGAATGGAGAAATCCGGCTTCGCCGGAGACAATTTCCTATCGACAAATGTTTGACAAATTTAGCTTGCTGTCAAAACAAATATATATATATATATGCTGGCTCGCTACCTCTCGCCAGGAAAATATTGACACCTGAATGGGGGTAAACGTCTTAAAACAATATGCTGAATGGGGCCGAATGGATACAAGCCAAAGAGAGAGGGAGAGAAAGACAAGAACAGCGAGGTGGGCTCCCTTAAACAATAAAACAATGTATATACATACGTTGTTACGTTTCTAAGAATGTAACACCGCATCCAAGTTCTCTGATTTTGCTTAAAGAACAATTCTTCAATGTAATAACATTTAATTTCTTAAACATGACTCGAGTAAGTTAATCATAAACATAATTTAATCTAATAATCTTAAATTTCAACGCATCATGAAATAATAATCACAAACAATGGGAGGAAATTTTCAGATAATAATTGTTGAATATATTGTTCTTTCCCAATCCCGTTTGGCTATTGTTTACTTCTCTTTCTTCCTCAGTTTTCAACTTACCATGTTGGTGGATGAGAATCAGATGTGTTGTGATGAGAGGCTGTCAAACTTGCTCTTATATACTCGATTGTCACAAGGTCACACTGGAATTGGGGGAGGCTGGTGATGCAGAAAGCCTGATTGACAAAACAAAAATTACATGAGATAATGGGCCATCAAATTGCAGTCAGTCTCGAGTGATTCGAGTATTTCAATTAGTGCATTACATGTAATGACAACAGCATGTTTTATTAGAAAAGTAATATATTTATTTTTCAGCTCTAAAGGGTTTCAAATTATACTCCCACCATTCCATTCGTTAAGATATTCTAACTTTATCAAAGATACCCTCCTCTTCCCTTTTTTCGATTATGTCAGAACTTCTCAGAATTTAGGCAACTTCACATGACTTTTTTTTTCTTTCGAAATGGCCTGCTATCAATTTTGGCTATCACTTTGTATTACCTTTCTCTGATTTTGTATTCAATTACCTTTAAGGTGCGATAGCCATCAACTCCAGGTTTCTACGTAATTTAATTATAGTATCTATAGCCAAATACCTCAATCCCGGAGGTGGTGGACATGAATGAATCGCCTCCATGTTCTGTCATCCGTCAGCTGGTGCCCCTCCTCCCACCCCACACCAGTTTCACTCCTATGCCTCTTAACTTTACCCTTCCATATTCTCGGTCTACCTTTCTCTCTCTGGTCTTCCACCTTACTCGTACAACTTTACTTTTTTTTTTTTTTTTTTTTTTTTTTTTTTCTATATTCCAACTTCCTTCCACTCTGGCATAGGCTGAGAGCCTTAACATTCACCGCTTTACAATGAACAGGGAAGCCCGTGAGGTCTTGTTCCAGTCTAGGGAGTGAGACATGTGAAGCACGTAGAGTACAACGAGCACCTGCCATCTTGCCTTCACATAGGCACGTGCTCACTCATGGCCCGAAACGACCCCATCTCTGAAGCCACCTCGTTCCCGTGCTTCACTGTCTCATCCCCTACACTCGGACTCTCACACTTACACACACACAACGCCACCTGTTGAGCAGATAACTCTCCATACGCTCCATATGACCGAACCACCTCAAGGTGTTCCTCTTCATACACACCAGCACATCTACAACCAAACCACACTATAATTAACCTCTGTAAATGTCCACTATCATCTAAATGTATAAGCCAAATCTTATAGGCTGGCCTACCGCAGGACGATTATTGTACCATATTATAAACAATTAGTAGATGTGCCACATACCGTAATCACATGAATTAGTACCATCGAAGGGGGTCTGGCTTTCACCATAATCTGTAATAAACAGGTATTAAGTGATATAAGAACTCATTAATTTGTCCAAGGTTATCATATCAAAATTACATATCCATAACATTGATATAATTGTCTTGTAGAATAATTATATTTGTAACTAGAAGGCCTCTCTGCTGGTACTGGCTTCACCCTGGCCCATACACTATGTACAGCTATCTCCTTAAGAAGTGTCACAGGTTACTCCCTCCCTCCACCCTCCCAGGTAAAGGAGTCATTTGTAATGTTGGCATCCCCACACACACTACCGGAATCCCTCATTCCCCAATTGACTACTTGCGAGTTCCATTCTATAAGGAAGTTGGAGCTGTAGACATCGATATTTAGCAGAATAACTAGCTATAATACGGTTGTAATAAGTTTATAAATACATAAAACCAAATTTGACATACTATTTATTTATCAGAAACCTACATAATTACTGTATTTGTGTTTATTATCGATGTTTACAGGCTGAACTTCCTTATAGCCTGAAACTCGCAAGTGGAATAATGGCTCTTTGAGCAGTATGTATCGCCTTACTAGTGGTTGTCCCCTCACAGGATGGGGGGCGCTGCTCAATAAACTCGCCCCTCGGGGCAAAATCAAAATCAAATCGCAAGTGGTCAATTACTTCTCCCCCTTTACCCCCCTTCCCCCAACTCTCTCTCTCTCTCTATCCCTACCCCACTCACCCGTAATACCGTATAGCCCTGTTTACCTTATAATATATGTTTGTCGCTCTGCGCTGCACTGATTCGAGTCTCAGAATGTGCCTGTTCAGATCAAGATATCTTGATTCAGATAAAGTGACCAAAACTGCTCGCCATATTCAAGGTGGGGTCTCACCGTACTTTTGAACAATGGTACTATTATGTGCTCATGTTCATTAATACATTTTAGTTATATGAATCTCAATGCTTTGTGTGCCTTGTTTGCAGCTGCTATACATTGGTTGGAAGATTTTAGGTTTTCATAAATTAATATCCCCATGTCTTTATCTAGCGATGTGGCTTTTATTTGTCGGCCATTCATTTCATAATTGTATTTCTTATTTCTGCTACAGGCCTACAACACCTGACGTTTATTGACATTGAAGGGCATCTGTCATTTTTCAGTCCACTTGGTTACCTTGGAGGGCATATTTGATTTCGTATTGCACTTTGGTTTCGCGGGTAAATATATATATATATATATATATATATATATATATATATATATATATATATATATATATATATATATATATATATATATATATATATATATATATATATATATATATATATATATATATATATATATATATATATAATTTATTGTTTTGCCTATCCATAATTGTAGACATAAATTTACCCCACAGCTCATTCATCTCGTTTATATTGTTATGTTTTGATTGCATGTTAGATAACGATTCTCTAAGTCTGACGAAATTTGTGTTTGTAAAGTCCGGAACATTTGTTGTTGTTTTTACCATGGAGTATTTGCATATAACGTTAATTCTTATGGTTTGGTGATCGGACGTTGACAGATGTTCACCGACATCCAATTTTGATATTAAATATTTGTGGGTATTGATTAAGAGCTCTAGTATGTTCCTGTCTTGCGTCGGCTGTTTTACGTGGTACCGTAAGTAAAAAGAAATGTCCTGGATGAAGTTAATCATTAAGCATAATTTCCGTTCAGGATATTCTAGTCAATATGGGGGAGGCTAGAGTCGCCTAGTAAAACAGTTTCATCAGCATTTAGGGTTTTCTCAAGTATTTCATAACAAATGATGTCATCGGCAACAGTTTGTCTGGATGGTCGGTATACCGTAGTGATATATTATATGTTCATGTGTGTGTGTGTGTTTGTTTTGACACACTACACTATATCTGCATTACTTTCGGGGTGAGTCACCTCAATCGGGTTTCAGTATGTCACAACGTACAGTACAACCCTCCCTCTCTGTTTTCAATTATTACGGTCTTTGTGAACTAAATATATATGATTCAATATGATATGCATGAACTAAATATATATTTGTAACGTTCAGATAGGTTTCAGTCATACAAATTAAGTCCTCTTTCGCGTTTAACAATAGTCATTTCAGTTCGTCTAATATGATTCTTATTGAGCAGGCCTTAACTTTATGGACATTATTTTAATATAGTTTCTCTCAGTATGTGGAGGATACACTGTATATTTCTCAATCGTTTGGATGGGTTAAGGGTTGTGACTCGAAACTCGAGGAGGTTCTTAATTTCATAGATAGTTAGATAGCTAGTTAGATAGAGAGGGAGAGAGAGACTTAGAGTTAGTTAGAAGGAGTTACAAGGAATAGTTAGTATTTCAGAGACCTTGCAGTCCATTCCGAGCAGATATTCGAAGTGGAAGGAGAGAGAGAGAGAGTACGTAGATTTACAGTACATACTGTAGATGCACTGCCCACACATACTGTACGATCCGAGCGATTGAGGCAGTTAGGACTTGATTCTTATAGATATGACAGAACCTCAAACAAAGATAAGTGGAAGGAAAGGATAGCAGAGAGCGAACGAGACAGAGAGAGAGAGAGAGAGAGAGAGAGAGAGAGAGAGAGAGAGAGAGAGAGTGAGTGAGTGAGTTAGACGTCCATGTGAATCGAGAACCCTAACAATTTCACAGTGTTTCTGTCGCGATCTGTAACTCCAAAATAAAATATAACGGTCTAACCTTGAAGATAAGCAGAGCATGGCGGTGGTGAAGAAACAGAGATTGTGTGCAGACAATCGGGCATTATTGTGTGAAAGCTGCGTTGGGAGAAAGACACTGGAGCTTCACGGAGGGTACAGTTGCGCTCATTAATTCTCATACATGTTGAAACCTTGGACAATATAAAGGAACCTCCAAAACACACACACACACACCAAAAAGTAATACTAATTAATACATAATAATAATAACACTAGAATAGCATATATTACAAATAACTATAATAAATAAATCACTAAAAAATTAATAGTGTTTCCGTGCTACCCGAAACAGCTTAGATAAATCATCATTAATAACTGCGACGGTATTTGTGTTAACCCTTTCATTATTTGGACGCTTTTTCTCATTTAATCTTGGGCTAACATTAAACGATATTACTAAATTTTGGGTGGCCCTTTTCGAATCAAAAGGGTAAAAAATAAATCAAATAATCCTCTAATAATATCAATTTCTTTCGAAAACTGATGAATATCATTTACTGATAGTCAAAATAAAATTAAAATGCGTCTGCGTCGTCGAATACTGATAAGGATAATTGATTTGGAATGATAATAGGGATATTGACAAATGTTTAAATATTTGTCTACTTGCATATATGTTAAGAAGTGTTTTTTCTGGAACCCCTTCATCCCTCATGTAAACATGAGGGAAAAGGTTTGAGATTTTGAGACGCTCGCCACCCCCCCCCTTCCCCCCCCCCCCCCCCCCCCCCCCCCCCCCGCCCCTTTCGTTATATATCTTAAGTCCTTTCGTGTCATTTAGGTGTCGATTTTTTCCCGGCGAAGTATACCGATAAAATCACAAATATATCTGGAAGAGGGGTCCTTTGGGGTATCTTTTCAAACTTGATGGAGGTCTAGGGTGGAAACTAAAACAAATAGAAAAACTAAACAATTATCCCGTCAAGGCTGTTTCAACAGATGGAAGAGTATAGAGAACGTTAAATAATAAATGATCTTAGAATGTTATACATAGATTTGCAGTATATGATGGTAAGATGTAGCTAAATCCTATGTAAATAGGTTTCGGTGAACCACCGTATTCTGACCTCTCATTTTAGTCTATTTTCTGTTTTGATTATAAAAAGATAATAAGAAAAAGAGGAATAAGAGATTATTGGTTGGTCGATTTCAATTCATTAAAAGCTAGAGTTTAGTGAAGATAGGCATGTTCACTCAACGTTCAGTCAGAAACAGAAAAGAGTAGGAATATAAATAATCATAAATATTTGTTTGATTCAATATCAAAGCTACTGATGTATGTTTGTATATTAGTAAATATATGTTTATATACTGTTATTCATATTAGAAGATCATATTGGAAGGTAAAATTAACATCACAGCATATATACTCTTTTTGTAATAGCTTTTATTGATACATATCATATTTACATTAGGAATAGGAAGATACAATATCGGTAATAAGAAGAATAGTAATTAAAGGCTTGGGCGCTTTTAATTCAATAGTCGAGTGAAATAAAAGACAATTTATAAGTTCAGTATATAAAAGCTAGTTTACATAAGACAGTTGTTGACTGGGTTAGCCCATTGTTGCTTGTAAATAGGTTAAAGGCAACATTTAACCCCTTAAGGATTATGGCATGTTTCAGTAGTACTATTCTGGCTATCATTGGACGATAGTATTCAGGTTAGGAAGGATCTATGGGAATCAGCTGAGGCATACCTGAGTTGGTTTTGACCCCATAGATTCCTAGAATTCCTTCGTAAACCGAACAAGATCTACTTGTTAGCCAGAATTTAATGCAAATACAATCTTCAAGTACTGAAGGGGATAAGTAGATTGTTTAGATATGACAGTTGTTGCTTGAAGAAAGACCATAGTTGTTTACTAGGCTTACTTCTTTCCGTAACCTCCCTTACCGCCGCCATGTCCGCCACCACCGCCGCCATGTCCGCCACCACCGCCGCCATGTCCGCCACCACCGCCGCCATGTCCGCCACCAATGCTGAAGTTGATATGTCCTCCACCACCACCACCATGTCCTCCACCACCACCACCATGTCCTCCACCACCACCACCACCGCCGCCATATCCGCCGCCACCACCACTACCAAGGTTGAAGCTGTTGTGGCCAGATCCACCAGCATAACCCCCACCACCGCCACCATGTCCACCTCCACCACCGCCATGTCCTCCACCGCCACCGCCGCCATATCCGCCGCCGCCGCCATATCCGCCGCCGCCACCCCCACCAAGGTTGAAGCTGTTATGGCCTGATCCTCCAGCATAACCTCCACCACCACCGCCGCCGTGTCCTCCGCCACCTCCACCACCATGTCCTCGTCCACCACCACCGCCATAGCCGCCACCGCCGCCGCCACCAATGTTGAAGCTAATATGGCCACCACCGCCGCCTCCATGACCCCCACCACCACCACCACCGCCGCCATAGCCACCAGGGCGGGCGACGGCTGTAGCTGCCAGACCAAACAAAAGAACACACGCTAACTTCTGAAAATAACAGAACGGATACATCAAATAAATACATTTGACTTACTTTGGATCAAGTATACAGTCAAGGTCAGGACTATATCAACTTCTTAAAATCGAGACAATGAGCGCTGAGTAGTGAATATGGCAAAGATATCCTGTCTACGACTGTACTTGCCAACAGGTGTATGTACAGTCACAATCATTAATTCTGACGCATTTTAAGCTCTCGAATTTATTAAAGAAATATTTGAAGTGGAATAACAATGAGCTCCAAATATTTCAGAGACACCTTCGGCAATGTAACTATAGTATTAATGACTGAATACACAATCGTACTATCTGTACGATGTATCGTGGAACAGCTATGGTATACTGCTGAAGTATTTTGAATAACTGATTAAACCACAAAAATCGGATAAATATGTTATATGAAGGGTTGACTTATAAACATACATATATATAGATCATAGGGAGGCGGTTGGGTATTGATGAACTCGACTGTACAGTAATACAAAAAGGCAATCGGTACCCACTAAATATTAGGTAATTTTGTACAAACAAAAAGTCAATTAGTGTACATCTTACTTTACTAATTTGAATGGAACATTCGTGGCAAGAAATTATACTTGCGGCTTCCATATGTAACATCCCTTTTATGTAGTGGAAAATACTGCACATACACCAACAAAAATAAGTTTCATTCCCTTACGGGGGTCACAGTTTTGTTTTTTATCTTTCTCTCCTTTTCTCTCTTTCCCTGGCTTGTATCCATTCGGCCCCATTCAGCCAACTGTTTTAAGACGTTTATCCCCATCCAGGGGTCGATTTCTTCCTGGCAAGCGATAGTGAGCCAGCATTGAATGGAGAAATCCGGCTTCACCGGAGACAATTTCCTATCGACAAATGTTTGACAAATTTAGCTTGCTGTCAAAACAAATATATATATATATATATGCTGGCTCGCTACCTCTCGCCAGGAAAATATTGACACCTGAATGGGGGTAAACGTCTTAAAACAATATGCTGAATGGGGCCGAATGGATACAAGCCAAAGAGAGAGGGAGAGAAAGACAAGAACAGCGAGGTGAGCTCCCTTAAACAATAAAACAATGTATATACATACGTTGTTACGTTTCTAAGAATGTAACACCGCATCCAAGTTCTCTGATTTTGCTTAAATTCTTCAATGTAATAAAATTTAATTTCTTAAACATGACTCGAGTAAGTTGATCATAAACATAATTTAATCTAATAATCTTAAATTTCAACGCATCATGAAATAATAATCACAAACAATGGGAGGAAATTTTCAGATAATAATTGTTGAATATATTGTTCTTTCCCAATCCCGTTTGGCTATTGTTTACTTCTCTTTCTTCCTCAGTTTTCAACTTACCATGTTGATGGATGAGAATCAGATGTGTTGTGATGAGAGGCTGTCAAACTTGCTCTTATATACTCGATTGTCACAAGGTCACACTGGAATTGGGGGAGGCTGGTGATGCAGAAAGCCTGATTGACGAAACAAAAATTACATGAGATAATGGGCCATCAAATTGCAGTCAGTCTCGAGTGATTCGAGTATTTCAATTAGTGCATTACATGTAATGACAACAGCATGTTTTATTAGAAAAGTAATATATTTATTTTTCAGCTCTAAAGGGTTTCAAATTATACTCCCACCATTCCATTCGTTAAGATATTCTAACTTTATCAAAGATACCCTCCTCTTCCCTTTTTTCGATTATGTCAGAACTTCTCAGAATTTAGGCAACTTCACATGACTTTTTTTTCTTTCGAAATGGCCTGCTATCAATTTTGGCTATCACTTTGTATTACCTTTCTCTGATTTTGTATTCAATTACCTTTAAGGTGCGATAGCCATCAACTCCAGGTTTCTACGTAATTTAATTATAGGCTGGTGCCCCTCCTCCCACCCCACACCAGTTTCACTCCTATGCCTCTTAACTTTACCCTTCCATATTCTCGGTCTACCTTTCTCTCTCTGGTCTTCCACCTTACTCGTACAACTTTACTCTTTTACTCTCCATACGCTCCATATGACCGAACCACCTCAAGGTGTTCCTCTTCATACACACCAGCACATCTACAACCAAACCACACTATAATTAACCTCTGTAAATGTCCACTATCATCTAAATGTATAAGCCAAATCTTATAGGCTGGCCTACCGCAGGACGATTATTGTACCATATTATAAACAATTAGTAGATGTGCCACATACCGTAATCACATGAATTAGTACCATCGAAGGGGGTCTGGCTTTCACCATAATCTGTAATAAACAGGTATTAAGTGATATAAGAACTCATTAATTTGTCCAAGGTTATCATATCAAAATTACATATCCATAACATTGATATAATTGTCTTGTAGAATAATTATATTTGTAACTAGAAGGCCTCTCTGCTGGTACTGGCTTCACCCTGGCCCATACACTATGTACAGCTATCTCCTTAAGAAGTGTCACAGGTTACTCCCTCCCTCCACCCTCCCAGGTAAAGGAGTCATTTGTAATGTTGGCATCCCCACACACACTACCGGAATCCCTCATTCCCCAATTGACTACTTGCGAGTTCCATTCTATAAGGAAGTTGGAGCTGTAGACATCGATATTTAGCAGAATAACTAGCTATAATACGGTTGTAATAAGTTTATAAATACATAAAACCAAATTTGACATACTATTTATTTATCAGAAACCTACATAATTACTGTATTTGTGTTTATTATCGATGTTTACAGGCTGAACTTCCTTATAGCCTGAAACTCGCAAGTGGTCAATTACTTCTCCCCCTTTACCCCCCTTCCCCCAACTCTCTCTCTCTCTCTATCCCTACCCCACTCACCCGTAATACCGTATAGCCCTGTTTACCTTATAATATATGTTTGTGTTTTATATTATAGATATTCCAAAACAATTAAATATGGGCGTAAATAGTCCCTTCTTTATCTTTAAAGCCTATCAATACAATCAAGCTCCCATAATGTTTTACTCAGCTTCGTGACAATTGGTTCATGTATATTTCTATATCTTAATTAGAAACAGACAGAGACATAAACATAACTTCTTCCATTTTTGTTGGGGGGGGGGGTGCTAATAATACATATCCCTTTTACCTGCATGAAATATATAAGAGATTACGTGACCATACATACACACATACACACACACACACACACACATACACACTCTAATATGACGCACATTATGATGTGTTATCCACTGCCACAGATTATCATGATTCATTTGACATTAAATATTATTTGTTATACCGAGTAACAACCATAACCAAATAGCATATCCTTTAGTGCTAGGGTTTTATTACATCCATATATTTTTGTTTTACGCAACTGTGGAAGGATCTGTGGTAGCTAAAGGGGTTAAATGGGATAGTATGCAGGATTATATTTGCTCCCTGCCCATCCTAGACTACAAAAATTGTCTAATAATTGCCATAATATATAAACAAAGAAAAGAGAGAATATGGAAAGTTCCAGTAACTTAATTTGGGGAGGAAGACAGAAGTGTGTATGTGTGTGTGTGTGTGGGGGGGGGGGGGGGAGGAGGAGGAGAGAAATAGGGTATACTGGTAGAAAGGAATGCCGGTGTGGGGAATCCTGGGGTTCTGGGGGGAAGGTTTAGGGTACCGGTACCAACAAGACATAGCTTCTCCCCTGATTATATAGGGGATAGATGAGAGAACCACTGTGTCACGACTTATGCACATAGGTGTACAGTATTTTACATATATATTATTTGTATTATTATTAGTATTAGTATTATTATTATTATTAATTATTATTATTATTATTATTTTATTATTATTATTGTATTATTATTATTATTATTATTATTATTATTATTATTATTATTATTTCGGTATGTTTAGTTTTCTCTCTAGGCTTCTATGAAGCTTAAAAGAATACTCCCTACACCCCACCTTTTAGATACATTCCTGCAATGGCCAAACTAATGGGCCGAACGGCTCAAAATCTCATAACCAATGGGGCTAAATATCTAAGTTTAACTCACCTTAAATGGCAGAAATATGAGGTCGATTTTTCTAACATCTTCGGGGTTTTATGACGTTGTTAGTCTAGATTTCTGTCTTATTTATACTGAATATACTTTAGAATACTAGGAGTTGCATACGTAGCTGAAATCAGTAGTTCTCCGAAGACCTAGATGAGAACTGTGTAATTCGAGGATCAAAAGCTTACAATCCTCATATATTTCTAGTCACCCTTTTACTGTCCTTTATATTTTATTTGTGTCTTTTCTCGTATTATTAATCAAGTAATGTATTGCTCTCTTGACATTTCAAAATTCTTCATTAATATTACTGAAGAACTTTTTAATTCTGCTGTACTAATAGCCTTTGATATACTCACTCATACATTTACTCAAAATAATGTATACACGGTAGATCGAATTAATCAACATATTTTATAGTTTTCGAACCTCAATGTTTTTTGTACATTAGGCCTATGATGGAATCCAAGACGCTAAGTTTAACTTTTCTTTCACACTAACTTCAATTTTCATGTTCAACCTGCATATAGATACTTCTCTAATTTAGATGGTTCGCTCGTTCAGATGGTTTTGATTGACAATGATAATAATTTTGATAAATCAAGTGGCTTCTATTCATTTGCTGTATTGTTAAGGGGTAATGTATACCATAACTACTGAAAATAACATTCCCACAAGGTAAACTGACGAACTGCCGTACATGATGCAATTCACATGCTAGCCAAGTCATAACACTATCGTTTGTGTAGCCTGCATAGACAATAATTTTAGATCATGCTTCACTCTATTAACCAAAGATCAATGACCAGTGAGATGAACAGAAAGATAAATATACAGATAGATAAGTAGCTAGATAGAAGCAGCCATCCCCTGATGTCCTTAAGTTAAGTAGAGCTTGAAGTAAATGGATGACTGCCTCTCTGTTGGACATCATAATTTTTTTTTTTTTTTTTTTTTTAAAGAGACAATGAACGGAGGAAGGAAAAACACAGATAAAACAAAAAGGTCCATGTGCCTAAAGGCATCCTCCATTCATAAAATGTTTGTAACAACTGGATTTAAACATTTGTAGATTGTAAGTTTGTGGAAAGCAATTCGAGGGAAGTGAATTCCAAAGAGTAGTAGCTCTGGGGATAAATTAATTCTGATAAGCAGAAGTTCTGCATTGTGGAGGAGAAAGTGTAAATTCATGTGCGCTCTCAGCTGCCCTAGTTCTACAGGGAAAAATGTGGAGAGGCGGCACAATTGACGCAAGTTCCTCGGAACAATTGCTGTGAAAATATCTGTAGAATAATGCAAGGGATGCAACGTTTCTTCGTATGGATAATGTAGGAAGGTCCTGTGTGATTGCAGGGTTATTGATTAATCTAATAGCTTTATTTTGAATTTTGTCCAACTGTCTCAATGCAACCACTCCACTTCCACCCCACAGAGGTGAACAGTAATCCATCTGAGAACGCACATGACTTTTATATATTACGGCCAACTGCTCGTCAGTGAAGAATTCTCGAACTCTGTACAGGAGTCCCAGTTTTTTAGAGGCATTCTTAGCAATGATTCTAACATAATGTGTCCAGCTCAAGTTAGTAGGTAATGTTACACCGAGAATGTCAATACTAGGGGAAGTGGGAATATTTACATCATTAAAAAATATATATGGGAGTTTGCGTCTTTAAAACAAATGTTATATGTTAATCTTTGTTTTTCAAGTACACAGGTTGTTCATTAAGATGTACAGTTGGTCATATTAATTTGTATCCATTATTCGTGATTTTATGTATGAGAGGAAACAGTGTGATTGAATTACGATAACGATTTGCTATAAAACCGTTAATTGGTCAAATGATTTAACTACTTCATAAGAATATACACTTCTAAATTCAACCATACTAATTGTTCTTCCATGCATCAAATATCAGTTTATAAATTCATGTGGCCAACTGTACATACCAAGAAAATATGCATGAATATTTTCCATTGTTTATATTTTCATGGAGATGCGAAAAGGTGACAGAATAATATTGCATTAATTAGAACGCTTATCATAATACATCTGTGAAAATGTATAAGTGATGTAATATTGCAATACAGACGTAACGTGTGGGAGTTTCGTTCTCAGTTATTTTATTGTTTGCCAATCTCCTCATGGAAGTATCGAATTGTACAATGACGCGGGTCATTTTGATGGGTACCGTTTCTGTTGCAAGGGGGTCTTTTTTTTGGATCCTCCCTGTTCTGCTCCATTATTTTGGAAATTTTACGATGCTTCACCTCATTTAGCGATTGCTTAACGTTTATAAGAAAATTCATCGATTTACGTTCACCCCTGCATTTTTTTTTTTTTTTTTTTTTTTTAGAAATCAGCCTTTGGCCGGAACATTATTCTACTGAAAACTGCATAAGTGATTGAAAGGGGTTAGTGGACCTTTGTTTAGTTTAGAAGGGATATTTAATGGTGGGGTACTTTGTATTTTAATTTATTTATTTACGTATTTATATATTTTGTTTAGAGGGCCAATATAAAAATACTCCGCTTTAACATGGACAACACAATTAAAGCCTTCATTAATAAGTAAACAATCATACATAAAACAAAATATACATATAAACAATCGTCGAACCAGTTAGTGTTACCCTTTAACCCTTTTAGTGTATGAGGATGCATTTATTTAGCATATTTGTATTATCAGTAGACTGTTTTATTCTGTTTTGTATGATATTGTATGAGCTATATGATTAAGGGGAGGTAAAACAAATTTTAGACCACCTTCTTCATGTTTAGCCCCATTACTTTTGAGATTTCTGAAACGTTCGCCCTATCAGATTAGCGATGATAAGACCTTTCGCCCCATTTAAATGTAAATTTTAAGACCATTCCTTCGATGTAGGTGTTCAATTTGTCCTGGCGAGCGATGCAAGCCTGTAATTTTGGAGGAACCGACCTTCGGCCGGAACATTGATCTACGGAAAAATATGCAAATTTATCTCGAAGGGAATGTTGGGGATTTTTTAAGAATGATGGTAGTTTAGGGAGAAAGCAAAAATAATACTATATAAATGAATAAATAAACAAATAAATATATTTATTCGAGAAAGTTTGATAGTTTCCTTTGATACTGAAGAGGGTGTAATTTTCGAAAACTATGTAAAACAGTGTATACAAGGAGTATTAACAATATTATACTAATTTTATTAAGTACAATGCACAATCACAAGACATATATAGATGTCTGAGCACCCATGATCTGAAATGGGTAATCATAAAGTATTCCAATAATCAAAACCATAAGATCATAGTCACTATTGGCCCACCACAATGATGTTATATTAGGTGTTTTCGCTCTATTTTAGGTTTACGTGTCTTGCTTATCTCTCTCTCTCTTTCTATCTCCCTTTCTCTTTCACTCTCTCTTGCTGTATTATATACTAATTATATACACGCAATATATATACTTATCTAAAAATTATAATAAATACCAGAGCAACATGTACATTAAAACGTTATATTATCTAAACTTAAACAACAGTATGCCAAGCGTATAAAACATATAGTGATCAGATCAAGTTAGATATATGATTATAGGGATTAATAACAGGTTCAATTAGAATTATATATTTTATTTGAAACACCAAACCATTAGGTTTTGAGGCCGGGTGACTGGATATTAGGAGTTGAAGGAGTAGCTTATTTCCCTCCGTACCCCTTACCACCTCCACCATGCCCTCCACCACCTCCTCCACCGTGTCCACCACCACCTCCTCCACCGTGTCCACCACCTCCTCCACCAATGCTGAAGTTGATGTGTCCTCCACCACCGCCTCCATGACCACCACCACCGCCACCACCATATCCGCCACCACCACCGCCTCCAAAGCCACCGCCACCACCTCCGAGGTTGAAATTATTATGTCCCGAACCTCCAGCATATCCTCCTCCACCACCACCGCCGCCGCCACCACCTCCACCATATCCTCCACCACCACCGCCTCCAAATCCACCACCACCACCTCCAAGATTGAAGTTATTATGGCCAGACCCACCAGCATAGCCGCCTCCACCACCACCACCTCCACCATGGCCACCACCACCACCTCCAAATCCACCACCACCACCTCCAAATCCACCACCACCGCCTCCAAGATTGAAGTTATTATGGCCAGATCCACCAGCATACCCGCCTCCACCACCACCACCACCACCACGACCTCCACCACCGCCGCCGCCATGACCACCTCCACCACCACCAATATTGAAGCTAATATGTCCACCACCACCATGACCACCTCCCCCACCGCCATAACCACCGGGCTTGGCGATGGTTACAGCTGCCATCGCCAGCAATAGGACACAAGACACCTTCTGTAAAAGCAAAAATCACATAATCATTTTTAAACACATTTAATATTTCGACTCCCGAAAAATAATATACGGTTTACAGTTTAAGTTTCGACTTGCTTCTTACTTTGCTATATTTCCCATTACTCTACCCTCTTAGATAACTTATTTTAAGCCAGTCTATTCTCCATCCAACCCAATAACGTATTTTAAGCCAGTCTATTCTCCATCCAACCCAACCCAACCCAAAACACTCTTTATGGCCTACACAGAATCATAATGGTGTTTACCAGGAATAACACATGCCCTACTACTAATGGATCACTCGCAGAGTAAAGTATATTTGTATGTATGTTCTATACACTGTATATATGATATTTGAATTAACAGGGGTTAGGTATGAATTAATGTCCACTAATAAGTGATACTTAACCCCTTGAAGCTCTGACGTGTTTTAACAGTTTATCATGGCCAGCATTAGAAGATTTTATGCAGCTTAGGAAGGATCTGTGGGTATTTAAAGGGTAAAGGCTATGCCAATCAATCCTCTGACTTCCATATACCCTCCCTAATTTGAATAAAATCGTCTAATAATTACCAGAAAACAGAAAGGAAACGCGTCTTGGATCTTGAAAGGGTTAAGCAGTATTAAAGGTTTTAACTCAGATAAAATAGAACTTGTAACATTGATTTAAAAAAGTTAATACTCGTCTCAATAGAAAGGTTTGAACATAAATCATGTCGTAATCGGTTTGAAATGGCTTATATGAACAATTATTTCATATCAATAAGCGATGCATAAAATAGTGTCTTCATGGAAATGTCTTATTTAGAATGTTTGTAATTTGGTCTTTAAAAGTTCTCCCAATGCTATATAGAATCATTTGGCAGAAGCTGGAAGAACACAAGCCAAGGTGTAGTAATATTAGTATAAGAGGATACAGTATCTGTAATAGGCGATTCATTATATGTGTTATATGGATCATTTTGGCTCGGTTTAATAGGGAACACAAGGTAAAACTTGAAGGTGATTGTACCAACTTTATATATATATATATTGGGGTCATTAACTCATTATATGGTTATTGTATCGTAAATATTAGATCTTTAATATTAATTTTATTGTGTCGTTATATTGAATTACGGTTGGAATAGTTATCAACAACATTAGCATTTGGTCCGTGTAGCAGATAAGACAGTGTAATTAAATCAGTAATTGTGTTGAGTTGTAATTGTATTGTGCTGTTTTACAAATCTACCATTCATTACCGTAATCTTATAAATTAGTTAGTTATATGATATTATAACTATTTTTGTTTAATATACTCAAACACCATTTCACCAATATCACCATTTAAGCCACAATTCACCGTTGCGAAAGACAACAATTGCAATTGTAAAATATATTTGTATTGTTTCCATATTTGTGGAGAGATCTTTAATCCCTGCACCATCATTATGTAATGTTCATCATATTCTGATACCATTAGATGATATTCTTTAGCTTATAATCTACCTCTACGACTCAAATGGGTAAATACGAGCTCAATACACCCTATGAATGACACAGGTTCTTCATAAACTGCATAAAATCGTCTAAATGTTGCCAAAATCAAAGGTAAGAAGCATCATGGTGCAGAAGGGGTTAAAGTACAATCGACTGCACAATTATCTTGTTCACTAAGGGAGGATGGACGTATTTATTTGCTAATTTATGTACCGGTATATGTTTATGATTCTTAGTTTCCTTCCTAGACAATCATCAAGTTAAGAAAACTCCCCCTCAAGTCCCTCCTTCATGATAAATTTGTACATTTTTCGATAGAACAAGGTCCTGGCCAAAGGCCGGATCCTCCTAAATTACAGGCTCGCTATCGTTCGCCAGGAAAAAGTCGACACCTAAATAACACTAAGTCTTAATATTGATAAAGAAATGAGGCGAAAGGTCTTAAAATCGCCAAACTAATGGGCCGAACGTCTTACAATCTGAAAACCAATGGAGCTAAAGATGAGGAAGAAGGGGGACCAGATAAAAAACGACCCATCTCCCCTTAAAGGGAAAACACTGACTCGCGGTATGAGGCTTGACGTGCATGTTTCGAAATATTACATCAACGCGTCAAAGTTCTTCAATCAAATCAATATCACATATCACTGCAGGCGTGTTTACCATGTTGGCAGATCTGGCACCAGACTTGATGTGATAACCAGCGGATGACACCTCTCTTATATACTGAACAACAAGGCCGAAGAGACAGGGAAAGGAACAATTGAGGAGAACAAAGCAGATTATTGAAATTAAAATAGCTGGTTTCGGCATCTCAAGGCTAATGATACAAAAATTATGATGATACACGGTGAACATATGAAAAACCTGTGAGGAAATTTGGGGAGGCCATGATACTCTGATTAAGGGGATTTGTTTTGTCTGGCTCCCCTTGCCCCTCATGTATAGCCCCATTAGTTTGACGATTTTAAGACCTTTTGTACCATTTAGGTGTCGATATTTTCTTGGCGAGCGATAGCGAGCCTGTAATTTAGGGAGAAATGTTTCTTCCGAAAAATTTACAAATTAATATCGAAAGGGGGTCTTGGGGGTACCTTTTAAAGCTTGATGGAATTCTTGGGATGAAACGAAAAATAATCAACCACAACATATATAAATGAACAATAAGTACAATTCTTCCGTAATTCTATTACGTGTGTAAAAATACATGGGCGTAAAACTGTACTTCACACCACGGTTAAGGTGGACATTAGAAAATACCATTGATTGAAAATGGCACTGAGAGACAGAAATTATGTCTATTGATAATTCTAAGTTACAATAACTGTCTTGATAGCGTAATGCATAGTGCGCGGAATTTCGATGTGAGTATCCTGGGTTCGAGTCCTCGGAGTGCCACATGTATTTGTTGATTTCATTAATTGAATTTAGATGTGAAGTTGGTTGGTGTAAAAAAACCTAATAATACATAATCTAATTAAGATCGCATCCCCCCTCGCCATTTAATGTCAATTATATATTTTACCTAACCTTGCGAATAATTTACAATAATAATAATGATAAAAATAGGTTTGATATTAGAGTTCAGTATGTCTCGTGAAAAAAGTAGCAGTAGTTATTGTAATTAGGATCACTATAATAACCCCTTCTGTACCTGCGTCGTCTTGTTAAGTTCATTCTAGCTATATTTAAACGATTGTGTGCAGTTTAAGAAGGATCTGTGGTAGTAAATATGGTTAAGTGAGATATTTCGAAGCCTGTTAATTGCTGAATACCCTTTTTATATTGATTACAATCGTTTAATAGCAGCCAAAGTAAAGTTAACAGGACTGACGGTACTGACAGTGTTAATAATGAGCTACCGGGTCTTTCTCTATTATGCCGCGTGAGCCTGTCCCTGTCGAAGGTTAAGGGCAGATGGGTCGTTGTTTAGCCCCAATAGTTTTCAGATATTAAGACGTTCGTATTTTGATGAACAGCTAAAATATATATTGGAATAGGTAGATTGGCAGATATATGCATTGCCTGATAGTCATATAAACGGAAAAATATACACATAACAAGGAAGACGACAGACAGGTAAATACATATGAGTATAGACATACATAATAGGTATATAATATAGAAATTTAGGTATTTTATATATATATATATATATATATATATATATATATATATATATATATATATATATATATATATATATATATATATATATATATATATATATATCAGATAAATACAGGTATATGAAAAAGCTCCAAATTAATAGAGTGATGAAACTTTTCATCACTGTTTGTGTTGATCTTTAGGGGGTGGTAGTTGCTCTTTCTGGAATCCTTCTCCCTTATGTTTAACCCTATTATTTTTGGCATTTTAATACGTTCGTTCACTTTGTCGATTTTAAGAACTTTCACCCCATTTCTTTGTCAATATTAGCACCTTTCTTGCCATTTAGGTGTTGATTTTTTCTTTGCAAGCGATAGCACGCCTGTAATTTTAGGATGAACAGGCCAACAGCTGGGATAATTTTCTGCCGAAAAATATATACATTTATCTCGAAGGGGTTCTAGGGTATTTTTGTTTAGGTTTTATGGATTCTAGCCAGGAAACTAACAAAATAAACAAATATATACATATTATATAGACTCCCCCTCCCCCCCCCCAACAAAAAAAAAAAAAAAAAAAAATCGAATTCGGCCGCAGGAAGCAGCCAGTTAGGATATACATGAAGGGAAGCTTTGTATTTATATGACCTTGTGTGCAATTTAGGTATCGATTTTTTCCTGACGAGCTATAGCGAGCCTGTACTTTAGGAGAAAGTAGCCTTCGGCCGGGAAATTTTTCTTCCGAAAATTGTACACATTTATTTCGATGGAGGTCTTAGGAGGAAACTAAAGACAATAATAAAACAAAATTAATTAACATATCGCGTCATATATGACGGAGGGGGTTAACATTGATAAACTAATGGATCGAACGTCTTAAAATCTCAACACTAATGTGGCTAAACATTAGGAAGAAGAAGGTCCATAGAAAACAAACTTCACCTTAAGTTAGATTATGATAGGTTAGGCAAGGGTACTTTCTATTTTGTGGCCGAGTTCGAGTTCAGCCAAGTTCTTCTAGCGGCCCACTGTGCACTCGGCCGACTTCTCTTATATATTATTAATATTAATATTCAGTATTCGAGAATGCATAATATATCGTAGGCTTGTGCACAAACCTTCAACTGTCTTAATAGCCTAATGCTTAGTGTGCGGAATTTCGGTGTGAGTATATTAGGTTCGAGTCCTTCGAGTACCACATGTATTCATTACTTAAATTGATTTCACTAGTTAGGTTTATTTGTCAATTAATTGGTGGGTTGGTGAAAACAAACATGGATATTACTTCCCAGTGCTAGGTGTCCGGGACTGCGGCCTCCGTTTATGGTTAAAACAAAGCCTGTATGATTAGAAAAAGCATGAGGTGCATGCGTTTTTACTGTGTTAGCAGTTTTGTGTAGATACAGGTGTGTATACTGTATCTGTGCGTGAGCTGTACGTGTTGCATGGTCTTTGTGGGGATATGGAGTAGGTATGGTGTGTGAGTGCGTATGGGGTGTAGTGTGAGTGTGTGTGAATGTGTGTGTAGCGTGTGTGTGCGTATGGTGTGTGTGCATATTTTCTCATCCAATACGATCGTGGTGGCGCAATCCCCTCTCCATATTCTACAATCTTTCACAAATAAAAGTGGCCTCTGTAGGAATAGGAATCAAGTAACACCCCGTTCTTAACATTAATCATCAATTACAAACCACAATGCACTTGAATAAACTAATGAAAGCATATGGTCCTCCCGGGATTCGAACTCGGGACACCACACCCAGAACGTAAGCATATAAACCATTACACCACCAACACAGGAATGCCGTAATATTATCAATACCTTGTGGTGAGTGACATGTGTAACCCGAAGACCTCATCATGACTCGAAACTTTGATAAATGTCGACTAAGAAAGGAACCGGAGTGGCCTAGTAAAACACAATGGGTGATTAGGAACATATTGTAAACAGAGAGTGAGATAAATCAAATCTTCGGGTAACCTTCTTGCACAAACATACAACGAAAATTAACCCTCTCGCGTTTCTTCCTTTACTTTGGCTACAATTAGACACTTTTATGCAGTACATTGATGGCTATTCTATATCAGTTGGGTACGAACTATAGTATTACACCTTTTGATTCCCAAATATTGTTATTAAACAGTCAAATTTCGTCTATTGATAGCCTGTCCTCTGCAGGAGGAGGATGGAGGCACCAGCCAAACAAGGCGTTACTCCCGGGGAGTGTTATAGATGACTGATAATGATAACTGGAATTCATGTTTCACCACCTGGCCTTCTATGCCTTCTGGCTTTCTACACATAATGGGCAACTCCTGTTTACCCAATAAAAGACCATTTCTTCCTACCAATATTCTATACTACTAACAAATCACATACTACACTATTTTCTCAAAATTCTTATACAATGGCACAACTATGACCAACCTCCGAGTCCCCAGGTGGGTAAGGTACAAAGTACAAAGGAGTACAAAGGAAAACAAACAACAACAGATCTATTGAGGCTGCTTGTAGCTAAACTACCTAACTTATGTGAGAAAAAAGATAAAAGTAGCTCAATAAAACGTGCTGGTATTCGTTTGTAAACACTTAATCATGGATTAAGAGCGATATATTTATCTAGGCGTATTTTGATAGTTTCAATATTACTACATTCAATGACATGACTGGGTAGTCCATTCCATAGGTTTACTACTCGATTGAAAAATAAATGTTTTGCCTCATGGAAGTATAAATGCTTTCCGATGATCTTGCAACCATTTCCTCTAGTATAATTCGAATGATCGATTGTGAAATATTTGTTGACATCCATATTGTCAATATCGGTAATGGTTTTAAACACTTGAATGAGGGGGGGGGGGAGGCTACGATCATATTTAGATTATGTATTTGTATTATTTTGTAACTATCAATACAAATAATTCGTCTCAGTGTCATTTTCAATCAATGTTATTTGCTAATTTGTCAACCTTAACCGTGGTGTGAAGTATAGTTTCACACCAATGTATTTCTACAAACGTAATAGACTTAGGGAAGATTTTATTTATTTGTTAATATAAGTATTGTGTGGTTTATTATTTTTCGTTTCCTCCCAAGACTTCTATCAACCTTTAAAAAATTACCCCCAGACACCTTTTCGATATCAATTGGTATTTTTTTCTGAAAAACAAAACATCTCCTAAATTACAGGCTCGCTATCGCTCGCCAAGAAAAAATCGACACCTAAATGGCACAAAAGATCTTAAAATCGCCAAACTAATGGGGCTAACAATTGAGGGAGAAACGGATCCAGAAAAAAACTTCCCCTTAAGCAGAGTATTATGGCCTCCCCAAATTTCCTCAGGTGTTTCATATGTTCACCGTGTATCATAATTAATCATTAGCCTTGAGATGCCGAAACCAGGTATTTTAATTTTATAATCTTCTTTGTTGTTCTCAATTGTTTCATTCCCTGTCTCTTATCGGCCTTGTTGTTCAGTATATAAGAGAGGTGTCATCCGTTGGTTATCACATCAAGTCTGGTGCCGGATCTGCCAACATGGTAAACACGCCTGCAGTGATATGTGATATTGATTTGATTGAAGAACTTTGACGCGTTTATGTAATATTTTGAAACATGCCAGTCACGCCTCATACCGCGAGTCACTGTTTTCCCTTAATTTATTGTCGCTGTTTCCAGTGTATCATATCTAGTGAACAAGCTAATTGTGCAGGCGATTGTACGTCAACGATCTCATCTTAATTAAATATGGACACTAATAAATATTACGTTTTACGTTTTATGATTGCATTGGGTGTCTTTTGCAACGGTGAATTGTGGCTTGAATGGTGACGTTGGTGATGTAGTGTTTGATACAAATTAAAACAGTAATTGTATTACTATTTAACTAACTGATTTGTAAGATTACGGTAATTAATGTTGAATTTGAAAACCGTAAACTGAATGATTACAAACAATCTAAACAAAATTGCCATAAACACACTATAGGTAGCGCCAACGAACTTGACAATAATCTTGACCCTTTAACATCATATAACTCAAAAAGAATTAAAGCAATCAACCTGAAATGTCTATAATTTGGGAAGAGTCCACCAGGAATAAGGTGTGGATATTTACAGCCAGTTTTCTCTAGGCCCTTTTTAGTTACGTCAAGTTTGTCAAGTTCGTTGGCGCTACCTATAGTTATGCATCACTTATTATAATGTGATTGTTTACATAATTATAACCCCTTTCAAGCCGATTTCGATTTGATTTATGTTCAAACTTTACTATTGAGACGAGTATGAACTGTTTAATATCATTGTACCATGTTCTTGTTTATCTGGTTTCAAACCTTCCAGTAATACTCCTTAGGGATCACTTATTAAGGGGGGATGAGCCGGTTTTCTGGATCACTTTCTCCCTCATGTTTAGCCCCATTAATTTTCAGATGTTAAGATGTTTGCCCCATTAGTTAGTCGATTTTAAAACCTTTCGCCCTATTTCTTCGTCAAATATTTTGACCTTTCGTGCTATTTAGGTTTCGATTTCTGTCCCTGGCGAACGATAGTGAGCCTGTAATGTTGGAAGAGTACCGGCCTTCGGCCGGAACATATTTCTACCGAAAAATGTACAAATTAATCTAGAAGGGGGATCTAATGGATGTTTTTTCTTTAATTTGACGGAGGTCGAAGGAGGAAACTAGAAAAATATTGAATACATGCAAAAATCGCCCAAAAAGTGATCCATTTCTCCTTTGCATTCATACCTTAGCCCTGTTAATTCGAATACGATATTTATATAGAACATAACTGTACATACAAGTAAACTTTACTCAGTGAGTGATCCATTAGTTGTAGGGCATGTGTTATTCCTGGTAGGCCTATATGTCATTACGATTCTGTGTAACCCATAAATAGTGTGTTGGGTCGGGTTGATGGACAATAGACAGAATAGAAATAAGTTATCTCAGTAGATTCATGAAAAAGAAGAAGGGAGTAGATTTGCAAAATGTAACGAGTATATTTCCTTTAGGGAGTCGAAGTATCAAATATGTTTGATGATTATGATGTGTATTTTGCTTTTACAGAAGGTGGCTTGTGTCCTATTGCTGGCGATGGCGGCTGTAGCCTTCGCCAAGCCCGGTGGTTATGGCGGAGGTGGTGGTGGAGGCGGGGGTGGTGGTCATGGTGGTGGTGGAGGAGGGCATATTAGCTTCAATATTGGTGGTGGTGGTGGTGGTCATGGAGGCGGCGGTGGGGGTGGAGGTGGTGGTGGCGGCTATGCTGGTGGATCGGGACATAATAGCTTCAATCTTGGAGGCGGTGGTGGTGGTGGATTTGGAGGTGGTGGTGGTGGACATGGTGGAGGAGGAGGTGGTGGTGCTGGTGGTGGAGGAGGCTATGCTGGTGGATCAGGCCATAATAACTTCAATCTTGGAGGTGGTGGTGGTGGATTTGGAGGTGGTGGTGGTGGTGGCCATGGTGGAGGTAGTGGTGGTGGTGGAGGCGGCTATGCTGGTGGGTCGGGACATAATAACTTCAACCTTGGAGGTGGTGGTGGTGGATTTGGAGGCGGTGGTGGTGGAGGACATGGTGGTGGCGGTGGTGGTGGTCATGGAGGCGGTGGAGGTGGAGGTTACGGAGGAGGTGGTGGAGGACACATCAACTTCAGCATCGGTGGAGGAGGTGGAGGACACGGTGGAGGAGGTGGTGGAGGACATGGTGGTGGAGGTGGTAAGGGGTACGGACGGAAATAAGCTACTCCTTCAACTCCTAATATACAGTCACCTGGTCTCAAAACCTAATGGTTTGGTGTTTCAAATAAAATATATATGTTTATAGTTGAACCTGTTATTAATCCCTATAATCATATTACTAATTTAATCATTACATGCTTTATACGCCTGGAATAATGTTATGTAACTTTAGATAAATATAATGTTTAAATATATATGTTACTCTGGTATTTATTATGTTGTGTAGATAAGTATATACATTGCGTGTATATATTTAATATATATATACAAAGAGAGAGTGAGCGAGAGAGAGAGATAAGCAAGATACGTAAACTTATAGTAGAGAGGAAATGCTTAACATCATTGTGGTGGCCAACACTCACTAGGATCATATGATTTCAATTATTGGATTAATTAATGATTACCCAGTTTAGATCATAAGTACTCAGAAATCACAATATTTCTTGCGATTGTGCATTGTACTTTTGAATATATATATATATATATTATATATATATACTTTCTTTTTAATCTTCCTTGTGTACACTGTATTGAAGGGTTTTCGTAAATCCACCCTCTTCAATAACAAAGAAAATATATTTATTTTATAACAACAAAGATTTTACATAATGCTATGGTGAGTATTGAATATATAATTAAATTTGATCATTTAGATTGAGATGAAAGAGCCACTAGGTTAGAATAGTATAAATGACAAATACTTTATGAAACGTGTTCAATGCGTAAAGCTAAATCATTGCATTTATTGTAATGCAAGAACATTTGTCTGTGATACCGGTATGATACTTATATATCGACGCTCTTGACTACAACAGATTCTCCGAAGTTGTGTAAATTAGTCAACAGGCGAACTCATGCATACCATATGTGAACAATTTTCTGTCCGATTTGTTTGAAGGCTTGATATGTGTCATACCTGACACCCAAAGTCTTGGAAGACTCATCAATATATTTTACAATCCTTCTATGTGTACCTGCTTATCTTTGATGACGTCATTGAACATATATAAGCTGTTGAATGAGGTCAACACGTGTCTGTGCCACATTTGAAGTCACTATCACATGATATGAACACAAGATCCGCATGTATGGGCTCGCCTCTTTATTATGATAAGTAGTAACTGTGACCTCTAGCCTCTTGTAACTCAGGGAGAGCTGGATCATGTATTTACTTGTTAGACTTTATGTTAAGGGTAGGTGTGATGGAGTGGTATTGCTACTGTGCTGATGTTCTTCAAGTCATGAGTTCAAATCCCAATGTGTGAAAGTGAAAAGATATTATTGGGATGGAATTTTTGTTGTACTTAATTTTAGTGCATTACCATAAAGCCTACTGACACGCCATATAAACACTCTTGCTGTTTCCAATTAAATTTCAAAATATTACTATTCCCATACTCAGTGAATGCTATGGAAGCCATACATATTGGGTAAGAAGCTCACTTGGTGGCGTTAGAAAGTCGCCCAAACTTTCGAGATGAGACGGCGAGACAGTGGCGATGCAGTTTTGAGGAGTTGGAATTGCACTATGCCATGAGGAAGCAAGCAGGTGCCATTGGTCTGTGAAGATGAGAACATGAATGACCCATAGCTAAAACTCGTTTATCTCGTTGTTTCACTTGTTATCTGAAATAAGATCTCTTGACTTCATCAGCGACCGATATTGAGCGACTGAGTATACAGACTTCTTCAATGGCTGGAGGGAGAGTTAAAAAATACACTATAGGATCTGATTGTACATTAAATTGCTTTGAATCAATTTGGGATAGATTCTGTGGAATAAATTTTGTTCTCTTTTCTATCTGAGTGTTTGGTCTGTTTTACGCTAATGGTTGGTCCGTTTGTTTTACGCTGAAGGTAAATTGCCATGGCCCCATCTTGATTATGCGGCTATTGCGAACATTGTAGCGAAATAAAAGTAAGTTGTTAATTTGGAAAACTTTGTTTTACTATGGTGCATTACAATACTATACCCTGTTTCTTTACAACTGCCGGTAAATTGCTAAGTTTCCATCAAGATTTCTCAGTTATTTTGAAGTTTTTGTAGTGAAATATGGTGCTAATTATATAAACTTGGTCTAAATATAAAGCAGTGACATGGTTGTTTCTTATTTTCCCATTTAAGTATCGATAAATTAGCTGCTAAGGGATTCAATTTACCATCAGATGAAATGAAACAAAGTATAGTTTGATATTTGTCCATTAAGTATCGATAAATCAGTTTTTAAGGGATTTTGTTGTCTGATAAGTGAAATGGAATACACTTGTTTATTTATTGGGGTTGGGGATTTGATTCATGTCTTGCTGGCTAACTGTCTTGCTGGTTGATTGTTTGGCTGCCTGATTAATCAATTGGTTGGATGAGTAACTAGAGGATGATTTACTGGATTGGTCACTAACTGATTATCTGTCTGATTGATTGAATGACTGATTAGATGGAGGATGATTGACTGGACTGCTAGCTAACTGACTGACTGATTAATTGGATGAGTAACTACATAATTAATGACTGTCTTACTCACTGATTGATTGATTGAGTAACAGAAGATGACTGACTGGCTCAAAGAGTGACTAATTGACTGAATGAGTAACTATAGGATAATTTACTAGCTAACTGGCTGATTGCTTGGTTATATGAGTAACTGTAGAATGACTGACTGGCTTAATGACTGACTGATTGATTGAATGGATGAATAACTGGAGGATGATAAATTCCTTACTGAATAACTGATTGATTTGACAGTAACTGGAGGGTGATTGACTGGCTTCCTGACTAAATGACTGGCTGATTGATGACAAATTGGCTTAATGACTAAGTGACTGATTGAATAGATAAATAATTGGGGATGACCAACTGACGTTTTGGCTAACTGAGTTACCAGTACTGATTGCATTTGTAACTTGAGTATAAATGACTGGCTTACTGACTGACTGAATTGGTATTTGTTTGTGTATTCCTATTCAGTGGTAATATCGCATCCGTTTGTCCTTGTTCTTGACATACCAAAGGAGTGATCCTGAACATAAATTAAAATGCATTGTATATTCACCCATTTTCATAGTTTATTGATGAATATTAATTTTGTGCCACATAATTCAATCGAGTCATAAAGTGATAGTTCATATAGTCTTATACAGAATAATCAAATAAAATACAAATAGTTTTATTGTTTTGATCTGCATTGTTGCATAGCCATTCAATTATAATGTTATCAGTCCAAGAGCTTGTCTAGGTAGTTGTGAACTCTCCTTTCTGAATGTTTTAATTGAATTTTCTCAGCAGTAATCCTCGAACATCATGCGTTCATACTCTTTCATCCAATTATATTGATAAACACAACATTCATAAATTTGCGTTGAAATTATATACAAGGAACATTGCAAAGCCCATTAAAATTATATTCATCTTCTTGACCATGGGCAATCGTCTAGCGTTACCAAAAAAATAAATACAAATAAACAAATAAATAAATAAATAAATAAGAATAGTAGCTTAAAGCTTTAGGGTTACCAGACTTTTGTATATATAACTTAGAATTATCAATAAACGTAATTCCTGTCTCTCAGTGTAATTTTTAACCCACTGAGCCCCAGCTAGTTATTAATAAATGTACCACCAAGGACCAGCCGGTTTTGAAAAAAGTGTTTTTTCCAGAAACAATAGCGAATGGGTTAGGAATGAAGGATAAACCACAAAAAAGATCAAAAAGGTCAAAAATTGGTCCTACTGAGCCCCCGAAAACGGATTTTACAAGAGTAAAAAATTGAAGGCAATAACACCCAAAATTCCGGTTTTTGCGCGCTCACGCGCACGCAGTTGGACGTTGAGAGTTTTGAACCATTTTTATGGTTGCGTAGGATTCTTACACAGCTCCCATACAAATCTGAGCCCTCTAGGTGCCATAGGACCGAAGTAATTGGGACCGGAGTAACACTGACGCAACTGTTGCGTCGCTGGGTTTTAGCGTTACATACATTGCTGACGCAAACGCTGCGTCGCTGGGGCTCAGTGGGATAATCAATGCTATTTTATAATGTGTCCACCTTAACCGTGGTGTGAAGTATAGTTTCACACCAATGTATTTCTACACACGTAATAGACTTAAGGAAGATTTGTATTTATTGTATATTATTTTTCGTTTCTTCCCAAGACTTCCATCAAGCTATAAAAAGTAGCCCCATGACCCCCTTTAAATATAAATGTGTACATTTTTAGGAAGAAAAATGTCTCCTAAATGTCACAAAATATTTTTAAATCGCCAAACTAATGGGGCTAAACAAGAGGGACAAGGGGAGCCAGAACAAAAAAAATCTCCCCTTAAGCAGAGTATCATGGCCTCCCCAAATTTCCTCACAGGTTTTTCATATGTTCACCGTGAATCATTATTAATCATTAGCCTTGAGATGCCGAAAGCAGGTATTTTAATTTCAATAATCTTCTTTGTTCTCCTCAATTGTTTCTTTCCCTGTCTCTTCGGCCTTGTTGTTCAGTATATAAGAGAGGTGTCATCCGCTGGTTATCACATCAAGTCTGGTACCAGATCTGCCAACATGGTAAACACGCCTACAGTGATATGTGATATTGATTTGATTGAAGAACTTTGACGCGTTGATGTAATATTTTGAAACATACGGGTCAAGCCTCATACCGCGAGTCAGTGTTTTCCCTTAATTAATTGTCGCTGTTTCCAGTTTATCATATCGTAGTGAACAAGCTAATTGTGCAGGCGATTGTACGTCAACGATCTCATCTTAATTAAATATGGAAACTATTAAATATTACGTTTTACATTTTATGATTCCGTTGGGTGTCTTCTGCAATGATGAATTGTGGCTTGAATGGTGACGGTGGTGATGTAGTGTTAGATACAAATTAAAACAGTAATTGTATTACTATTTAACTAACTGATTTATAAGATTACGGTAATTAATGGTGAATTTGAAAACCATATACTGAAGGTCACAGCATGATTACAAACAATCTAAACAAAATTGCCATAAACACACTATAGGTAACGCCAACGAACTTGACAATAGTCTTGACCCTTTAACCTCTTATAACTCAAAAATAATAAAAGCAATCAACCTGAAATGTCTATAATTTGGGAAGAGTCCACCAGGAATAAGGTGTGGATATTTACAGCCAGTTTTCTCTAGGCCCTTTTTAGTTACGAAGAGGTCAGGGATCGAGATTTTTGTCAAGTTCGTTGGCGCTACCTATAGTTATGCATGACTTATTACAATGTGATTGTTTACATAATTATAACCCCTTTCAAGCCGATTTCGACTTGAATTATGTTCAAACTTTACTATTGAGACGAGTATGAACTGTTTAATATCATTGTACCATGTTCTTGTTTATCTGATTTCAAACCTTCCAGTAATACTCTTTAGGGATCACTTTTAAAGGGGGATGGGCCGGTTTTCTGGATCACTTTCTCCCTCATGTTTAGCCCCATTAATTTTCAGATGTGAAGATGTTTGCCCCGTTAGTTAGTCGATTTTAAGACCTTTCGCCCTATTTCTTCGTCAAATATTTTGACCTTTCGTGCTATTTAGGTGTCGATTTTTGTCCCTGGCGAATGATAGTGAGCCTGTAATGTTGGAAGAACCGGCCTTCGGCCGGGAAATTTTTCTACCGAAAAATGTACAAATTAATCTAGAAGGAGGATCTAATGGATGTTTTTTTTTAATTTGACGGAGGTCTAGGGAGGAAACCAGAAAAATAATGAATTCATGCAAAAATCGCCCAAAAAGTGATCCATCTCTCCTTTTCATTCATACCTTAGCTCTGTTAATTCGAGTACGATATTTATATAGAACATACTGTACATACAAGTAAACTTTACTCAGCGAGTGATCCATTAGTAGTAAGGCATGTGTTATTCTATTCCTGGTAGGCCTATATGTCATTACGATTCTGTGTAATCCATAAATAGTGTTTTGGGTCGGGTTGATGGACAATAGACAGAATAAAAATAAGTTATCTCAGTAGATTCATGAAAAATGTAGCAAAGAAGAAGGGAGTAGAATCGCAAAATGTAACGAGTATATTTCCTTTAGGGAGTCGAAGTATCAAATATGTTTGATGATTATGATGTGTATTTTGCTTTTACAGAAGGTGGCTTGTGTCCTATTGCTGGCGATGGCGGCTGTAGCCTTCGCCAAGCCCGGTGGTTATGGCGGCGGTGGTGGTGGTCATGGTGGTGGTGGAGGAGGACATATTAGCTTCAATATTGGTGGTGGTGGTGGTGGTCATGGCGGCGGCGGCGGTGGTGGTGGTGGAGGTGGTGGTGGCGGCTATGCTGGTGGATCGGGACATAATAGCTTCAATCTTGGAGGCGGTGGTGGTGGTGGATTTGGAGGTGGTGGTGGTGGACATGGTGGAGGAGGAGGTGGTGGTGGTGGTGGAGGAGGAGGCTATGCTGGTGGATCAGGCCATAATAACTTCAATCTTGGAGGTGGTGGTGGTGGATTTGGAGGTGGTGGTGGTGGTGGCCATGGTGGAGGTAGTGGTGGTGGAGGAGTTGGTGGTGGTGGAGGCGGCTATGCTGGTGGGTCGGGACATAATAACTTCAACCTTGGAGGTGGTGGTGGTGGATTTGGAGGCGGTGGTGGGGGAGGACATGGTGGTGGTGGTGGTCATGGAGGCGGTGGAGGTGGAGGTTACGGAGGAGGTGGTGGAGGACACATCAACTTCAGCATCGGTGGAGGAGGTGGTGGACACGGTGGAGGAGGTGGTGGAGGACATGGTGGTGGAGGTGGTAAGGGGTACGGACGGAAATAAGCTACTCCTTCAACTCCTAATATACAGTCACCTGGTCTCAAAACCTAATGGTCTGGTGTTTCAAATAAAATATATCATTATAGTTGAACCTGTTATTACTCCCTATAATCATATTACTAATTTAATCATTACATGCTTTATACGCCTGGAATAATGTTATGTAAGTTTAGAGAAATATAATGTTTAAAAATATGTTACTCTGCTATTAATTATGTTGTGTAGATAAGTATATACATTGCGTGTATATATTTAATATATATATACAAAGAAAGAGAGAGAGAGAGAGAGAGAGAGAGAGCGAAGCAAGATACGTAAACTTATAGTAGAGAGGAAATGCTTAACATCATTGTGGTGGCCAACACTGACTAGGATCATATGATTTCAATTATTGGATTAATTAATGATTACCCAGTTTAGATCATAAGTACTCAGAAATCACAATATTTCTTGCGATTGTGCATTGTACTTTTGAATATATATATATATATATATATATATATATATATATATATATATATATATATATATATATATATATATATATATATATATATATATACTTTCTTTTTAATCTTCCTTGTGTACACTGTATTAAATAACAAAGACAATATATTTATTTTATAACAACAAAGATTTTACATAATGCTATGGTGAGTATTGAATATATAATTAAATTTGATCATTTAGATTGAGATGAAAGAGCCACTAGGTTAGAATAGTATAAATGACAAATACTTTATGAAATGTGTTCAATGCGTAAAGCTAAATCATTGCATTTATTGTAATGCAAGAACATTTGTCTGTGATACCGGTATGATACTTATATATCGACGCTCTTGACTACAACAGATTCATCCGAAGTTGTGTAAATTAGTCAACAGGCGAACTCATACATACCATATGTGAACAATTTTCTGTCCGATTTGTTTGAAGGCTTGATATGTGTCATACCTGACACCCAAAGTCTTGGAAGACCCATCAATATATTTTACATTCCTTCTGTGTGTACCTGCTAATCTTTGATGATGTCATTGAACATATATAAGCTGTTGAATGAGGTCAACACGTGTGTGTGCCACATTTGAAGTCACTATCACATGATATGAACACAAGATCCGCATGTATGGGCTCGCCTCTTTATTATGATAAGTAGTAACTGAGTAACTGACCTCTAGCCTCTTGTAACTCAGGGAGAGCTGGAACATGTATTTACTTGTTAGACTTTATGTTAAGGGTAGGTGTGATGGAGTGGTATTGCTACTGAGCTGATGTTCTTAAAGTCATGAGTTCAAATCCCAATGTGTGAAAGTGAAAAGATATTATTGGGATGGAATTTTTGTTGTACTTAATTTTAGTGCATTACCATAAAGCCTACTGACACGCCATATAAACACTCTTGCTTTTTCCAATTAAATTTCAAAGTATTACTATTCCCATACTCAGTGAATGCTATGGAAGCCATACCTATTGGGTAAGAAGCTCACTTGGTGGCGTTAGAAAGTCGCCCAAATTTTCGAGATGAGACGGCGAGACAGTGGCGATGCAGTTTTGAGGAGTTGGAATTAAACTATGCCATGAGGAAACAAGCAGGTGCCATTGGTCTGTGAGGATGAGAACATGAATGACCCATAGCTAAAACTCGTCTATCTCGTTGTTTCACTTGTTATCTGAAATAAGATCTCTTGACTTCATCAGCGACCGATGTTGAGCGACTGAGTATACACACTTCTTCAATGGCTGGAGGGAGAGTTAAAAAATACACTATAGGATCTGATTGTACATTAAATTGCTTTGAATCAATTTGGGATAGATTCTGTGGGATAAATTTTGTTCTCTTTTCTTTCTGAGTGTTTGGTCTGTTTTACGCTAATGGTTGGTACGTTTGTTTTACGCTGAAGGTAAATTGCCATGGCCCCATCTTGATTATGCGGCTATTGCGAACATTGTAGCGAAATAAAAGTAAGTTGTTAATTTGGAAAACTTTGTTTTACTATAGTGCATTACAATACTATACCCTGTTTCTTTATAACTGCTGGTAAATTGCAAAGTTTCCATCAAGATTTCTCAGTTATTTTGAAGTTTTTGTAGTGAAATATGGTGCTAATTATATAAACTTGGTCTAAATATAAAGCAGTGACATGGTTGTTTCTTATTTTCCCATTTAAGTATCGATAAATTAGCTGCTAAGGGATTCAATTTACCATCAGATGAAATGAAACAAAGTATAGTTTGATATTTGTCCATTAAGTATCGATAAATCAGTTTTTAAGGGATTTTATTGTCTGATAAGTTAAATGGAATACACTTGTTTATTTATTGGGGTTGGCAACCGATTTGATTCATGTCTTGCTGGCTAACTGTCTTGCTGGTTGATTGTTTGGCTGCCTGATTAATCAATTGGTTGGATGAGTAACTAGAGGATGATTTACTGGATTGGTCACTAACTGATTATCTGTCTGATTGATTGAATGACTGATTAGATGGAGGATGATTGACTGGACTGCTAGCTAACTGACTGACTGATTAATTGGATAAGTAACTACATAATTATTGACTGTCTTACTCACTGATTGATTGATTGAGTAACTGAAGATGACTGACTGGCTCAAAGAGTGACTAATTGACTGAATGAGTAACTATAGGATAATTTACTAGCTAACTGGCTGATTGCTTGGTTATATGAGTAACTGTAGAATGACTGACTGGCTTAATGACTGACTGATTGATTGAATGGATGAATAACTGGAGGATGATAAATTCCTTACTGAATAACTGATTGATTTGACAGTAACTGGAGGGTGATTGACTGGCTTCCTGACTAAATGACTGGCTGATTGATGACTGAATTAATAACTGAAGGATGACAAATTGGCTTAATGACTAAGTGACTGATTGAATAGATAAATAATTGGGGATGACCAACTGACGTTTTGGCTAACTGAGTTACCAGTACTGATTGCATTTGTAACTTGAGTATAAATGACTGGCTTACTGAATTGGTATTTGTTTGTGTATTCCTATTCAGTGGTAATATCGCATCCGTTTTTCCTTGTTCTTGACATACCAAAGGAGTGATCCCGAACATAAATTAAAATGCATTGTATATTCACCCATTTTCATAGTTTATTGATGAATATCAATTTTGTGCCACATAATTCAATCGAGTCATAAAGTGATAGTTCATATAGTCTAATACAGAATAATCAAATAAAATACAAATAGTTTTATTGTTTTGATCTGCATTGTTGCATAGCCATACAATTATAATTTTATCAGTCCAAGAGCTTGTCTAGGTAGTTGTGAACTCTCCTTTCTGAATGTTTTAATTGAATGTTCTCAGCAGTAATCCTCGAACATCATGCATTCATACTCTTTCATCCAATTATATTGATAAACACAACATTCATAAATTTGAGTTGAAATTATATACAAGGCACATTGCAAAGCCCATTAAAATTATATTCACCTTCTTGACCACGGGCAATCGTCTAGCGTTACCAAAAAAAATAAAAAAAATAAACAAATAAATAAATAAATAAATAAATAAATAAATAAGAATAGTAGCTTAAAGCTTTAGGGTTACCAGACTTTTGTATATATAACTTAGAATTATCAATAAACGTAATTCCTGTCTCTCAGTGTAATTTTTAACCCACTGAGCCCCAGCTAGTTATTAATAAATGTACCACCAAGGACCAGCCGGTTTTGAAAACAGTTTTTTTTCCAGAAACAATAGCGAATGGGTTAGGAATGAAGGAAAAACCACAAAAAAAGATCAAAAAGGTCAAAAATTGGTCCTACGGAGCCCCCGAAAACGGATTTTACAAGAATAAAAAATTGAAGGCAATAACACCCAAAATTCCGGTTTTTGCACGCTCACGCGCACGCAGTTGGACTTTGAGAGTTTTGAACAATTTTTATGGTTGCGTGGGATTCTTACACAGCTCCCATACAAATCTGAGCCCTCTAGGTGCCATAGGACCGAAGTAATTGGGACCGGAGTAACACTGACGCAACTGTTGCGTCGCTGGGTTTTAGCGTTACATACATTGCTGACGCAAACGCTGCGTCGCTGGGGCTCAGTGGGATAATCAATGCTATTTTATAATGTGTCCACCTTAACCGTGGTGTGAAGTATAGTTTCACACCAATGTATTTCTACACACGTAATAGACTTAAGGAAGATTTGTATTTATTGTTGAATATATATATTATGTGGTATATTATTTTTCGTTTCTTCCCAAGACTTCCATCAAGCTATAAAAAGTAGCCCCATGACCCCCTTTAAATATAAATGTGTACATTTTTAGGAAGAAAAATGTCTCCTAAATGGCACAAAATATTTTTAAATCGCCAAACTAATGGGGCTAAACAAGAGGGACAAGGGGAGCCAGAACAAAACAAATCTCCCCTTAATCAGAGTATCATGGCCTCCCCAAATTTCCTCACAGGTGTGTCATATGTTCACCGTGTATCATCATTAATCATTAGCCTTGAGATGCCGAAACCAGGTATTTTAATTTCAATAATCTTCTTTGTTCTCCTCAATTGTTTCTTTCCCTGTCTCTTCGGCCTTGTTGTTCAGTATATAAGAGAGGTGTCATCCGCTGGTTATCACATCAAGTCTGGTGCCAGATCTGCCAACATGGTAAACACCCCTGCAGTGATATGTGATATTGATTTGATTGAAGAACTTTGACGCGTTGATGTAATATTTTGAAACATACCGCGAGGCAGTGTTTTCCCTTAATTAATTGTCGCTGTTTCCAGTTTATCATATCGCAGTGAACAAGCTAATTGTGCAGGCGATTGTACGTCAACGATCTCATCTTAATTAAATATGGAAACTATTAAATATTACGTTTTACATTTTATGATTGCATTGTGTGTCTTTTGCAATGGTGAATTGTGGCTTGAATGGTGACGGTGGTGATGTAGTGTTTGATACAAATTAAAACAGTAATTGTATTACTATTTAACTAACTGATTTATAAGATTACGGTAATTAATGGTGAATTTGAAAACCATATACTGAAGGTCACAGCATGATTACAAACAATCTAAACAAAATTGCCATAAACACACTATAGGTAACGCCAACGAACTTGACAATAGTCTTGACCCTTTAACCTCTTATAACTCAAAAATAATAAAAGCAATCAACCTGAAATGTCTATAATTTGGGAAGAGTCCACCAGGAATAAGGTGTGGATATTTACAGCCAGTTTTCTCTAGGCCCTTTTTAGTTACGAAGAGGTCAGGGATCGAGATTTTTGTCAAGTTCGTTGGCGCTACCTATAGTTATGCATGACTTATTACAATGTGATTGTTTACATAATTATAACCCCTTTCAAGCCGATTTCGACTTGATTTATGTTCAAACTTTACTATTGAGACGAGTATGAACTGTTCAATATCATTGTACCATGTTCTTGTTTATCCGATTTCAAACCTTCCAGTAATACTCCTTAGGGATCACTTATTAAGGGGGGATGGGCCAGTTTTCTGGACCACTTTCTCCCTCATGTTTAGCCCCATTAATTTTCAGATGTTAAGATGTTTGCCCCGTTAGTTAGTCGATTTTAAGACCTTTCGCCCTATTTCTTCGTCAAATATTTTTACCTTTCGTGCTATTTAGGTGTCGATTTTTGTCCCTGGCGAACGATAGTGAGCCTGTAATGTTGGAAGAACCGGCCTTCGGCCGGGAAATTTTTCTACCGAAAAATGTACAAATTAATCTAGAAGGAGGATCTAATGGATGTTTTTTTTTAATTTGACGGAGGTCTAGGGAGGAAACCAGAAAAATTATGAATACATGCAAAAATCGCCCAAAAAGTGATCCATCTCTCCTTTTCATTCATACCTTAGCCCTGTTAATTCGAGTACGATATTTATATAGAACATACTGTGCATACAAGTAAACTTTACTCAGTGAGTGATCCATTAGTAGTAGGGCATGTGTTATTCCTGGTAGGCCTATATGTCATTACGATTCTGTGTAACCCATAAATAGTGTTTTGGGTCGGGTTGATGGACAATAGACAGAATAGAAATAAGTTATCTCAGTAGATTCATGAAAAATGTAGCAAAGAAGAAGGGAGTAGAATCGCAAAATGTAACGAGTATATTTCCTTTAGGGAGTCGAAGTATCAAATATGTTTGATGATTATGATGTGTATTTTGCTTTTACAGAAGGTGGCTTGTGTCCTATTGCTGGCGATGGCGGCTGTAGCCTTCGCCAAGCCCGGTGGTTATGGCGGCGGTGGTGGTGGAGGCGGGGGTGGTGGTCATGGTGGTGGTGGAGGAGGACATATTAGCTTCAATATTGGTGGTGGTGGTGGTGGTCATGGCGGCGGCGGTGGTGGTGGAGGTGGTGGTGGCGGCTATGCTGGTGGATCGGGACATAATAGCTTCAATCTTGGAAGCGGTGGTGGTGGTGGTGGACATGGTGGAGGAGGAGGTGGTGGTGGTGGTGGTGGTGGAGGAGGCTATGCTGGTGGATCAGGCCATAATAACTTCAATCTTGGAGGTGGTGGTGGTGGATTTGGAGGTGGCGGTGGTGGTGGCCATGGTGGAGGTAGTGGTGGTGGAGGAGTTGGTGGTGGTGGAGGCGGCTATGCTGGTGGGTCGGGACATAATAACTTCAACCTTGGAGGTGGTGGTGGTGGATTTGGAGGCGGTGGTGGTGGAGGACATGGCGGTGGTGGTGGTCATGGAGGCGGTGGAGGTGGAGGTTACGGAGGAGGTGGTGGAGGACACATCAACTTCAGCATCGGTGGAGGAGGTGGTGGACACGGTGGAGGAGGTGGTGGAGGACATGGTGGTGGAGGTGGTAAGGGGTACGGACGGAAATAAGCTACTCCTTCAACTCCTAATATACAGTCACCTGGTCTCAAAACCTAATGGTCTGGTGTTTCAAATAAAATATATCATTATAGTTGAACCTGTTATTAATCCCTATAATCATATTACTAATTTAATCATTACATGCTTTATACGCCTGAAATAATGTTATGTAAGTTTAGAGAAATATAATGTTTAAAAATATGTTTCTCTGCTATTAATTATGTTGTGTAGATAAGTATATACATTGCGTGTATATATTTAATATATATATACAAAGAAAGAGAGAGAGAGAGAGAGAGAGAGCTAAACAAGATTCGTAAACTTATAGTAGAGAGGAAATGCTTAACATCATTGTGGTGGCCAATACTGACTAGGATCATATGATTTAAATTATTGGAATAATTAATGATTACCCAGTTTAGATCATAGGTACTCAGAAATCACAATATTTCTTGCGATTGTGCATTGTACTTTTGAATATGTATATATATACAGTATATATACTTTCTTTTTAACCTTCCTTGTGTACACTGTATTGAAGGGTTTTCGTAAATCCACCCTCTTCAATAACAAAGAAAATATAATTATTTTATGACAACAAAGAATTTACATAATGCTATGGTGAATATTGAATATATAATTAAATTTGATCATTTAGAGGGAGATGAAAGAGCCACTAGGTTAGAAAAGTATAAATGACAAATACTTTATGAAATGTGTTCAATGCGTAAAGCTAAATCATTGCATTTATTGTAATGCAAGAACATTTGTCTGTGATACCGGTATGATACTTATATATCGACGCTCTTGACTACAACAGATTCATCCGAAGTTGTGTAAATTAGTCAACAGGCGAACTCATACATACCATATGTGAACAATTTTCTGTCCGATTTGTTTGAAGGCTTGATATGTGTCATACCTGACACCCAAAGTCTTGGAATACCCATCAATATATTTTACATTCCTTCTGTGTGTACCTGCTTATCTTTGATGACGTCATTGAACATATATAAGCTGTTGAATGAGGTCAACACGTGTCTGTGCCACATTTGAAGTCACTATCACATGATATGAACACAAGATCCGCATGTATGGGCTCGCCTCTTTATTATGATAAGTAGTAACTGTGACCTCTAGCCTCTTGTAACTCAGGGAGAGCTGGAACATGTATTTACTTGTTAGACTTTATGTTAAGGGTAGGTGTGATGGAGTGGTATTGCTACTGAGCTGATGTTCTTAAAGTCATGAGTTCAAATCCCAATGTGTGAAAGTGAAAAGATATTATTGGGATGGAATTTGTGTTGTATTTAATTTTAGTGCATTACCATAAAGCCTACTGACACGCCATATAAACACTCTTGCTGTTTCCAATTAAATTACAAAGTATTACTATTTCCATACTCAGTAAATGCTATGGAAGCCATACCTATTGGGTAAGAAGCTCACTTGGTGGCGTTAGAAAGTCGCCCAAAATTTTGAGATGAGACGGCGAGACAGTGGCGATGCAGTTTTGAGGAATTGGAATTGCACTATGCCATGAGGAGACCAGCAGGTGCCATTGGTCTGTGAAGATGAGAACATGAATGACCCATAGCTAAAACTCGTCTATCTCGTTGTTTCACTTGTTATCTGAAATAAGATATCTAGACTTCATCAGCGACCGATATTGAGCGACTGAGTATACAGACTTCTTCAATGGCTGGAGGGAGAGTTAAAAAATACACTATAGGATCTGATTGTACATTAAATTGCTTTGAATCAATTTGGGATAGATTCTGTGGGATAAATTTTTTTCTCTTTTCTTTCTGGGTGTTTGGTCTGTTTTACGCTAATGGTTGGTACGTTTGTTTTACGCTGAAGGTAAATTGCCATGGCCCCATCTTGATTATGCGGCTATTGCGAACATTGTAGCGAAATAAAAGTAAGTTGTTAATTTGGAAAACTTTGTTTTACTATGGTGCATTACAATACTATACCCTGTTTCTTTACAACTGCCGGTAAATTGCAAAGTTTCCATCAAGATTTCTCAGTTATTTTGAAGATTTTGTAGTGAAATATGGTGCTAATTATATAAACTTGGTCTAAATATAAAGCAGTGACATGGTTGTTTCTTATTTTCCCATTTAAGTATCGATAAATTAACTGCTAAGGGATTCAATTTACCATCAGATGAAATGAAACAAAGTATAGTTTGATATTTGTCCATTAAGTATCGATAAATCAGTTTTTAAGGGATTTTATTGTCTGATAAGTGAAATGGAATACCCTTGTTTATTTATTGGGGTTGGCAACCGATTTGATTCATGTCTTGCTGGCTAACTGTCTTGCTGGTTGATTGTTTGACTGCCTGATTAATCAATTGGTTGGATGAGTAACTAGAGGATGATTTACTGGATTGGTCACTAACTGATTATCTGTCTGATTGATTGAATGACTGATTAGATGGAGGATGATTGACTGGACTGCTAGCTAACTGACTGACTGATTAATTGGATGAGTAACTACAGAATTATTGACTGTCTTACTCACTGATTGATTGATTGATTGATTGAGTAACTGAAGATGACTGACTGGCTCAAAGACTGACTAATTGACTGAATGAGTAACTAGAGGATGATTTACTAGCTAACTGACTGATTGCTTGGTTATATGAGTAACTGTAGAATGACTGACTGGCTTAATGACTGACTGATTGATTGAATGGATGAATAACTGGAGGATGATAAATTCCTTACTGAATAACTGATTGATTTGACAGTAACTGGAGGGTGATTGACTGGCTTCCTGACTAACTGACTGGCTGATTTGATTGAATTAATAAATAACTGAAGGATGAAAGACTGGCTTAATGACTAACTGACTGATTGAATATATAACAAATTGGAGGATGACCTACTGACATTTTGGCTAACTGACTTACCAGTACTGATTGAATTAGTAACTGAAGGATAAATGACTGCCTTACTGACTGACTGAATTGGTATCCGTAGTACTTTGCGTATTCCTATTCAGTGGTAATATCGCATCCGTTTTTCCTTGTTCTTGACATACCAAAGGAGTGATCCCGAACATAAATTAAAATGCATTGTATATTCACCCATTTTCATAGTTTATTGATGAATATTAATTTTGTGCCACATAATTCAATCGAGTCATAAAGTGATAGTTCATATAGTTCATATAGTCTAATACAGAATAATCAAATAAAATACAAATAGTTTTATTGTTTTGATCTGCATTGTTGCATAGCCATCTATCTATCTATCTATTGCCTGACGCCGTGATCCCCGAAGGGGTGGCCACGAACGAACCGCCCCCATGCACCTCTGTCCCCAGTCAGTCGACGCCCCTCCCCCCAACCAGCACCGCCTTCGTTCATGTACTTCCTCACTCCATCCTTCCACCTCATATTCGGTCTACCTCTCCCCCTCTGTCCCTCCACCTCGCTCTCGTACACCCTCTTAGTCATTCTCTCGCTTTCCATACGTTCCATATGGCCGAACCATCTCAAGTTGTTCCTTTTCACACTTTCCAGCACATCTACCTCCACACCACACCTCCTTCTTACTTCCTCATTAGTCTGTCTATCCCTCCATGTAACTCCGCATGCACTCCTTAAGTAATTCATTTCCACTGCTCTCACTCTTGGTCTGAGTCTCTCAACCAACGTCCATGCTTCGCTTCCGTAAGTCAGTGTCGGGATTACCACACTGTCATGCAAGGACTTCTTCACTTCCATACTGACCACCCTATTTCTTGTTACTGCTTTTAGCGTTCCTACAACCCTCTTCCCCTGTTGTACCCTCTCCCGCACCTCTTCATCCATAGTCCCATCTTTACTCAACACACTGCCCAGATACTTAAAAGAGTTGACGATCTCCATAGCCTAACCGTTCAGCTTCACCTCACACTCTGTGACTTCACCCCTTTCGAAGACCATAACCTTGCTCTTCCCCGTATTTACCTTCAAATTCCGTTTTTCGCACACTGTTCCAAACTCATTTACCAGACCCTGCAACTCCCATTCATTATCACTCATCAGAACTGTATCATCCGCAAACAGCAGTATAGGTAGCTTCCACTCAATTCCCTCCCTTTTCAGCGATACACCAACATCCACTGCTCTTGATAGTATTTCTTTCATAACTCCATCCATATATACAGTAAACAACCACGGGGACATCACACACCCCTGTTTCAAACCAACATTCAGGTCAAAGAACTCGCTCTGCTCACTCTCCACACGTACTGCCGCCTTTGCACCCTCATACATGCTCTTCACTGCTTTCAGCAACTTGCCCTCTACTCCGTATATTCTAAGTACTTTCCACAAACCTTCTCTATCCACTCTGTCATAGGCCTTCTCCAAGTCCATAAAGGCAACATACACCTTTTATTTCTTCTCCAGATACTTCTCCACAACACAATTCAGGGTAAAAATCTGATCTACACATCCTCTTCCCTTGCATAGCCATACAATTATAATTTTATCAGTCCAAGAGCTTGTCTAGGTAGTTGTGAACTCTCCTTTCTGAATGTTTTAATTGAATGTTCTCAGCAGTAATCCTCGAACATCATGCGTTCATACTCTTTCATCTAATTATATTGATAAACACAACATTCATACATTTGAGTTGAAATTATATACAAGGCACATTGCAAAGCCCATAACATTATATTCACCTTATTGACCACGGGCAATCGTCTAGCGTTAATAAAAAAATAAAATAAAAAAAAAATCACCTTATTGACCACGGGCAATCGTCTAGCGTTACAAAATAAATAAATAAAAATAAACAAATAAATAAATAAATAAATAAATAAGAATAGTAGCTTAAAGCTTTAGGGTTACCAGACTTTTGTATATATAACTCTTGTGCTAATCCCTGACCATTTTGGTGGGTGCAGTACTCAAGGTATTAGTGAGTTGGGCCTATAATTGGGCCTTGTAATTGGGGTTGGGTGTGACAGGGATCTGCCTTGTATGGGCCGATCGGTTTTTTGCAGACTCCCATTTTCTTATGTTCTTATGTTCTTAATTATCAATAAACGTAATTCCTGTATCTCAGTGTCATTTTTAATCAATGCTATTTTATAATGTGTCCACCTTAACCGTGGTGTGAAGTATAGTTTCACACCAATGTATTTCTACAAACGTAATAGACTTAAGGAAGATTTGTATTTATTGTTTAATATATATATATATTATGTGGTACATTATTTTTCGTTTCTTCCCAAGACTTCCATCAAGCTATAAAAAGTAGCCCCATGACCCCCTTTAAATATAAATGTGTAAATTTTTAGGAAGAAAAATGTCTCCTAAATGTCACAAAATATTTTAAAATCGCCAAACTAATGGGGCTAAACAAGAGGAACAAGGGAAGCCAGAAAAGAAAAGAAAAAAATCTCCCCTTAAGCAGAGTATCATGGCCTCCCCAAATTTCCTCACAGGTGTTTCATATGTTCACCGTGTATCATCATTAATCATTAGCCTTGAGATGCCGAAAGCAGGTATTTTAATTTCAATAATCTTCTTTGTTCTCCTCAATTGTTTCTTTCCCTGTCTCTTCGGCCTTGTTGTTCAGTATATAAGAGAGGTGTCATCCGCTGGTTATCACATCAAGTCTGCTGCCAGATCTGCCAACATGGTAAACACGCCTGCAGTGATATGTGATATTGATTTGATTGAAGAATTTTGACGCGTTGATGTAATATTTTGAAACATACGGGTCAAGCCTCATACCATACCGCGAGTCAGTGTTTTCCCTTAATTAATTGTCGCTGTTTCCAGTTTATCATATCGTAGTGAACAAGCTAATTGTGCAGGCGATTGTTCGTCAATTGGTGTCTTTTGCAACGGTGAATTGTGGCTTGAATGGTGACGTTGGTGAAGTAGTGTTTGATACAAATTAAATCAGTAATTGTATTACTTTTTAACTAACTGATTTATAAGATTACGGTAATTAATGGTGAATTTGAAAACCGTATACTGAAGGTCAAAGCATGATTACAAACAATCTAGACAAAATTGCCATAAACACACTATAGGTAGCGCCAACGAACTTGACAATAATCTTGACCCTTTAACCTCTTATAACTCAATAATAATTAAAGCAATCAACCTGAAATGTCTAAAATTTGGGAAGAGTCCACCAGGAATAAGGTGTGGATATTTACAGCCAGTTTTCTCTAGGCCCTTTTTAGTTACGAAGAGGTCAGGGATCGAGATTTTTGTCAAGTTCGTTGGCGCTACCTATAGTTATGCATCACTCATTACAATGTGATTGTTTACATAATTATAACCCCTTTCAAGCCGATTTCGACTTGATTTATGTTCAAACTTTACTATTGAGACGAGTATGAACTGTTTAATATCATTGTACCATGTTCTTGTTTATCTGATTTCAAACCTTCCAGTAATATTCCTTAGGGATCACTTATTAAAGGGGGATGGGCCGGTTTTCGGGACCACTTTCTCCCTCATGTTTAGCCCCATTAATTTTCAGATGTTAAGATGTTTGCCCCGTTAGTTAGTCGATTTTAAGACCTTTCACCCTATTTCTTCGTCAAATATTTTGACCTTTCGTGCTATTTAGGTGTCGATTTTTGTCCCTGGCGAACGATAGTGAGCCTGTAATGTTGGAAGGGCCAGGAAATTTTTCTACCGAAAAATGTACAAATTAATCTAGAAGGAGGATCTAATGGATGTTTTTTTTTTAATTTACGGAGGTCTAGGGAGGAAACCAGAAAAATAATGAATACATGCAAAAATCGCCCAAAAAGTGATCCATCTCTCCTTTTCATTCATACCTTAGCCCTGTTAATTCGAGTACGATATTTATATAGAACATACTGTGCATACAAGTAAACTTTACTCAGCGAGTGATCCATTAGTAGTAGGGCATGTGTTATTCCTGTTAGGCCTATATGTCATTACGATTCTGTGTAACCCATAAATAGTGTTTTGGGTCGGGTTGATGGACAATAGACAGAATAGAAATAAGTTATCTCAGTAGATTCATGAAAAATGTAGCAAAGAAGAAGGGAGTAGAATCGCAAAATGTAACGAGTATATTTCCTTTAGGGAGTCGAAGTATCAAATATGTTTGATGATTATGATGTGTATTTTGCTTTTACAGAAGGTGGCTTGTGTCCTATTGCTGGCGATGGCGGCTGTAGCCTTCGCCAAGCCCGGTGGTTATGGCGGCGGTGGTGGTGGAGGCGGGGGTGGTGGTCATGGTGGTGGTGGAGGAGGACATATTAGCTTCAATATTGGTGGTGGTGGTGGTGGTCATGGAGGCGGCGGTGGTGGAGGAGGTGGTGGTGGCGGCTATGCTGGTGGATCGGGACATAATAGCTTCAATCTTGGAGGCGGTGGTGGTGGTGGATTTGGAGGTGGTGGTGGTGGTGGTGGACATGGTGGAGGAGGAGGTGGTGGTGCTGGTGGTGGAGGAGGCTATGCTGGTGGATCAGGCCATAATAACTTCAATCTTGGAGGTGGTGGTGGTGGATTTGGAGGTGGTGGTGGTGGTGGCCATGGTGGAGGTACTGGTGGTGGTGGAGGCGGCTATGCTGGTGGGTCGGGACATAATAACTTCAACCTTGGAGGTGGTGGTGGTGGATTTGGAGGCGGTGGTGGTGGAGGACATGGTGGTGGCGGTGGTGGTGGTCATGGAGGCGGTGGAGGTGGAGGTTACGGAGGAGGTGGTGGAGGACACATCAACTTCAGCATCGGTGGAGGAGGTGGAGGACACGGTGGAGGAGGTGGTGGAGGACATGGTGGTGGAGGTGGTAAGGGGTACGGACGGAAATAAGCTACTCCTTCAACTCCTAATATACAGTCACCTGGTCTCAAAACCTAATGGTCTGGCGTTTCAAATAAAATATATCATTATAGTTGAACCTGTTATTAATCCCTATAATCATATTACTAATTTAATCATTACATGCTTTATACGCCTGGAATAATGTTATGTAAGTTTAGAGAAAAATAATGTTTAAATATATATGTTACTCTGGTATTTATTATGTTGTGTATATAAGTATATACATTGCGTGTATATATTTAATAAATATATATATACAAAGAGAGAGAGAGAGAGAGAGAGAGAGAGAGGGAGAGATAAGCAAGATACGTAAACTTATAGTAGAGAGGAAATGCTTAACATCATTGTGGTGGCCAATACTGACTAGGATCATATGATTTCAATTATTGGAATAATTAATGATTACCCAGTTTAGATCATAGGTACTCAGAAATCACAATATTTCTTGCGATTGTGCATTGTACTTTTGAATATATATATATATATATATATATATATATATACTTTCTTTTTAATCTTCCTTGTGTACACTGTATTGAAGGGTTTTCGTAAATCCACCCTCGGTTATGGCCTTGGCCTTGCTTGGGGCCTTGGGGCTGTTCGACCAGGCAGCTTGGGGAACAACAACAACAACAAAGAAAATATATGTATTTTATGACAACAAAGATTTTACATAATGCTATGGTGAATATTGAATATAATTATAATTAAATTTTATCATTTAGAGGGAGATGAAAGAGCCACTAGGTTAGAATAGTATAAATGACAAATACTTTATGAAACGTGTTCAATGAGTAAAGCTAAATCATTGCATTTATTGTAATGCAAGAACATTTATCTGTGATACCGGTATGATACTTATAATATCGACGCTCTTGACTACAACAGATTTATCCGAAGTTGTGTAAATTAGTCAACAGGCGAACTCATACATACCATATGTGAACAATTTTCTGTCCGATTTGTTTGAAGGCTTGATATGTGTCATACCTGACACCCAAAGTCTTGGAAGACCCATCAATATATTTTACATTCCTTCTGTGTGTACCTGCTTATCTTTGATGACGTCATTGAACATATATAAGCTGTTGAATGAGGTCAACACGTGTCTGTGCCACATTTGAAGTCACTATCACATGATATGAACACAAGATACGCATGTATGGGCTCGTCTCTTTATTATGATAAGTAATAACTGTGACCTCTAGCTTCTTGTAACTCAGGGAGAGCTGGAACATGTATTTACTTGTTAGACTTTATGTTAAGGGTAGGTGTGATGGAGTGGTATTGCTACTGAGCTGATGTTCTTACAGTTATGAGTTCAAATCCCAATGTGTGAAAGTGAAAAGATATTATTGGGATGGAATTTTTGTTGTACTTAATTTTAGTGCATTGCCATAAAGCCTACTGACACGCCATATAAACACTCTTGCTGTTTCCAATTAAATTTCAAAGTATTACTATTCCCATACTCAGTGAATGCTATGGAAGCCATACATATTGGGTAAGGAAGCTCACTTGGTGGCGTTAGAAAGTCGCCCAAAATTTCGAGATAAGACGGCGAGACATTGGCGATGCAGTTTTGAGGAGTTGGAATTGCACTATGCCATGAGGAGACAAGCAGGTGCCATTGGTCTGTGAAGATGAGAACATGAATGACCCATAGCTAAAAGTCGTCTATCTCGTTGTTTCACTTGTTATCTGAAATAAGATCTCTTGACTTCATCAGCGACCGATGTTGAGCGACTGAGTATACAGACTTCTTCAATGGCTGGAGGGAGAGTTAAAAAATATACTATAGGATCTGATTGTACATTAAATTGCTTTGAATCAATTTGGGATAGATTCTGTGGGATAAACTTGTTCTCTTTTCTTTCTGGGTGTTTGGTCTGTTTTACGCTAATGGTTGGTCCGTTTGTTTTACGCTGAAGGTAAATTGCCATGGCCCCATCTTGATTATGCGGCTATTGCGAACATTGTAGCGAAATAAAAGTAAGTTGTTAATTTGGAAAACTTTGTTTTACTATGGTGCATTACAATACTATACCCTGTTTCTTTACAACTGCCGGTAAATTGCAAAGTTTCCATCAAGATTTCTCAGTTATTTTGAAGATTTTGTAGTGAAATATGGTGCTAATTATATAAACTTGGTCTAAATATAAAGCAGTGACATGGTTGTTTCTTATTTTCCCATTTAAGTATCGATGAATTAGCTGCTAAGGGATTCAATTTACCATCAGATGAAATGAAACAAAGTATAGTTTGATATTTGTCCAATAAGTATCGATAAATCAGTGTTTAAGGGATTTTATTGTCTCATAAGTGAAATGGAATACACTTGTTTATTTATTGGGGTTGGCAACCGATTTGATTCATGTCTTGCTGGCTAACTGTCTTGCTGGTTGATTGTTTGACTGCCTGATTAATCAATTGGTTGGATGAGTAACTAGAGGATGATTTACTGGATTGGTCACTAACTGATTATCTGTCTGATTGATTGAATGACTGATTAGATGCAGGAGAATTGACTGGACTGCTAGCTAACTGACTGACTGATTAATTGGATGAGTAACTACATAATTATTGACTGTCTTACTCACTGATTGATTGATTGATTGATTGAGTAACTGAAGATGACTGACTGGCTCAAAGAGTGACTAATTGACTGAATGAGTAACTAGAGGATGATTTACTAGCTAACTGACTGATTGCTTGGTTATATGAGTAACTGTAAAATGACTGACTGGCTTAATAACTGACTGATTGATTGAATGGATGAATATCTGGAGAAATGATAAATTCCTTACTGAATAACTGATTGATTTGACAGTAACTGGAGGGTGATTGGCTGGCTTCCTGACTAACTGACTGGCTGATTTGATTGAATTAATAAATAACTGAAGGATGAAAGACTGGCTTAATGACTAACTGACTGATTGAATAGATAAACAATTGGAGGATGACCTACTGACATTTTGGCTAACTGACTTACCAGTACCGATTGAATTTGTAACTTGAGTATAAATGACTGGCTTACTGACTGACTGAATTGGTATTTGTTTGTGTATTCCTATTCAGTGGTAATATCGCTCCGTTTTTCTTTGTTCTTGACATACCAAAGGAGTGATCCCGAACATAAATTAAAATTCATTGTATATTCACCCATTTTCATAGTTTATTGATGAATATTAATTTTGTGCCACATAATTCAATCGAGTCATAAAGTGATAGTTCATATAGTCTAATACAGAATAATAAAATAAAATACAAATAGTTTTATTGTTTTCATCTGCATTGTTGCATAGCCATACAATTATAATTTTATCAGTCCAAGAGCTTTTCTAGGTAATTGGGATCTCTCCTTTGTGAATGTTTTAATTGAATGTTCTCAGCAGTAATCCTCGAACATCATGCGTTCATACTCTTTCATCCAATTATATTGATAAACACAACATTCATAAATATGCGTTGAAATTATATACAAGGCACATTGCAAAGCCCATTAAAATTATATTCACCTTATTGACCACGGGCAATCGTCTAGCGTTACCAAAACAAATAAATAAAAATAAATAAATAAATAAAAAAATAAATAAATAAGAATAGTAGCTTAAAGCTTTAGGGTTACCAGACTTTTGTATATACTGTATAACTTATAATTATCAATAAACGTAATTCCTGTCTCTCGGTGTCATTTTTAATCAATGCTATTTTATAATGTGTCCACCTTAACCGTGGTGTGAAGTATAGTTTCACACCAATGTATTTCTACAAACGTAATAGACTTAAGGAAGATTTGTATTTATTGTTTAATATATATATAATTATGTGGTATATTATTTTTCGTTTCTTCCCAAGACTTCCATCAAGCTATAAAAAGTAGGCCCATGACCCCCTTTAAATATAAATGTGTACATTTTTAGGAAGAAAAATGTCTCCTAAATGTCACAAAATATTTTTAAATCGCCAAACTAATGGGGCTAAACAAGAGGGACAAGGGGAGCCAGAACAAAACAAAAATCTCCCCTTAAGCAGAGTATCATGGCCGCCCCAAATTTCCTCACAGGTGTTTCATATGTTCACCGTGAATCATCATTAATCATTAGCCTTGAGATGCCGAAAGCAGGTATTTTAATTTCAATAATCTTCTTTGTTCTCCTCAATTGTTTCTTTCCCTGTCTCTTCGGCCTTGTTGTTCAGTATATAAGAGAGATGTCATCCGCTGATTATCACATCAAGTCTGGTGCCAGATCTGCCAACATGGTAAACACGCCTGCAGTGATATGGGATATTGATTTGATTGAAGAACTTTGACGCGTTGATGTAATATTTTGAAACATACGGGTCAAGCAGCCTCATACCGCGAGTCAGTGTTTTCCCTTAATTAATTGTCGCTGTTTCCAGTTTATCATATCGTAGTGAACAAGCTAATTGTACAGGCGATTGTTCGTCAACGACCCCATCTTAAATATGGAAACAATTAAATATTACGTTTTCAATTTTACGATTGCAATTGGTGTCTTTTGCAACGGTGAATTGTGGCTTGAATGGTGACGTTGGTGAAGTAGTGTTTGATACAAATTAAATCAGTAATTGTATTACTTTTTAACTAACTGATTTATAAGATTACGGTAATTAATGGTGAATTTGAAAACTGTATACTGAGGTCACAGCATGATTACAAACAATCTAAACAAAATTGCCATAAACACACTATAGGTAGCGCCAACGAACTTGACAATAATCTTGACCCTTTAACCTCTTATAACTCAAAAATAATTAAAGCAATCAACCTGAAATGTCTATAATTTGGGAAGAGTCCACCAGGAATAAGGTGTGGATATTTACAGACAGTTTTCTCTAGGCCCTTTTTAGTTACGAAGAGGTCAGGGATCGCGATTTTTGTCAAGTTCGTTGGCGCTACCTATAGTTATGCATCACTTATTACAATGTGATTGTTTACATAATTATAACCCCTTTCAAGCCGATTTCGACTTGATTTATGTTCAAAGTTTACTATTAAGATGAGTATGAACTTTTTAATATCATTGTACCATGTTCTTGTTTATCTGATTTCAAACCGTCCAGTAATATTCCATGGGGATCACTTATTAAGGGGGGATGGGCCGGTTTTCTGGACCACTTTCTCCCTCATCTTTAGCCCCATTAATGTTCAGATGTTAGGATGTTTGCCCCGTTAGTTAGTCGATTTCAAGACCTTTCGCCCTATTTCTTCGTCAAATATTTTGACCTTTCGTGCTATTTAGGTGTCGATTTTTGTCCCTGGCGAACGATAGTGAGCCTGTAATGTTGGAAGAACCGGCCTTCGGCCAGGACATTTTTCTACCGAAAAATGTACATATTAATCTAGAAGGAGGATCTAATGGATGTTTTTTTTTAATTTGACGGAGGTCTAGGGAGGAAACCAGAAAAATAATGAATACATGCAAAAATCGCCCAAAAAGTGATCCATCTCTCCTTTTCATTCATACCTTAGCCCTGTTAATTCGAGTACGATATTTATATAGAACATACTGTGCATACAAGTAAACTTTACTCAGTGAGTGATCCATTAGTTGTAGGGCATGTGTTATTCCTGGTAGGCCTATATGTCATTACGATTCTGTGTAACCCATAAATAGTGTTTTGGGTCGGGTTGATGGACAATAGACAGAATAGAAATAAGTTATCTCAGTAGATTCATGAATAATGTAGCAAAGAAGAAGGGAGTAGAATTGCAAAATGTAACGAGTATATTTCCTTTAGGGAGTCGAAGTATCAAATATGTTTGATGATTATGATGTGTATTTTGCTTTTACAGAAGGTGGCTTGTGTCCTATTGCTGGCGATGGCGGCTGTAGCCTTCGCCAAGCCCGGTGGTTATGGCGGCGGTGGTGGTGGAGACGGGGGTGGTGGTCATGGTGGTGGTGGAGGAGGACATATTAGCTTCAATATTGGTGGTGGTGGTGGTGGTCATGGCGGCGGCGGTGGTGGTGGAGGTGGTGGTGGCGGCTATGCTGGTGGATCGGGACATAATAGCTTCAATCTTGGAAGCGGTGGTGGTGGTGGATTTGGAGGTGGTGGTGGTGGACATGGTGGAGGAGGAGGTGGTGGTGGTGGTGGTGGTGGTGGTGGTGGAGGAGGCTATGCTGGTGGATCAGGCCATAATAACTTCAATCTTGGAGGTGGTGGTGGTGGATTTGGAGGTGGTGGTGGTGGATTTGGAGGTGGTGGTGGTGGTGGCCATGGTGGAGGTAGTGGTGGTGGAGGAGTTGGTGGTGGTGGAGGCGGCTATGCTGGTGGGTCGGGACATAATAACTTCAACCTTGGAGGTGGTGGTGGTGGATTTGGAGGCGGTGGTGGTGGAGGACATGCCGGTGGTGGTGGTCATGGAGGCGGTGGAGGTGGTGGTTACGGAGGAGGTGGTGGAGGACACATCAACTTCATCATCGGTGGAGGAGGTGGTGGACACGGTGGTGGAGGTGGTGGAGGACATGGTGGTGGAGGTGGTAAGGGGTACGGACGGAAATAAGCTACTCCTTCAACTCCTAATATACAGTCACCTGGTCTCAAAACCTAATGGTCTGGTGTTTCAAATAAAATATATCATTATAGTTGAACCTGTTATTAATCCCTATAATCATATTACTAATTTAATCATTACATGCTTTATACGCCTGGAATAATGTTATGTAAGTTTAGAGAAATATAATGTTTAAATATATATGTTACTCTGGTATTTATTATGTTGTGTAGATAAGTATATACATTGCGTGTATATATTTAATATGTATATATACAAAGAGAGAGAGAGAGAGAGAGATAAGGAAGATACGTAAACTTATAGTAGAGAGGAAATGCTTAACATCATTGTGGTGGCCAATACTGACTAGGATCATATGATTTCAATTAATGGAATAATTAATGATTACCCAGTTTAGATCATAGGTACTCAGAAATCACAATATTTCTTGCGATTGTGCATTGTACTTTTGAATATATATATATATAAATACTTTCTTTTTAATCTTCCTTGTGTACACTGTATTGAAGGGTTTTCGTAAATCCACCCTCGGTTATGGCCTTGGCCTTGCTCGGGGCCTTGGGGCTGTTCGGCCAGGCAGCTTGGGGAACAACAACATCAAAGAAAATACATTTATTTTATGACAACAAAGATTTTACATAATGCTATGGTGAATATTGAATATATAATTAAATTTTATCATTTAGAGGGAGATGAAAGAGCCACTAGGTTAGAATAGTATAAATGACAAATACTTTATGAAATGTATTCAATGCGTAAAGCTAAATCATTGCATTTATTGTAATGCAAGAACATTTGTCTGTGATACCGGTATGATACTTATATATCGACTCTCTTGACTACAACAGATTCATCCGAAGTTGTGTAAATTAGTCAACAGGCGAACTCATACATACCATATGTGAACAATTTTCTGTCCGATTTGTTTGAAGGCTTGATATGTGTCATACCTGACACCCAAAGTCTTGGAAGACCCATCAATATATTTTACATTCCTTCTGTGTGTACCTGCTTATCTTTGATGACGTCATTGAACATATATAAGCTGTTGAATGAGGTCAACACGTGTCTGTGCCACATTTGAAGTCACTATCACATGATATGAACACAAGATCCGCATGTATGGGCTCGCCTCTTTATTATGATAAGTAGTAACTGTGACCTCTAGCCTCTTGTAACTCAGGGAGAGCTGGAACATGTATTTACTTGTTAGACTTTATGTTAAGGGTAGGTGTGATGGAGTGGTATTGCTACTGAGCTGATGTTCTTAAAGTCATGAGTTCAAATCCCAATGTGTGAAAATGAAAAGATGTTATTGGGATGGAATTTTTGTTGTACTTAATTTTAGTGCATTACCATAAAGCCTACTGACACGCCATATAAACACTCTTGCTGTTTCCAATTAAATTACAAAGTATTACTATTCCCATACTCAGTGAATGCTATGGAAGCCATACATATTGGGTTAGAAGCTCACTTGGTGGCGTTAGAAAGTCGCCCAAAATTTTGAGATGAGACGGCGAGACAGTGGCGATGCAGTTTTGAGGAGTTGGAATTGCACTATGCCATGAGGAGACAAGCAGGTGTCATTGGTCTGTGAAGATGAGAACATGAATGACCCATAGCTAAAACTCATCTATCTCGTTGTTTCACTTGTTATCTGAAATAAGATCTCTTGACTTCATCAGCGACCGATGTTGAGCGACTGAGTATACAGACTTCTTCAATGGATGGAGGGAGAGTTAAAAAATACACTATAGGATCTGATTGTACATTAAATTGCTTTGAATCAATTTGAGATAGATTCTGTGGGATACATTTTTTTCTCTTTTCTTTCTGGGTGTTTGGTCTGTGTTACGCTAATGGTTGGTACGTTTGTTTTACGCTGAAGGTAAATTGCCATGGCCCCATCTTGATTATGCGGCTATTGCGAACATTGTAGCGAAATAAAAGTAAGTTGTTAATTTGGAAAACTTTGTTTTACTATGGTGCATTACAATACTATACCCTGTTTCTTTACAACTGCCGGTAAATTGCAAAGTTTCCATCAAGATTTCTCAGTTATTTTGAAGATTTTGTAGTGAAATATGGTGCTAATTATATAAACTTGGTCTAAATATAAAGCAGTGACATGGTTGTTTCTTATTTTCCCATTTAAGTATCGATAAATTAGCTGCTAAGGGATTCAATTTTCCATCAGATGAAATGAAACAAAGTATAGTTTGATATTTGTCCATTAAGTATCGATAAATAAGTTTTTAAGGGATTTTATTGTCTGATAAGTGAAATGGAATACACTTGTTTATTTATTGGGGTTGGCAACCGATTTGATTCATGTCTTGCTGGCTAACTGTCTTGCTGGTTGATTGTTTGACTGCCTGATTAATCAATTGGTTGGATGAGTAACTAGAGGATGATTTACTGGATTGGTCACTAACTGATTATCTGTCTGATTGATTGAATGACTGATTAGATGGAGGAGGATTGACTGGACTGCTAGCTAACTGACTGACTGATTAATTGGATGAGTAACTACAGAATTAGTGACTGTCTTACTCACTGATTGATTGATTGATTGATTGAGTAACTAAAGATGACTGACTGGCTCAAAGACTGACTAATTGACTGAATGAGTAACTAGAGGATGATTTACTAGCTAACTGACTGATTGCTTGGTTATATGAGTAACTGTAGAATGACTGACTGGCTTAATGACTGACTGATTGATTGAATGGATGAATAACTGGAGGATGATACATTCCTTACTGAATAACTGATTGATTTGACAGTAACTGGAGGGTGATTGAATGGCTTCCTGACTAACTGACTGGCTGATTTGATTGAATTAATAAATAACTGAAGGATGAAAGACTGGCTTAATGACTAACTGACTGATTGAATAGATAACAAATTGGAGGATGACCTACTGACATGTTGGCTAACTGACTTACCAGTACTGATTGAATTAGTAATTGAAGGATAAATGACTGACTGACTGACTGAATTGGTATCCGTAGTACTTTGCGTATTCTTATTCAGTGGTAATATCGCATCCGTTTTTCTTTGTTCTTGACATACCAAAGGAGTGATCCCGAATATAAATTAAAATGCATTGTATATTCACCCATTTTCATAGTTTATTGATGAATATTAATTTTGTGCCACATAATTCAATCGAGTCATCAAGTGATAGTTCATATAGTTCATATAGTCTAATACAGAATAATAAAATAAAATACAAATAGTTTTATTGTTTTGATCTGCATTGTTGCATAGCCATACAATTATAATTTTATCAGTCCAAGAGCTTGTCTAGGTAGTTGTGAACTCTCCTTTCTGAATGTTTTAATTGAATGTTCTCAGCAGTAATCCTCGAACATCATGCGTTCATACTCTTTCATCCAATTATATTGATAAACACAACATTCATAAATTTGAGTTGAAATTATATACAAGGCACATTGCAAAGCCCATTACAATTATATTCACCTTATTGACCACGGGCAATCGTCTAGCGTTAAAAAATAAATAAAATAAAAATAAACAAATAAATAAATTAATAAATAAATAAGAATAGTAGCTTAAAGCTTTAGGGTTACCAGACTTTTGTATAACTCTTGTGCTAATCCCTGACCATTTTGGTGCGGGCAGTACTCAAGGTATTAGTGAGTTGGGCCTATAATTGGGCCTTGCAATTGGGGTTGGGTGTGACAGGGATCTGCCTTGTATGGGCCGATCGGCTTTTTGCAGACTCCCATTTTCTTATTGTCTTATGTTCTCAATTATCAATAAACGTAATTCCTGTATATCAGTGTCATTTTTAATCAATGCTATTTTATAATGTGTCCACCTTAACCGTGGTGTGAAGTATAGTTTCACACCAATATATTTCTACAAACGTAATAGACTTAAGGAAGATTTGTATTTATTGTTGAATATAAATATTATGTGGTATATTATTTTTCATTTCTTCCCAAGACTTCCATCAAGCTATAAAAAGTACCCCCATGACCCCCTTTAAATATAAATGTGTACATTTTTAGGAAGAAAAATTTCTCCTAAATGTCACAAAAATATTGTTTTATATCGCCAAACTAATTGGGCTAAACAAGAGGGACAAGGGAAGCCAGAACAAAAGAAAAATCTCCCCTTAATCTCCCCAAATGTCCTCACAGGTGTGTGATATGTTCACCGTGTATCATCATTAATCATTAGCCTTGAGATGCCGAAACCAGGTATTTTAATTTTATAATCTTCTTTGTTCTCCTCGATTGTTTCTTTCCCTGTCTCTTAATCGGCCTTGTTGTTCAGTATATAAGAGAGGTGTCATCCGCTGGTTATCACATTAAGTCTGGTGCCAGATCTGCCAACATGGTAAACACGCCTGCAGTGATATGTGATATTGATTTGATTGAAGAACTTTGACGCGTTGATGTAATATTTTGAAACATACGGGTCACGCCTCATACCGCGAGTCAGTGTTTTCCCTTAATTAATTGTCGCTGTTTCCAGTGTATCATATCGTAGTGAACAAGCTAATTGTGCAAGCGATCGTTCGTCAACGATCCCATCTTAAATATGGAAATAATTAAATATTATGTTTTCAATTTTACGATTGCAATTGGTGTCTTTTGTAATGGTGAATTGTGGCTTGAATGGTGACTTTGGTGATGTAGTGTTTGATACAAATTAACAGTAATTATATTATTATTTACCTAATTGATTTATAATATTACGGTAATTAATCTTGAAATTGAAAACCGTATAATGAAGGTCACAGCATGAGTTCAAACAATCTAAAGAAAATTGCCATAAACACACTAGTTATGCATCACTTATTACAATATGATTGTTTACATAATTATAACCCCTTTCAAACCGATTTCGACTTGATTTATGTTCAAACTTTACTATTGAGACGAGTATGAACTGTTTAATATCATTGTACCGTGTTCTTGTTTATCTGATTTCAAACCTTCCAGTAATACTCCTTAGGGATCACTTATTAAGGGGATATGGGCTGTTTTTCTGGTCACCCTTCTTCCTCATGCTTATCCCCAATAGTGTTCAGATTTTATGACGTTCGGCCCATTAGTTTGGCGATTTTAATAAATGTTGCCCCATTTCGTTGTCAATGTTAAGAGCTTTCGTGCCATTTGGGTGTCGATTTTTTCCTGGCGAGCAATAGCGAACCTGTAATCTTAAGAGCAAGAGGCCTTCGGCCGGGACATTTTTCTACCGAAAAATGTACAAATTAATCTAGAAGGGGGATCTGATGGATGTTTTTTTTTAAGTTTAATGGAGGTCTAGGGAGGAAACTAAAGAAAATAATAAATAGATTATAAAATCTACCAAAAAGGGGCATTCATTCATACCTTAGCTCTGTCAATTCGAGTACTATATTTATATATAAAATACTATACATACAAATATAATTTACTCAGCGAGTGATCCATTAGTAGTAGGGCATGTGTTATTCCTGGTATACGTCATTACGATTCTGTGTAAGCTATAAAAAGTGTTTTGGGGTAGGTTGGGTTGGATGGAGAATAGACTGACTAGAAATAAGTTATCTCAGAGGTTAGATTAATGACAAATGTAACAAAGAAGAAGGGAGTTAATCGTAAAATGTAAACAGTATATTACTTTTCGGGAGTCGAAATATCAAATGTGTTCGATGATTATGATGTGATTTTTGTGTTTTTACAGAAGGTGGCTTGTGTCCTATTGCTGGCGATGGCGGCTGTAGCCATCGCCAAGCCCGGTGGTTATGGCGGCGGCGGTGGTGGAGGCGGGGGTGGTGGTCATGGTGGTGGTGGAGGACATATTAGCTTCAATATTGGTGGTGGTGGTGGTCATGGCGGCGGCGGTGGAGGAGGAGGTGGTGGTGGTGGAGGAGGCTATGCTGGTGGATCTGGCCATAATAACTTCAATCTTGGAGGTGGTGGTGGTGGATTTGGAGGCGGTGGTGGATTTGGAGGCGGTGGTGGATTTGGAGGCGGTGCTGGATTTGGAGGCGGTGGTGGTGGTGGCCATGGTGGAGGTGGTGGTGTAGGAGGAGGTGGTGGTGGAGGCGGCTATGCTGGTGGATCTGGCCATAATAACTTCAATCTTGGAGGTGGTGGTGGTGGATTTGGAGGTGGTGGTGGTGGAGGTGGTGGCGGCGGCGGTGGCGGAGGAGGATATGCTGGAGGTTCAGGTCATAATAACTTCAACCTTGGAGGAGGTGGTGGTGGATTTGGAGGCGGTGGTGGTGGAGGACATGGTGGTGGCGGTGGTGGTGGTCATGGAGGCGATGGTGGTGGTCATGGAGGCGGTGGAGGTGGTGGAGGACACATCAACTTCAACATTGGTGGACACGGTGGAGGACATGGTGGTGGAGGACATGGTGGTGGAGGTGGTAAGGGGTACGGACGGAAATAAGCTACTCCTTCAACTCCTAATATACAGTCACCCGGTCTCAAAACCTAATGGTCTGGTGTTTCAAATAAAATCTATCATTATAATTGAACCTGTTATTAATCCTTATAAACATATTCCTAACTTGATCATTACATGTGTTATACGCCTGGAATACTGTTGTTTAAATTTATAAAAATATAATATTTTAATGTATATGTTGCTTTGGCATTTATTATTTGTTGCAGATAAGTATATAAATTGCGTGTATATATTTGATATATATACAGAGAGAGAGAGAGAGAGAGAGAGAGAGAGAGAGAGAGAGAGAGAGAGAGAGAGAGAGAGAGAGAGAGAGAGAGAGAGAGAGAGAGAGAGAGATAAGTAAACTTATAGTAGAGAGGAAATGCCTAACATTATTGTGGTGGGCCAATACTGACAATGATCATATGGTTGCAATTATTGGAATAGATTTTGATTACCCAGTGCAGATCATAGGTAGCCTACTCAGACATCACATTTTTTGCGATTGTGCATTGTACTTTTGAAAATGAATATACAGCATATACTTTCTTGTAAAAAATTCTTGTGTACACTGTATTGAATAGTTTTCGTAAATCCACCCTCTTTAATGTCAAAGAAAAAATATATATTTTATGGCAACAAAGATTTAACATAATGCTATGGTGATTATTGTAGAAATCATAAAATGTGATCATTTAGAGGGAAATGAAAGAGCCACTAGGTTAGAATAGTATCAATGACGAATACTTTATTAAACTTGTTCAGTGCGTAAAGCTAAATCATTGCATTTATTGCAATGTAAGAACATTTGTCTGTGATACCGGTATGGTACATATATATCGACGCTCTTGACTACAACAGATTCATCCGATGCTGTGTAAATTAATCAATAGGCGAACTGATATATACCATATGTCAATAATGTTCTGTCCGATGTGTTTGAAGGCTTGATATTGTGCCATACCTGACACCCAAAGTCTTGGAAGACCCATCAATATCTTTTACAAGCCTTCTGTGTCTACCTTCTTATCTTTGATAACGGCACCGATGACCGCACCGCCCTTCGGTAATTATGTATAAAGTTTACTCCCCTAGACAGGTTGACGACCAAGGCTGACGATTCTTATCCACCCAGACTTTTATGAGGTTATCTCCCCAAAATGGGTTTCCGACCAAAGCTGATGAGTCCCATCGACCCGTAAATGTGACGATGGATTATTCTATGTAGTTAGGGTATTGTATTATTTAATCTTAGGAATTTGTTTACATATTCAATGGCTTATAAATGCACTCACTTGCTATTCTGAAATTTTGAAAACTGTATATGTTTTCTGGCCAGCGGCGATTTTTCCAGCTTCTACAAGGCGTCCGTATAAATTAACCTTTTAAATATAAAAGGGCGCGTTTCTTTCATTATGGCTATTAATAGACGATTTTATTCAAATTAGGAAGCAATTGTGGGAGGCAGAGAGCTAAATGAGATAGATTGTGTCCTATTTGATTCGTAGAGGGCCTGCCATACCTGAATAAATTCGTCTAAAATTAGCCCAAAATTAGTTAATTATATTCTTCGAAAACTGAAAGGGTTAATTGCCATAAAATGCCTTTATCTCCTAAGTTTTCTTGAAGCACTTATGTTGTGGAATGTTGTGCCTTCTGTCCGCTTCTTAATATTATTTGATCTGACATCTTGGGGGTTATTATGCTATTTTGTGTAATTATTATTGAGGATTTTGCGTGCTTTTGTCAGTTTCGAGCAATGTAATTTGGTTTGTCCCATCGGCTAACGAAAACGCCTTCCCAGACTTCCTTCAAACTAAACAATGACCCTTAGACCCCATTCAAGCTAAATTTGTACAATATTCTATATTTAAATGACCAGACCGAAGGCCGATCTTTAAAGGGTACAGGCTCGCTATCGCTTCCCCAGAAAAAATCGACACCTGAATGAGGTGAAGCGCCTTATTATCGCTAAGCTAATGGGATGAAACGTTGTAATTTACAATCTCTAAACTTATGGAGCGAAACAGGTCCTAAGCAGAAAAAAAAATAAGTTTTCTCTATTCTGTACATGCCTGAGAGGTGATCCCAGGCACAAGTGAAAATGCATTCTTTATTCACCCATTTGCATAGTTTCTTGACGAATGGTTGTGTTTCACAAAATTTAACCGAACCATAAATTGATAGTTCATATAGTCTAATAATTGATAGTTTATATAGTCTAATACAGGATAATACAATATAATAGGTTCAGGAGTAATTTATCGAGAGGACTTCCCTAAGTGGTTAAGGCCCCATTAATTGCTCTTTCCATTCACATATGCATAGCCTACGTGAGTTTCAGTTGGGATGTGTGTACATGCTTAGATTGATATGCAGGATTCGAAGTTGCATAATAAATCGTAGGCAGTGTCCACCAACCTTTAACTGTCTTCGTGGTGCGATGTATAAGGTGTTGATTTTCGGTGTGAGCATCCTGGGTTCGAGTCCACGGACTGCCACATGTGTTTGTAAATTTCATTAATCGATTTTTGGAGTATGGTTGGTTGTTGGAAGGAACATAATAATAAGACCTAGGTAGGTCACTGAGTAAACAGTGATATTGTTTTGCCCTGCATTGTTGCCAAACAATTATCTATATATCAGTCCAAGAGTTATTCCAATTCGTTTTGGTCTCTCCTTTCTGAATGTTTAAATTGAATATGTTTTGCAGTAATCACCGAACATCATGTTTTCATACCTTTTCATCCAACATCCAAAGATATTGAATAAATACAATATTCCTAAATTTGCGTTGAATTTATTAAAAAAGGCAGGTTCCAAAGCTAATCAAAATTACCACGGGAGCCCAATCCTGAACGTAAGAAAATCGTCCAGCGTTAGCAATCACACAAAATATACAAATGTATTAATTGTAGTAGCTTACAACTTTAGGGTTACCAGACGTCTTTCTTAAGGGGGCCCACCTCGCGTTTTTTCTTTTTCCCTCCCTCTCTCTTTAGCTTGTATCCATTCGGCCCCATTCAGCCTACTGTTTTAAGGCGTTTACCCCCCATGCAGGTGTCAATATTTTCCTGGCGAGCGGTAGCAAGCCAGCATATACAGTATATATTTGTGTTTTGACTGCAAGCTAGATTTGTATATTTTTCGATATAAAAAATTCTCCGGCGAAGCCGGATTTCTCCATACAATGCTGGCTCGCTATCGCTCGCCAGGAATAAATCGACACCTGGATGGGGATAAACGTCTTAAAACAATTGACTAAATGGGGCCGAATGGATACAAGCCAGAGAAAGAGAGAAAAGGAGAGAAAGATAAAAAAGCAGGTGACACCCCTTAAACGGAACCCATATGTAAAATATTAGCCAGAAGAAAAAATATATATATATTATAACTACAATACCCGCATTGCATCGCAAACAAAAGCACATAGCTTACCTTGGCGCAACATATAGTTGTTGTTGTTGTTGTTGTTGTTGTTCCCCAGGCTGCCTGGCCGAACAGCCCCAAGGTCCCGAGCAAGGCCAAGGCCATAGAGCGCCCCCACAAAACCCTCCCTGCTTACCACTAACAAAACCCAGGTGACCGAAGCCACTCTAAGGCAGGGAGCTGAGGAGGGTGCGGAAACTCCCGAGAAACCAAAGCCCCACCCAAGGCCCTGTGCCCCTCAGCAATTATGAAGGGAAAGTTGAGGGGCAAGGGAAAAATGTGACGCTTTGGCTCCCAATCTGCCAACTTTTAGGTTGGCAGTAGGGAGGTCGATCCACGGAAAAGACGCCGTCACTTGAGATCTAGAAGATATATAAGTAAAAGGAACAGTCAGAGTAAGCTATGGGTATGGCAGAGATCGCTCAGCTCTCACTCTGATAGACCAGCCCATCACCACATGACTAGAACCCAATCCTCTCAGCATCAGCTAGGAAAGGCCCTAGAAAGCCGCCTTTGGCGGGGGGATAGCTCCCCTACTTCAACTCCTTTCGGAGTTGGGCACCCGCCAACATATAGTTGTGATTAATATTTGTATGCGGAACCTTTTGTTGTTAATTGATGATCATGCTCGAATACAAACAAATGAAAACACACGACCATTCTGGTATTTAAATAGTTGAATAGTTGTATCCGATTGGGTTTAGTTCTCTCTCTCTCTCTCTCTCTCTCTCTCTCTCTCTCTCTCTCTCTCTATCTATCTATCTATCTATCTATCTCCTGATACAACAACACTGCAGGCATTTATGGAAAACAAACAGTCGTAAGAATGATGCATTTAGGAATATATACAATATACATATTTGGATAATACAAACAGCCAATCGATATTATAAATTAATTTTATTTAGAACACCAGTTCTTGAGGCTGGTATAAAGGATGTAAGGGGGTGAGAAATTAACTTATTTTCTTCCATAGCCCTTACCACCTCCACCACCACCGCCATGTCCACCACCTCCTCCACCAATGTTGAAGTTGATGTGTCCACCACCACCTCCATAACCGCCACCACCTCCACCTCCACCATGTCCTCCACCACCGCCTCCAAATCCGCCACCACCACCTCCGAGGTTAAAGTTGTTATGGCCAGAACCTCCAGCATAACCACCGCCTCCACCACCACCACCACCTCCGAAGCCTCCACCACCTCCAAAGCCTCCACCACCTCCAAAACCTCCACCACCTCCTCCAAGATTGAAGTTGTTATGGCCGGAACCACCAGCGTAGCCACCTCCACCCCCGCCACCACCACCTCCAAAGCCTCCACCACCACCTCCAAACCCACCACCACCACCTCCAAGATTGAAGTTGTTATGACCTGAACCACCAGCATAGCCGCCTCCACCACCACCACCTCTGCCGCCGCCACCACCACCACCACCACCGCCTCTGCCTCCACCGCCTCCAAATCCACCACCACCGCCTCCAAATCCACCACCACCGCCTCCAAGATTGAAGTTATTATGTCCTGAACCACCAGCATACCCGCCTCCACCACCGCCACCTCCACCACCACCGCCTCCACCATGACCACCACCACCACCACCAATGTTGAAGCTTATGTGCCCTCCTCCACCACCACCATGACCACCTCCCCCACCACCACCGCCATAACCACCGGGCTTGGCGATGGCTACAGCCGCCATCGCCAGCAATAGTACACAAGCCACTTTCTGTAAATATAAAGAAACCCTTAGTCATCATCATCAGTTCCTAAAACTTATTTTAGACTTAATTGATAACGTTGCTTCTCAGATACTGGAAAAAACATAAGTCGAGTAGTCAACATATTGAAATAGCTTAAATGTGATCAAACGGTCTACTATATAATAAGCAATGAATTTGATATATTACTTAGAATATTCATTTATGATGTATAGGATTTTGACTCCAGGTACTCTTCCAATACTGAATTGAATTGTCTGGTAAAAGTTAGTACGTAAGTATAGTCGTAAGCAGATTGAAAGGGTTTTAAAGTTTATAGTGGGGTTTGTAACAAATATTTCATGATGTGTGTTTCCATGATATGTCGACTTATGTGGTTTTAACACCTCCATTATAGGTTTTTCTTAGTCTTTATAGAATCCAAGTCGGAATAGGTTTGAAATGGCGTAGGTTAGAGTAAAGAGTTATTAATTAGAGGTGTACCATGTAAAGTGTGTTGATGGACCGCCTTTATTTAGACATGATTTAATTTAGATAGAAGGCTTAACAGAATCATCGGATAGTAACTGGTACAACAAATCGTATCCTAATTGTAATAAAGGAAACTGAATGTCGACAACTTATTTGTAATTAGTGCCTTCGTAAGGTGTGTTTCTGAAGCCTTTGATTCGGCATCATATGGGATAAGTGGACCGACTTTTGTTGGTGACTGTACTATGGAATTGTATATTAGATAGATTATATCTACGAGTGGCAATATGTAACCAATGACAAATATTTCTTATGAATATGAAGTTAAATAAAGAGCTAAATAATTATAATCGAGTTAATCTGAATACTATGACATCAATTACAAGAACTAATGTTTTTATTAAGCGTACTGATATTAGATAAATGCATGATAGCTTGAACTGATATATCTTTAAACTAGTGAGCCAGATAACGCTTTATTAATCTTTAAGGCTGTATACGCTCTTAGCTTTCCGGCAGTTAGATCAAGCCAAACCACACCCTGTTGCTGATGTAGCTCCGTCAGGATTGGTAGGATGCCAGATTTCGATATTAATGAAACGACATAGAGCTGATTCTGCATAAACTTCGCTTGCTCCTGGAGCTTTACACATTACGTAATTATTATGATTTGCTTCCATTTACGCAAAGTTAGTAACATATACTATAATTAAGGTATTAAAAGTTGTATATTTCAATCTGATTTATCTCCTTATATAATTGATAAATGACTGCCACTTGTATCGGAATAAAAATGGCATTATGAATATGGGGTTAAATTGTTAGGGAACTTCTTTGATTATAATATTATTATATTAACTAAATTTTAGAATAATCATCAGTCGTCACATCAATAATGTTCAATGAATCACCCGGTGAAGCAATTGTGATGAAATTAGCTCAAAATCATAATCATACTGTTCCTTAAAGTTAATATATATACTATAACATTAGTGTTCGTCAAGATACATAATAAGTATCTTATCATTTAACGACTCTTCCCATTTTACACAAGCACTTCTTCGTCATCACTATTTAAACCACAATTCACCATTGCGCAATACACCAATCACGATCGTAAAATTTCTCTTCATTGTGTTTCATATTTTCGGAGGAGGCCATTGACGTACCATGTTGGTGGATCCGGAATCAGACAGGTGTGATTAGGTCCAGATGAGACCTCTCTTATATACACAACAACAAGGCCAAAGTGACAGGCGATTGAAGAGAACAAAGAAGATCGGCGAAATTAATATCACATGCATCTCGAGGTTATTATATTTTCGTAATCGATGATGCGCGGCGAGTATATGAAACATCTCTGAGGAATAATGGAGACAGTGATTCTCTGATACATGTTCATTAGTGTGAACTGATGCATTGGTGGGATAAACTACTGCTGTTGGTTAAAATGGACTATCAGAAAATAGCTTTGACTTACTAATTAACTCAATGTGAATGACACACGTTTAAAGAATTTTATTTTCAAAACTATAATAACTTAGCCACAAAGATATAGGCAAATGTTGGTTTGGTAACAGAGTTGTATATAGGTGGAATAGGCTACCAAGTGCTATAGTGGGATCAAGAACGATAGGGAGCTTTAAGATAAAATCAGATAGGCATATGGACGAGATGGGTTGGGTGTGAGGGGGATCTGTCGGGTATGGGCCAATCGGCGCTCTGCAGACCCCCGTTTTTTTTACCTCTGACCGTTTCGGTGAGGTCAGTCCTAATGGTGTTAGTAAGCTGAGCTTATAATTAGGCCTTATAATTAGGGTTGGGTGTGACAGGGTTCTGCCTTGTGTAGGCCAATCGGCTTTCTGCAGACTCCTATTTTCTTATGTTCTTATGTAACTCAATAGCAACTCGTCATTTGTATCTACCATGATAATATTTTCAATCCTTTGTGAATACCTCTCTGAATTAGGGTTACAATGTAGAGCAGGCACTGCAATATATACATAAATAAATAAATATATATATATATATATATATATATATATATATATATATATATATATATATAACTTATTTGGCCGTCTGTACATGCGGACATTTTAAGAAGGTGCACGAATTTGAATCAAAGGAGTGATCTTACATTGTGATCTTGGAACAGTCTCTTCTCCCACAAATCCTTTAACCATTAGTCAATTCTACCAAATTGAAAGCCGATCCGCCTCAACAAACGTAGCTGAATTTGAACCTAATTTATGCTATTAATCATACCTAGCCTAACCTGAATCTAGCACACTATAGATTAACACCTTCTGTACCGAGCCGTCCTTTTAAATATACTGTGGCTGCTATTAGACGATTTTATTCAGTTTTAAAAGGGCTCCCAACAATTAAAATGCTTCGAACTGTCCCACTTAACCCTTTCTACTGTGATGATGGGCTGGTCTATCAGAGTGAGCACTGAGCGATCTCTGCCATACCCATAGCTTACTCTGACTGTTCCTTTTACTTATATATTTTCTAGATCTCGAGTGACGGCGTCTCTTCCGTGGATTGACCTCCCAATCTACCAAGATTGGAAGCCAAAGCGTTACATTTTTCCTTTGCCCCTCAACTTTCTCTTCATAATTGCTGAGGGGCACAGGGCCTTGGGTGGGGCTTTGGTTTCCCGGGCGTTTCCGCACCCTCCTCAGCTCCCCGCCATGGAGTGGCTTCGGTCACCCAGGCTTTATTGTGGTCGGCAGGGAGGGTTCTGTGGGGGCGCTCGGTTATGGCCTTGGCCTTGCTCGGGGCCTTGGGGCTGTTTGGCCAGGCAGCTTTGGGAACAACAACAACAATCCTTTCTACTACCACAGATTCTTCCTAAACTTCACAAAAGCATCTAAATATAGCTAGAATAATATATATAAGACGTTGCCGGTACAGAACAGGTTAACTATACCCTCAGTTTTACTTCATTGTCATGACTGTATTATACCTAATCTATCCCTACAAAGCCACTGACATCAGATGTCTATTATAATTCGATTAAGTACACAGTGACAAGTATAAGTAAATTGTAGAAGATATACATCATATATTCAGTAGGCAGTACAATAGAATGGGTAAATAATTTAACAGCGGCAACTAGAAGGCAACACTCTACTCAAAATGTCTAGAGCTATGATTCATATACTGTACATATCTCTAAAGCCACACACACAAACACACACAACACATACACACACACACACATACATTTCCACATATTCTATAGTTATACAGATCCTTTATGGTTATACAAGGCCTTTATTCAGTGTTCAAGTTGAGAGATGGCATACAGAAATACACCATTTGAGAAGGAACGCTGCATTGACAACGTTTAGCAAATAGCTATTTAAGGGAGTAGGATTTTTTGTATTAGTTTATTCATTGATCTGTCTATTATTGTTTTAGTTTCATCGAGCTAACTAAATTATTCTCAAGATCCCCCTTCGAGATAAAAAAAAAAAAAAATCCCGGTATAAATAGCACGACAAGTCTTGATATTGATAAAGAAAAGGGAAAAAAAGGTCTTAATATCGACAGACTAATGGGCCGAACGTCTGACAATCTCAAAACTAATGGGGCTAAACATGACGGAGAAAGAGGTTCAGAAAAGCAACACCTCCCCCTTAAGGTCTCGATACGGTCAGGTTTGGTTACATGATCTGAAGAAGCTATCTGCGAAACGTTGTCAATAAAGTGCTCCTCTTCAAAGGGTGGTTTTACTCATACTAACTAATGATAACTAATAACGATCGAGCCCACACTAACTTGATCCAAATAGGGACAACAATGTTCCGTTTTTTGGAGCAACATAATCAGGTGGGAGTTAAATAACGTAATTTTAATTTCACATGTGGGTTACAGTGGGTGTACTTTTGTGTGTATATAAATAACCCGTAATAGATTATATCACGCGTCTCTATAATCCAAGTAATATTTAGTCTTCATAACATTAAAATAACAACTTCCGTCACATCTCCATGACCACCAAAATCGTTCGCAATCCAGACATACCATTCATCCAAACGGCCTTCATGTTAACCCTTTCAAGCTCCAATACGCGTTTCTGTTCTGTTTTCTGGCTAATATTAGACGATTTTATGCAGATTAGTAACGGTATATGGAAGTCAAAGGGTTGATTGAGATAGTATTTGCCCTTGTAATACCCACAGATCCTTCCTAAGCTGAATAAAACCGTCCAATGACAGCCAAAATAAACTGCTAAAACGCGTCAGAGCTTCAAGGGGTTAACTACTGTAGAGCCCGGTGGTAGAACAGCGAAGATAATGGCTCACTCTAACAATATGCCATTACCACGAGAGAAGAAGCACCGAAGATGAGTTGTACGTGATGGATAATACAGTAGTGTGATGTAATAGCTCTGGCGTCAATTGTATAATGATGTAATATTTCCTCTGTCATTTAATCATATTGTAATGTCATCTTCGTTTTCCCTCTTTTCCTTCCGCCAGGCTTCTTTCATGTTTCTCTCTGCTTTCTTCTTCTGCGATACATTTTTTTTGTATTATGCCCATTGTCTTGTCCTATTCTTCTCTGTGGTTCTGTTTCTATTGTTTCCGTCACTTAGTATATTTATTCCTATTTCCTTTGATTTATATTCCGTAGTCTCTCCTATGACGTTAATTTTCCATTCTCTCTCATTCGACCCATTTTCTGTTGTCTCTCACAATACCCATTTTTCATTATTTTCTTTGATGGCCGTTATCTGGTGTCCCATTATGCCCGACTGCTTTATTCTTCCACAATGCCTTCTTTGCTTGTCCTCCATGATATGCCCCTTTCCTTTCCTCTTCCTTAATTAACTCTTTCAAGTTCCGATTACACCTATTTGTTCTGGTTTCTGGTGATTATTAGACGAGTGTATTCATATTAGAAATAGTATATGCAAGGCAGAGGGTTGATTGAGATAGCCTTTCCCTTTATAATTCCCATAATCATGATTAAACTGTATAGAGTCGTCTAATGAAAGCCAGAATATTCTGTAAAAATGCTTCATAATCTTCAAAGGGTTAACGACGCTTCCTCACACGATCCCTCTCTTCATTAAACTTTCATAATGCCTCTATTATTATTCTGTGATGCCTCCCATAATCAACATCTACAGTATTATCTCCCATCATGGTTTATATTCACTACCATAATGCTTTCCTTCGGTTTATTATTGTCTGCAGTATAGTATATTTGCTTGATTTGTGTTTGCACCATTTATTGTATTGCTTCTTGTTGTGTTTATGGAATGTTATGTATTTTCATGTTGGTGTATTATATGTGTTCTTCCATAATGCTTCTCTTGTGTTACTTTCTCTCATAATGCTTCACTTGTTTTGTTATCTTTATATCTTTGTCAATTTCTTTAAACTAATGCTTCTCTTCGTTTTGTATCGGCCACGACCTGGTGATGGTACCTTTTGTTTTATATTATGTCTTAAATGTGAATATTGTAATTATTAATGATATGTCTGTAAGCCATTCAATACCGTTAATGTCCTTTTCATTTTTTGCTGGCAACTATTAGACGATTTTATTCAGCTTAAGTAGAACGGCCACCCATTTGAAGGCTATAGATTATCTCAATTAATCTTTATATCTACCATATATAATATATTTTTTATTAATTTCACCACAACACCAAACACCTCCAAATGAAATTAATGAAAGCATATATGTGATCCACCAGCATTCGAATATACAATTCTAAGGTTCATAAAATCGTGTAAATGTAACTGAAAATAATTATAAAAGACGTCACCGGTACAGAAAGGGTTAAAGTATGGACATTGTATAGAAGATAATATACAATTGTTTTGTCTTTCGTCTCGTCAAAATAATTAACAATTGGAATCAATGCATAACTAACAGGAATCGGCGTATTAGTAAGGGATTGATTTAACTACACTTGTCAACAAAATAGGCCTACAGTGAGCAGCAAGATACATGTAGACTTTAGGCTCATAATCGCTGTTTTTTCTTGAAGTAACTATACTAGACTAAGATCCACTAAAACAGATATTATAGTAATCGTTTCAAAATGCCACTTAATTGCAGGTAGCAGTCAACCTCATTAGTGTTCACCCATACTTACATCTGCGCATTAGTGTTTGGCACGACCGTCACTCCATTGGTATCGGTTGTTGGGGCTACCTTATACAGTATATATATATATATATATATATATATATATATATATATATATATATATATATATAACATAAACGTGAGCATACATGTAGGTGGAATTTAAGTATTATCCATGAAAAGCAACTATCATACTTATCCTCCATTTAAGTTATTAAGGGGAGATCTCCACTTGAGGGATTTTTTTCTTGACCCCTTTCTCCCACATGTTTAGCCCCATTGCTTTTGATATTATAAAACGTTTGCCCCATTAGTTTAGCGATTTTAAGAACTTTTACCCCATATTAAGACCTTTCGTGCAATTCAGGTGTCGATTTTATCCTGGCGAGCGATAGCGAGCCTGTAATTTAAGAGGAACCGGCCTTTGGCCGGGAAATTTTTCTACCGAAAAATGTACAAATTTATCTTGAAAGGGACTCAAGGGGGTGTAATTTTAAGCTTGATGGAGGTCTAGGGAACAAACTAAATACCTCCCCTTAAGGCTTAAGGTGTCATGTCAGAGTCTGTGACGTGTACACTGACAATTATTGTCCAAGTCATCCTTACTATGTTCATCTTTATCCAAATCATTGTACATACTGTATATATATAACTTTAATTCGATTAGTGGTTCTTCTATTCTAGGTTATTATCATAATTTCGGAGTATAATATGTATATCCTATGCATGGATGACACCGATGTTATATAATGGTATATCATAAATCAAAACACAATCATTTCTTATTGTATGTGTTTGTTATTTGATTAGTATAAACAAAACGTGAGATTAGTAATATTTGTCAACGTCATATATTGTGTGGGGTATTGAATGTTGTTCTGCTGCACTCAAGAACACGATCATCAGACAGGTACAAATATATATATAATTGTGGTATACGTGTTCCTCTTAGATATATTCAAGGATACTAATAATTGTCGAAGTAGTTAAATATGCAGTATAATACCAATAATGGGTTTATTAGTTCATGTATTTAAAATTTTGTTTATAATGCAGTATATATAGGTATAGCTGCACAATGAAAACAAACTGGAGGTGTGCACATTATACATTGTAGTAAAACATTTTACCTTCTCAAATAAATATTCGAAACATGTGCGTAATAATACGTTATGCACTGGTTAACTACAATATAAACGCATTCAGTAACAGCATTATACAAAACTAATGATATATGTTATTGGGTCAGACAATTCTAAGATAACAAACGCAAGTGTCACACAAACGTTTCATCGACAGACTCCAGATTTGTTATAATCTTGTATTTCCTAATCTTGCTTCCTTCATGAAAATACAAAGACAATAAATAACATCCATTCTTGATTATTATATGATGGCAATGCCATATGTCTGTTTCCAATACAGATCCTTAGCATTAAAACTGGTCGTGGGACACAGGCTGAATCACGAAACACTGATCAATAAACCACTCGGCTGTCACTCAAAGCCATTGTTCAACTTTACAATGACGTTCAAAAGTTGTTACCTGTCATCACCAGTTCTGTTATATCTAGATACAATGTTCAACAAAACTAGAATATAAAGGATTGACTCACGCATGTTAAGCTAATATGTGTATTGTTATTATAGGGTTAACCTGCGTTGCTTGTAAACGAAGTAACGCGGCGAAATGGCGTGTTGGCAGAACTACTCCTAATTATAGCCTATGGCCATTATACCAACCCAAACCGGAGGGTCCTTTTAACAATGATAAATTCGTAACTGATAATATCATAAATGTGTTCTGTAATGAATGCTAAACATGTATTTTTCTGTAATGTGTTCAACTTAGTATTCTGAACCCTATTTGGCCCATTTTTTAAGGCCCTTGTTTCGTTCAACTAATGTGCAGAGTTTCACCATATTGCACTCGGATGCCATAGTCTATAGCCCACTCATAGATAATTATGTAAGTATATCTCTGGAAGCGAATTTATTAATATAACTATACATCAACTACTAAACTATGTATACTATATATTGAAAAGCAAGTTCTATCCAAAAAACAATCCAGATAGTTATAATTGCATAAATTATAACATGAAGGGCGTCCACGAATTCTTAAGAGTGTGGTAGAGTCTATGGTATCCGAGTGTACAATAGGTGTGTAAAGATGTCTATATTTAACCACCATAACGGAATGAATGCACGTCTTATAGATACTTATAACAACAATATTCTAAGAAGGTAAATTCAAACACATACCCATACACTATTAATTTACCTGTGCATGCATTACACCACATCAGTACTCCAAAACACACACACTTTGTTCATTAGTTCCCAAGTGTGCAGTCAAACTATACTCGTTTCGCTATACTTAGTCCTGTAATTTTGATCCATTATCTAGTATAGCTCAAAACATGGTAGAACAAACTAGCTGTAAATGTCCACACCTATTTCCTTGTTGACTCTTCCCAACGGGCAGAAATTACTGTTCGATTACTCTTGTTCTGATTGAGTTCTTTGAGGCTCGTGATTTAGTTATAGTTTTCCAGGGAGGAGTCAATTCTGTACCCCCACATTGGCCTTCCATCGAACATCCTTGGTAAGCCTTGTGAAATAGGCTGTTTAGTTATATTAATTTATGCAGTACCAGAGACGTCCTTTTCATCATATTCTGGTAACTATTAGACAATTGTATTCAGCTTAGGAAGGACCTCTAGCAATAATAAGGCTTCAAACTATATCAACCTACCCTTTTAGCTATCACAGATCCTTCCAAAGCTGCATAATATCGTCTCAATACAGCTAGAATAAAATATAACACATCGGTGGTACTCAAAGGGTTAAAAGCAAATTCAAATTCAAACTCATATCCATATCTAGCTCATAAGCATATATAAGATTAGTTTTACACCGTACGTTATATAATAACCAGAGCTTGCTAACCATTTGCTTTCCAGCAGGCATCTTTTTTGTTATGTTGATGCTGTCGCTAATGATTTAGTTATGAGGTATACAACAAAACAAAACGGCAAATCCGTGTGCATTCGCTTTGTCCCAAGATCAAGTGTTGTACTTCTTGCATATTAAGGGGGTACTGCTTGTTTTTTTTTTTTTTAGATATATTTATTTATTAATTTAGTTTTTAGTTTCCACGCTAGACCTCCATCAAGCTTAGAAAACACCCCCTAGACCCCCTTTCAAGATATATTTGTAAATTTTTCGATAGAATAATGTCCCGGTCGAAGGCCGGTTCCTTCTAAAATTAGAGGCTCGCTATCGCTCGCCAGAATAAAATCGACACCTAAAGGGCACGAAAGGTCTGAACATTAACGAAGAAATGGGACGAAACGTCTCAACATCGCCAAACTAACGGAACGAACGTCTTAAAACCTCAAAACTAATATGTTATACATGAGGGAGAAGGGTGTCCAGAAAAAAGCGAAAAAGAACATATTCAAAGTATAACCATATCCACACACAAGGTTAATAATTACAACACGATATAGTAGAAATTTGTATATTTTAAGTTAGACACAGACAGACAGTTCTTGACATTTTCATAATTTGCTATGGGGAAATTATGTCTATTTCTTACCATATCCTTTGCCACCACCACCACCACCACCACCATGGCCACCACCAATACTGAAGTTGATATGTCCTCCACCACCGCCTCCATGGCCTCCTCCACCACCACCTCCATAACCTCCACCACCACCTCCACCACCGTATCCACCTCCCCCACCACCGAGATTGAAGCTGTTGTGGCCAGAACCTCCAGCATATCCTCCACCACCACCTCCACCATAACCACCTCCACCTCCACCATGCCCTCCACCACCGCCTCCGCCATGACCGCCTCCGAGGCTGAAGTTGATGAACCCACCTCCTCCATGGCCTCCACCTCCACCGCCACCACCACCACCATATCCTCCACCACCTCCACCTCCGCCACCATATCCGCCACCTCCACCACCGAGGTTGAAGTTATTATGACCGGAACCTCCAGCATATCCACCACCACCACCTCCACCATATCCACCACCACCACCTCCACCACCATACCCTCCACCACCACCTCCCAGATTAAAGCTATTATGGCCGGACCCACCAGCATAACCACCACCACCACCATATCCACCACCACCACCTCCACCATATCCACCACCACCACCACCACCTCCACCATGCCCACCACCACCAATACTGAAGCTGATGTGTCCCCCACCACCGCCATGCCCGCCTCCACCTCCACCACCGCCACCGTAGCCTCCAGGTTTGGCGGTGGTTACGGCCGCCATCGCCAGTAGTAGGACACACGCCACCTTCTGCAAGATACACACACATATTTAAGGGGGGTCACCGATTTTTTTTTAGCTTTCTCTCCTTTTCTCTCTTTCCCTTGCTTGTATCCATTCGGCCCCATTCGGCCAACTGTTTTAAGACGTTTATCCCCATCCAGGCATCGATTTCTTCCTGGCGAGCAATAGCGAGCCAGCATTATATGGAGATATTCGGCTTCGCCGGAGAATTTTTTCCATCGAAAAATGTACAAATTTACTTGCTGTCAAAAAAAAAATATATATATGCTGGCTCGCTACCGCTCGCCAGGAAAATATTGACACCTGGATGGGGGTAAACGTCTTAAAACAGTAGGCTGAATGGGGCCGAATGGATACAAGCCTAAGAGAGAGGGAGAGAAAGAGAAAAAAAAGCGAGGTGGGCTCCCTTAAGGAGTTAGTAAACTAAAAATATTCAAGTAAAAATATTATGGACGTTCACTACACTAAAACAATATGTAAGTAAGTAGTTACAGACGTTCACTACACTAAAACAATATGTAAGTAAGTAGTTACAGACGTTCACTACACTAAAACAATATGTAAGTAAGTAGTTATAGACGTTCACTACACTAAAACAATATGTAAGTAAGTAGTTACAGACGTTCACTACACTAAAACAATATGTAAGTAAGTAGTTATAGACGTTCACTACACTAAAACAATATGTAAGTAAGTAGTTACAGACGTTCACTACACTAAAACAATATGTAAGTAAGTAGTTATAGACGTTCACTAAACTAAAACAATATGTAAGTAAGTAGTTACAGACGTTCACTACACTAAAACAATATGTAAGTAAGTAGTTATAGACGTTCACTACACTAACATAAAGATGTATTGATAAGTTAGGGATGTCCATTACACTGTAAAGAATGCGTGTTCAAATGTTAATATAATTATACACATACTAACGTCATGAGTGTTCCAGTGGTTTACGTGTGCTGATGACAACAGAAACATCGACCTTAAAGCCAGTATTATACGAGAGCTTTTATAGTCAACATTTGATGATCAACATTTTTCTGGCAACATTTCTGGAATATTCTGCACTGGTATCGGAAACTAGACTGATGATAGATGAATTTAGGGGACAGAAATATTTTAAATGTTGACCTCATAAGCTGCCAGACCAGTGTTAAGGATAAATGTTGAGGGGAAAAGCGCTTGTGTGATATCGACCTTTACTCATCGATGTGTACCAATTATAGCGCTAGTAAACTATGTCTCTTTCCACACACAGGCCAGAGATATGCCGTGTGTTATTAACCCTTTGAAGCTCTGACGTGTTTTAGCAGTTTATTTTGGCTATCATTGGACGATTCTATGTAGCTTAGGAAGTATCTGTGGGTATTAAAAGGGTAAATACTATCTCTATCAACCCTTTGACTTCCATATACCATTACTAATCTGAATAAAATCGTCTAATAGTAGCCAGAAACAGAACAGAAACCCGTATTGGAGCTTGAAAGGGTTAATAAAATTACCATTCTACTTGCTGCACAAGGTTCACTAAGGAAAACAATTGACAGTGACAATTCCCCTTTGTCCAAGATTTGTGGTGAGTCTTTACCACAGATCGGTCAGAAGTCTACCATGATTCACATATTGAGGGGGAAGGGTCATAATCCCTGATAATAAAAAACAAGATGAAATTAACTGAGATAACAAAATTAGTGATATAATAGCGTAAGCCTAAAACCACAACATATTTACAGATCACTCATATCCGTCTCCTTGGACTTTGAAAATGTCTTTGATCCTTTCTCTATTTGTCTTGGTTGGAGAGTTGCACAGAGTAGGGGTGGGATTGTGTTGTGTTATATATATATATATATATATATATATATATATATATATATATATATATATATATATATATATATATATATATATATATATATATATATATATCCTATTGACTCCTGTAATTCTTTCCTAAGATATATAAGGTCGTCTACTGATTCTCTTGAATATTAGAAAGAAACGCGTCATCGCATTCTGAAAGGGTTAATCTACCTCTCAACAGATCAAGCGAGGTCTGGTGTTAGTTGGGCATTGTTTTATGAGTGGAAGATGCTAGTCACGGTCACCCCATCACGTCACCACCGCCGTCCAACCCGCTAACTCAACAGAACAATACTCTAATACCTTAACCCTATTTAGTCCGTGGGGGAGCTCAGGTGTCGATTTTGTTCAGGGCGAGCGATAGCGAGCCTATAACTTTGAAGACATCGATCTTGTGCCAGGACATTGTTATATCCAAAAAAGTGTGTGAGTGTGTGTGTGTGTGTTGGGTGGGGGGGGTTAGTTTGGAGGAAGTCTGGGAAGGTTTTATTATCAATATCATAATAAATATCATAATAACCTACTCAGGGCGAGTGATAGCGAGCCTATAACTTTGAAGAAATCGGCCTTGTGGACATTATTCTATCCAAAAAAGTGTGTGTGTGTGTGTGTGTGGGGAGGGATGTTAGTTTGGAGCAAGTCTGGGAAGGTTTTGTTATCAATATCATAATGAATATCAATTAACCTACAAGACATCGGATAAGATAGGCTTGACCTTTCCAGGAAGGGTTTCTTCTCGTATTATTCTACTCTGGTTATATTTAGGTGAGTATATGCAGTTCAGACAGGTTCTCTTGTAGTTAAACGCAATTGTTGATAGTTGTTACCCCTTTTATTTCCAGAAGTCCTTATTTAACTGCAAAGTATCGTCTATTGATAGCCATAATAATAGGAAGAAGTGTGACTCTGTACTGCAAGGATTAATAGCACTTTTAATGAGATCCGATTCCTTGAAGACAAGTTATATAATGCGACTCGTTTTCTTGAATGTTTGATATATACAATAATTTATCTATCTGTTTCAGGACCAAGGCGAGGCTATGCTCTCTGTATGGTGAGTACACAAACCTGTTTTTCATTATCATCAAGAAACTTGAAATTACTTTTGATTTAATATGTCTATTATGTTTTCTCGATTTTTTTGACAATTCTTTTCGATCTCCCATTACTTAATACGAACTACCTTATTTCGAAAATAGATATTTCTGAAGGCACTAGAACAATGGTAAATTAGCTTGTATAGGTTAATCATTCGTATGCAGAATTCAATAGAAATATGTAGGTAACTTTTACATATAACAATATCTAATGAAATTAACGTTGACATTACTGTATACATATGTATTTGTATTAATGACTGTATACATATGTATTTTTGTTACTGTCTTATCTTTTTAAATTTGAGCAAATACCCTTACTATAAGAGGTGACCATCTTACCATGTTGGTGGGTCGGTTAGCAGACGATTGTGTGGAGGACGTGACAGAGTTCTCTTATATATATATTTGACGGGGCGGGCAGGGAAGACGAGGGAGGGGGTGGGGGGTTCGACGGAGGAAGAGGGGGGGGGGGAGGATTTTGGGCGGACCGGATGTCTCAAGGGGAGGTTTTTAGTTTTCTCCCTTTACCTCCATCAAGCTTTAATAAATACCCTCAAAGACTCCCTAATCAAGATTAATGTCCACATACATGTGTACGATTTCCCAGCCGAAGACCGATTCCTCCTAAATTACAGGTTCGCTATCGCTCGCTACTAAAATATCGACACCTAATTTGCAAGATAGGTTTTAAAATGGTCAGAAATAGGGCATAAGGTCTTATAATAGCCAAACTAATGGGTTGAACGAATTAGAATTAAAAAAATAATGGGGCTAAACATGAAGGAGAAAGGGATCCACATTAAGAAAACTTAAGTGGAACTCTCCCCTTTAAAACACAAAATAATGTAGTGGGTTACAATATAATATCAACACTAACAAACTGGGGAGAGGAAGAAGAGATTTGGGGGAAGTTGGAAATGAAGAGCATTGAAAAATGAATTGGATTGTAAACATTAACAAACTGGGAGAGGAAGGACGGAATTGTAGGGAGAGATGTATGCATACAGAACATAGAACGAATAATATACATGCAAACACCAAAAATCTGGTAAAACATGATTTTTGAGAGAGCCGGATGTAATAAGAACATAAAATAATTAAGTACCATACACAACACTAATACATTCGTTAAGGAAAGTTTGATTTGCGGGGAGATTTGATATATTTAGAACATAATTAGCATTTCTAATTGGGGCAGAGAAAACCTTGTTTCTATCAATGCTTCCAAAACTCAATTTCTCCATCTGTCTACTCGCCGCCCCCTTCCAGAAAACTATGACCTACTCTTCAACAACATACAAATTAATCCTTTATCTTTTCTTAATATTCTCGGTGTCTCTTTTTCTTCTTAGCTCTCATGGAAAGATCATATTACCACTCCTGCTAAAACAGCTTCCCAGAAGCTGGGTGTGCTCAATCTCCTCCGGGCTTTCTTTACCCCTGCACAGCTTCTTGCTCTGTACAGGGGCAAAGTGCATCCATGTGCAGGGGAGGTGTGGTGGAGTGGTCTTGCCACTGGCCTGGTAATCCAAAGGTCCCGGGTTCAAATCCCGATGTATCAATGGGAAGATATTATTGGGATGGAATTTGTGCTGTACCTAGTATCAGTGCATTACCACAAAGCCCACCGAAACGTCAATAAAATACCCTCATTGTTCCCTGATTAAATAGCACTGTATGAATATTCCCATATTCAAAATATGCTATAGGGGTGCAATGCCTGGTGAGTTATCTGCTCAACAGGTGGCGTTGTGTGTGTGTAAGTGTGAGAGTCCGAGTGTAGTGGGTGAGACAGTGAAGCACGGAAACGAGATGGCTTCAGGGATGGGGTCGTTTCGGGCCATGAGTGAGCACCGTGCCTCATGTGAAGGCAAGATGGCAGGTGCTCGTTGTGCTCTACGTGCTTCACATGTCTCACTCCCTAGACTGGAACAAGACCTCACGGGCTTCACTGTTCATTGTAAAGCGGTGAATGTTAAGGCTCTCAGCCTATGCCCGAGAGGAAGTAAGTTGGAATATAGAAAAAAAAAACAAAAAAAAAAAAAAACAAAAAAAAAAAAAATGTATTGGGTATTGTTCACACGTGTGGAGAGGATCCTCTCACACAGCACTTCTAGACAAAGTAGAAAAGAAAGCCTTCCGTCTCATTAACTCACGTCCACTCACCAATTCTCTACAGTCTCCCTCTCTTTGCCACAATGTTGCCGCTCTTTCACTATTCTACCGCTATTACACTAATCAGTGTTCCTCAGAGCTCTCTCAGTGTATACCACCCCCTCTTCGTAGAGCACTTAGCACCCGTCTTGCAACACAATCCCACCCCTACTCTGTGCAACTCTCCAACCCAAGAGTGAAACATTAGTCTCAATTTTTCTTCTATTCAACAGCTGATCTCTGGAACTCTCTCCCATAATCAGTCTTTCCCTCTTCCTACGACTTAAATTGGTTCAAGCTCAGCGTGCCCAAGCATTTTGGCTCGAACGTCCCTTGATTTTGGCCCTGTCACTCTTTCAACTCTGGGGGAGGCACTCGTCACAGGCATTTCTGCTGTTTGTCTCCCTCATTCACATAGAAAAAAAAAAGGAATGCAGTGAAATACAACCACTGAGGAACTGGGAGGGAATAAGGGATATTCTTGAGAAAGCTGAAGAATCCTCCACAGAACACATTCCTCTAGGCTAGGATTTTATTAGGTGGGGTAGGTGGCGGAGATAACTGCTCGTCAAAAGGCAGAATATGCAAAGTATTGGTCGGTTTTGAGGATTAAGTAATTGATATTTGGTGGCTAAAACTGGCCATACTTTGACCTTGTAATGTATATGAATGTATACCGTATAATGGATGGAGATGTGAGGAATGAATATTTAGTGATAAGCTAATTAAACTGGCCATATTTTTACATTGTAATTTATGTAAATGTATGTAGAAACCGGTCTGGAGATTGAAGGAATGGATAGTTAGTATTATTCTAAATTAATAGATGACTGAGAGTGGCAGATATATTTATGTAGATGGGTAAAATGAGGAATAAGGTGGAGGTAGAAATTGAGTTGAAGTTTAGATGTTGAAGGAAAAACCGAGGTGGAAGAAAGACTTTAATTATATTAGTAAGTAGACATAGCAAGCACAAGTACATGATGGATAGAAGCCTGGATCATATGGATAAAAGGAAGGTTGGTGGTTGGTGTTGAAAGATGTATATTTGACCCTTTCAAGAACGTGATGGTTTAGATTCTTATTAACCCGAGGCGGCTTTATTGCAGCTTAGTAAGAACCTCCAACAATAAAAACACTAGAATATACCTCACTCTTTTGGCCCAGATCCCTTGTTAACCTTTAAAACTCGTCTAATAATAGCTTGAATAAAATGAACGAGTGAATCATGTTATACTGCAAAGGTTAGGATCAACAATATGTAGAGACGCCCCCCCCCCCCCCCTGCCCATCCACACCTTCCCCTATAAAAAAATACAAACACAAATTATTTTTTGTTTACCATAAACGTGATGTAGAAGAATGGAGGAAAAATACATCATCATACTTGGGTGTTGACACCTTATGTCGTTGGAGTGTACGAACCAATTAAATATATTGTTTGTGTATATTTTCTTCAATTAAAGTTTCTTTTCTCGCACAATTGCTTTTCTTAAGAGGAAGTGAGTAACATTATAAAACGCGCGCGCGCGTGTGCGTGTGTGTACATCTATCTATGTTTGTAAGTCCTGCATCATTTCACCTATACATAATAATATTATGTCTGAGATATCCCTCGCTTCCTGCGATGTCCTCCTGCAGTAACACTATTTTGTTGCATCCAGTACTGCTGGTGCTGGAGTTATGAGTTAGTACGACACAATGACTATCAGTTTATGCCATCATATATACAATCATCATATCTATATTTCCTGATAACTTCTCTACCAGCATAGATATTTATTTCTTCAAAATATTAATACAATACAAATATCAAGCTCGAAGAAAAATGTTGCATTCTGTGACATGTAGTGATCAGTGGAGCATCCAAAATGCAATTGAAATTATGTTGTTCTGTGGCATTGGGTCATAGAGAGAGAGAGAGAGAGAGAGAGAGAGAGAGAGAGAGAGAGAGAGAGAGAGAGAGAGAGAGAGAGAGAGAGAGAGAGAGAGAGAGAGAGAGAGAGAGAGAGAGAGAGAGAGAGAGAGAGAGAGAGAGAGAGAGAGAGAGAGAGAGAGAGATTTTGGTAGGTAGACGCTGAATGATTTAATCGATTTCACCGATTCATCAGGTGATGGGTTGATAAATTGGTTGACAGATGAACTCTTATCAAAAAAAGAGATATACTGTATATACAGTATATATATATATATATATATATATATATATAATTGAATTTGGGTCGATCAGGTGGGAGGAAGGTGTCCAAAACGAGAGATTGTGCAAATTCGAGATTCATCCCTGCAAGAAGAATGGACACTTTGAAAAGCAAGACAAATAAAAAAAGTATATGAGATATTGTCGATTATGTTGGGTCTTTCTTCTCTTATTTCCACTTTTTTAGGCAATATGTCTCGTTGTCAGCGGGATGCCGCGCCATGGTGTCTTGATTCGTTAGTTTGTCAGTGTGTCAGTCATTTGTTCTGATTCCCATGTGGTTTGCCTATTGACCGATTTCTGTGTTCATTTGTTTATCTATGTATATGTTTGTCTATTTACATGGAATAGGATCTTTGTAGTAAATCGTCATTATTTTACTTGCATTCGTTATTTTTTGGATTACAAGTTAGATCGGCATGCAGATAAATAGGTTGGTGGATATATTATAAATAAGCGTACATCATAGATACTCGATATACAGTATATTAGATTAATACACTATGTGAAATAAGTTTCATGTATGGGTTCAATAATACGCAATAGCTACTAGTTTGACTTGTTTATGTGGTACAGCTGTTAGGGGACCATTTCCAAAACAGGCCCCCGAATATTTTTCCCACCACATTCTTCAATCTCGGGGGTGAAAATACAAGAGTGTTGATTTGGGATCCGTGTCAGGCTAGGGTGTTGATGGCAGTGATAAGTCGGACGGGTATAGGAGCTAACTGATTGAGAGTTCCAACGAATAGTCCTTCGGTTAGATAATTCAGCTTCCTTTCTTCGATGGGCGGTGGAGATGGAGCTAGGGTGATTAGATTAGGTGTTTCATGCGACGTCCAACTACTGCAACACGATTCCTGTTATGTCCTGCTGTCATGATGCACTTCTTTTGACATCCTGCTACTGCTGGTACTGGAGTTATGACTTTGTATGACACACTGCTACTGCTGGGGAAGCGAGGGATTTCTATAGTCCATTTTCATTTAACCTGGCGAGTTTGTACATGGTCGTTCTAAACTAGATAACTATAATTCGAGTTGATAGTACTGTTTCCGTGTAGTATCTTTAAGTTGCAAACCTCAAACATAAGAAGTAAATTACACATTACCATCATCCAATCAGCTCGAAATAGAGTTTTCTAGATGAAAGAGACCAGGTGTTTATTCGCCAGGCTCAAACAAAAACTACTATAGTCTCATCGGTATATGCATGGGATGAGTGCCTTTAGAATTGGTTAATTCTGACCTGTTGAGTGGTGGTTGATTTGGAGTACTGTTAGGATTTGGAACGGCATCGTCAGTGGAAGAGTTGAAGTACAATAGGTGCGACCTTGAACAAGAGTAGCACGTTTGATGTCGCTGAATGGTTTGACCCTTATGAACTCCTTTCATTTAAGAGGATAGCAATGAACCAACATTTTATGAGAACAGGAAGTTAATACTTTAGTTATATAGAGAGATAAATAAAACAATAAACCTGACCTATCTTTGTAAATAGTTGTATAATGAACTTTTTCAACCATGAAACGGATTGTGCATTCCTGTCAGGCCTGCACATACCAACAAGCGACTCCTAAATGCGATCAAACTGGCCTGGGTGATACTAAGAACTGACATGGTGTGTATGCCAACATATACACAAGGAGAATGGTGACAAATTAACCATACCGATAATACAAACGCCCCCGCCCCAGTTTCCAAGATGGAGAGCCCATAATTGGCATGCATACTAACGGGTGCCAGAATAGGTTTTAAGTGTGTGTGTGGGGGGTGGGGGGGGGGAAGAGCCCCTACTCCCTCAGTTTTCAAGATGGAGAGGCCATACTTAGCCAGGAGGGGCCAGAATAGGTTTTAAGCAAGAGAGGGGGGGGGGGAGGGTTGGAGGGAGGGGAAGAGGTGCCTCCCTACTCCCTCAGTTTTCGAGATGGAGAGCCCATACTTGGCATGCATACTAAGGGGGTGCCAACATAGGGAAAGAATAGGTCTTCCAGCACCCCTTCAATCTAAATATGTATTTTTTTCGGTAGAAAATTGTCTCAGCTCGAGGTCGATTTCTCCCAAATTGCAGGTTTGCTATCGCTCGCCTAGCAAATAACAACGCCGTAGTGGGTTTAATCGTCTTATAATCGCCAAACTAATGAGGTGAAACGTCTTATAATTTCCAAACTAATGTAGTATAATAGGGAGGATCAAAATTGGGTTAAGTGGATGAAAGGAATCAATAAAGGAATGTAGTATCTGGACCAAATTAGTGGAAAGACTCGATACTGCTAACATAGATAAAGCCCGTAGATAATAGTTAGAGAAGGACATTTCTAATCTGGTAACAATTAAGTGAAATTAATTCACAATGTTGTATTCAGTTCATGAAATACGGGGTCATTAAAATATAATTAGACAGTCCAGTAGATGAAAAATATGTGTGTGTGTGTGTGTGTGTGTTTATGAGAGAGAGAGAGAGAGAGAGAGAGAGAGAGAGAGAGAGAGAGAGAGAGAGAGAGAGAGAGAGGGGGGGGGGGGGGGGGTGGGGGGGGGGGGGGTGAGGGAGAGGGAGAGAGGGAGTGAGTGAGAGAGAGAGTGAGATATTGGAAATATAATAGGTGACATAATTCAACTACCGGCGACCTCCCTGACCGCTTGACTGATCATGACCGCAACAGTCAATAAATGCCAAGTCATAACACAGAGTATCAAGTCAACTTTAAAGGTGATGTCACACTCTCGTTTTTCCGGCGTAATTTCTATGATCAACCATTCTCTGGGCAACATTATGGGGTTCTTTACGTTGGTATCGAAAACTATACAAATAATTATATAAGAAGACATGCAACAACAGACTAGGCTACTTGTTAAAAAAATAAAAATAAAAATATAACAATAATAATGATTGTCACAGCAATCAACTGGAGGGCTTCAGCTCCAGAAAAAAAAATGTTTTGACCTGAAAACAAAATGATAGTACTATGCACAATAGTGACACAGTCACATTACTCTGGTACAAACGCAGTCAGTCGGGGATTCATTGCAAGATATTTATTTTGTCGATATTTTAATGTCGATATTTTTATTTTTCGTGGCTTAATTAACTATGACGAAAGATTTTGTGTTGTTTATTCTTGTATTTAATAAGACCACTGAAGTTAATGAGCTTGCGTAATCATGAAAGTGAATATCATCGATTAACTAGCATTTCTTTCGTATATTACTTGGCTAAGACACATATGACCCAAGGCAAAATACCGGATATGTAATCTGCCAGATACAAACTTAACTGAATTATTTCACCTAAAATCATTTATGTTCTGCTTAAACACGGATATATTCCCAATATATAATTGTTGATAAAGAGTGTGACAAAACGCTCGTGTATATCTACTGTATCTCACCTTACAGACTGGTGGAAGTTGTCACCCTACATTATTCAACTGATAAAAGTACAGTCAACATCAATAGGGCACCGAACATATATACAGATCATAATATGTGTGATATCTTGAAACAAGGACATCATTTTGACATTTCTAAAACGTGAATACAAAAGTACAAATAAAGTGCTGTAAGAAACACAAGGAGACTGCCAATTAATATATATAGTATTTACAGTTAGGCACACAGTTTTTGTTTTTACAGGAATTTCAAGACAAAAAAGAAACATATTGATGTTGTCCGCTATTTAATCATCTGTGTTGCATTGGTTTGTTTGTTTGAATAGACACTAAAATGCCACAGATTTTTGGTCCGTAGTTGATAATATATTAGGGGTGCAGTGTATCCTATATTACCTGGAAGACGAAAGCTCAAATAGAGTACACGTCACGGTGTATAAGGTTTGACTTATATTACAACTTAGAGTTAAATATTATAGTAAAAGTGAGTATATAGTTCCTTAATGTATCTAATGATTAACATATATACCGGGTATACAAAACATAAATATGGTGAAACCTGCAAGGGAATAGGACATGTAATGGAAGGCAGAGGGAGCAGGGGAATGACTAAGTATTTGTTGGTTGGTGTTGTTAGTGTCGTCACTGTAAGTGAGAGATATTTGTTTATTTAGTATAATAGACAGAGAGGTCTATACTACATACAATACATAAATATTCTTAGGATTCTCGAATAAGGGATGGCATGTATACTGTTGAGTGTATTATGTGAATAGCTGGATCTCGTAAATAGAAAACAACAGATAGCTGCATTGTTCTTTACTCCTTATGTCATCAAGATGCTTTTTCCAGGAGTCTTGGACAAGATAGGACTCTTGCTTATCTTTCTCTTCTTCTGTCCTCTCTTCTCTGTTGTATACAGCTAGGTGGTTGTTGAGGCACCTTATTCTCATAGGGGCTTTCACACAGCCCTCCAGACACTCCCAGACTGCCAGACAACTGGCAGTTCTGTGCAGTATGGTGATCAGTCCTGCATTGTCAGGCGGCGGTCCTGAGTGCCTGGGCCCGGTCCTGTGAGGAAAACTCCCGTTATTATTTTGAGTTTGCTAAAACAAAGTCTGGCAGTTCAGGCTGAAATATTCTGTCATAATTTTGCGGGATGCGGTTGGGAGGCAGATTTTCTGTCAGGAGGCAGTCTGTTGGCTGTCTCCTATCATCGGGGAAAATACATGTTGCCCACATTTTCCATTCGACAATAAAATAATAAAAAACATTGTATCCCAACACTATTTATGTCACACCATTCCAATGTGTAATATACATCGGTAAATATTTAATATATGTATGAATCATATATGTCTGATTAAAGGAAAGAATTATTTATGTAAACAAAATAGAATTATCAAAGACAAATCACTAATGCCTAATACAAGTTTAAAATAAATGGCATAATAATATTTTCAAGTGCATTGCACATACTGTATATGCCTGAAGAAAGAAAGTAATATCTATAAAAACAGCAGTCGTTACGTGGTCGAGAATCAGTTGTATGTGTTGTCAGGGAGTTGTTGTCTGCCTGTCATTTCGCAGTTTGTTCAAATTGATTTCTCTTTGTTCTGTCGTCTTGTGGCTGTGTGTTATAGCCCATTGGCGGGGTCTTACGGGATGCGGTCATTTCTCCTACAAATGGCTGTCGGCCCACGCCACTGAAGTCCGGCTATCTCACATAATTGTACACGACAGTCAAATTTTGGTCTGTCAGGAGTGTCGGGAGGCTTTGTGAAAGCCTCTTCTCCTGGGCTGGGGATGATACTGAGGAAGGTGTATGGTGCCTTGGGAATAATGAGGTTGTAGTAGCTTGGGTAAGCAATACTACACCAGTGATTTGGGTAATTGACACTTGTTGTTCCTCCTGGGTAAGCATAGAACAGGATAAACGATCTACCTGCAATCTAGGTAAGTGCTGAAGCAGAGCCTGCTGAACAATCTCCTGTGTATCCTATTTTGATTTTTCCTGCTGGTAGTTGCCTTCCAGAGAAGAGGGGCCATAGGTACCCTTAGGTTGCGATTGAACATAAACTCTTGTCACTGGGTGTCAGGTGGCTGGCAGGGTTGTCGACTGAAGTGTTTCAGTACACTCAATCAATTAATTACAATATATTGTGGGAAACTCATAGTTCTCTAATTGACTAGTGCTTGTAGAAATATGTGATCTTCAGAATTACCTTTTACATTTTCAACCCCTTCATATATATACTGTATATGATTAATTTTACCATATTATTCCCATATACCAGCCAGCAGTTTAGAAAACATATATTTTATTGAAAGGAATCAGTAGCTTAAAAGCAATGAAAACACAGGGCTTCAAATGAAAACCGATTTTTTTTTTTTACTATGAATGTAAAATTAAGATAAGTGGTTTACAGTTCATATTATGTCTTTAGAATTTATATAATGTTCAAAGCAATTGAATTCCATCTTAATTTTCCTGTATTCCTTCTCTTCTTCATTACAGCATAAAGACGAAAGTGAGCTAATTTGGTACACTGTAAAAACATATCCTTTGATCAGTTGGGTCCTTCCTTTCGTTAAGCGCATCAAGGAAGTTGGGTCTAGATTTAACAGACTTGATTGATTGATATGGTTTATTCTATACCTAATTACCTTAATGTTTTGTCCTCTTTGAGTTATTTGTAAGTCTGACTACTTTAAGTCGGACAGAATAGTACTCTTAGAAGTGGCTAATGATTGTGATGATAGTGTTTTATGTAATTGACTTGTTAGAGATTCCTTGTAAGCTGAGTATTATCATGTAGTTGTAGCTTATACCAATGCTAAATTATGGGAATTACAGTAGCGATTTAACTCCATTAGATGAAACACACCTAACTAACAGGCCACAATATAATATAGTAGTATGATAGATAGTGGAACGATCTTTAATTTTAGTACCATATATTGTGTGCCTCACGCCAGCGAAATGTAGCTACAATTTAAGGACAATGCACGTTCTGCGTCCCATCAGAATATTTATGATGTGGCGCCTATAACAATGAATTTATACATATTTAATGTTCATAATTGTCAATATTGTTAACCCTCTTAGTATTCCAGGCCGCAGTGCTGTATTATAAGCTGGCTATTATTAAATTATTTTATTTCAGTTTTGGTAGAAATTTTGGGAGTTACAAGATAAATAGAGATCGTTCTTAGTCATTTGATTCATATACATCCTTTCTAAGCTGCATAAAATCGCCTAAAGATAGCCAGAATAATGTTAAAATGCGCCATAATGTTCAATGGGTCAAGATTATACAGATAGCAACTTAAGAGGAATGATTAAAAACAAGCATATAATAATTTGTTTGTAATGTTTAATTAATACCGAATTACCTCTTAATAACTAGTAGTATTGATTTATCCTAATGTGTATATTTATAAGAATATTGATTGGGTTACCGAATAATTATACAGCACCATACAAATAAGCATAATTAGGATGATATTTGCATAATTGTGTGTGTGAAGGATTAAGAAAGATAAGTTTGGAGCAAGAAATGAATGTATATTATAGACTAGTGCGAGAGAGAGAGAGAGAGAGAGAGAGAGCGAGAGAGAGAGAGACAGAAAGAGAGAGAGAGAAGGGGGGGGGGGAAGGTAGGGAATCTGGGTCATTTAGGGTAAGTTACGCACTATTTACAATTATTCAGCTATCACCCAACGCTTACAGAGGCCTTATTTCCCATAGCCCCCATGACCTCCAGCACCACCATGACCTCCAGCACCACCATGACCTCCAGCACCACCATGAGCACCAACACCACCACCATGACCTCCAGCACCACCACCATGTCCTCCACCACCATACCCAGCACCACCGCCGAAGCCCCCTCCACCTAAAGTGAAGGATTGGTAGCCCACGCCCCCAGAGTACCCATGCCCTCCACCGCCATGACCACCTCCAGCACTGCCACCATGACCTCCACCACCATGAGCTCCAGCACTGCCACTGTACCCTCCACCACCACCACCACCACCACCACCATGGCCTCCTACTCCATAGTTCGCTCCACCGCCGCCGAATCCTCCACCTCCGTGACCGTAGGTCGTCCCTCCGTGTCCTCCACCGCCAAATCCACCCCTGAATCCACCTCCCGGACTGGCTACTGAGGAAGCTACCAGGGCCCCCACCAGCAGTACTGACATGCGGTTCTGGAATGCGAATTAAATGTTGGCGTGAATTATCCTAGCATTATATCAACAACTACAGTATATTGTATCTGTATTTCATGAATGTTGATATTTTGAATAAATGATGTTACTAAAGTCATTGTCTCTCACCCCTATCATTACAGAGTGTTGTATATAGCAAATACTGTGTAGTTGTATTTAACCAAGATTAAGAAGCACTAAATTGCCAACATATCTGAAAATTCCTAAAATAATTCAAGGCTCCTAGAAACTTAATTACTAAAAATAATCTTTCGACAGTCTCTCTATAATTGTATAACTAATTGGTATTTGTTCTATTTGCGATTATGTAGGCCTAAGCATGAATATTTGATGATTGCATCTACAGTCACTGGCAGTTATATTTCTGAGCTTTGAATTACTTGATAAATGTTTTAATTGCTTGACTTATCTATTTTGTTTGGAACCAATATACTTGTTTTATATATAATTGCATTCCTGTCTCATTCGTTTAAGCAACATTTCTGCTATATGTTTAACGTAAGATATTTTACTTATGTTGGGTATGTGTGTGTGTGTGTGTGTGTGTGTGTGTGTGTGTGTGTGTGTGTGTGTGTGTGTGACGTGTGCGTGTGCGTGTACATGGTTTGACATTTGTATTCTTTCTCTATTAATCTAAACATTGTCAAGCTCATTTCCCCTCTAATATTGTCCCTCATAAGTTCATACCATATTAAGTTCCTTGGTCCTTGCGGCTGCTACTGCTTCTCTACCAAAGACCGAGATGGTTGACTGTGCCGAAGTGACCTGGAGTACAATCATATATACCCGAAACTCGCACCACTCAGAGCTATCGTCACGTTCAATCACTCAAATCTCAATGATATAATGTAATGAATGACCTATAACCTAAATCACCTGTTGCCATAGTTTGTATTGATTTGGTTACCATTACTCACGCTGATTTGTTTTGATAGGCCTCTGTCTTGTTCGGTCAATGGGGCGTGTGGTGTTGGTGGTGGTAATGTGTGGTGCGGGACAATGGACGATAAAGGCTCTGTTCGTGTATCTTCAATCGTGTGTTATGGTTAGGAATAGGCGATCACTGTTTGTCTTGAATATCTGTCTGTTTTTGTTTAAGTCTTTGAATCAGTATTTCTATACATCTTTCTATCAATCTACCAATCGATCCGTATATATGTCTATTAAGTTGTCTCAGTGTCAATATATATATATATATGTTAGTAAAGCCAGGTAATACATTTTCTTTAATACATACGAGGTTGAAAGAAATGGCAATTTCTGCGTTGGAAATGTTATTATTCAAAGTTTCCAGGTCTCTGATGAGTTTTCGCTGGGTGGCAGGAAGTAGATGAATGAGATGAGCAAAATTCATGGTGGTACAGGGTTACATTAATGTACATAATGATACAGGATATACGACGCGTTTCACTGGACAACCAGCATTATCAAGTAAGGATAGAATGATATAAAAGGTAAACAGGAAGGGTATATATAGAGGGTGGAGGATCAGAGGAGGCGAAAATCAGGGGGCAAAAGTCTGCTATAAACTACCCTTCCTGTTTACCTTTTATATCATTCTATCCTTACTTGATAATGCTGGTTGTCCAGTGAAACGCGTCGTATATCCTGTATCATCATGTACATCAATGTAACCCTGTACCACCATGAATTTTGCTTATCTCATTCATCTACTTCCTGCCACCCAGCGAAAACTCATCAGAGACCTGGAAACTTTGAATAATACAATTTCCAACGCAGAAATTGCCATTTCTTTCTACCTCGTATGTATTAAAGAAAAAAAAAATATATATATATATATACTGTATACATATATACTGTATATATATAGGTATAATATATATATATATATATATATATATATATATATATATATATATATATATATATATATATATATATATATATATATATATATATATATATATATATATATATATATATATATATATATATATATAATACTTAGTTTTCTATTGTATCTACTATATCTATTTGTCCTAAGTGAACGAGAAAAGGTCACCTAACATGAATTAGACCATCCCGACCCATTAATCACTCCAGTAAAACCTATTATGAAAATGTGTAGATGAAGCTAAAATAGTGAATGTAATGCATAGTTGAATGAATTCCCTCGACCATAAAATATCACAAGCCAATCATTCCGTTTAGCATGAAAACAATTAATACAAGATATACAACTTGGGTATACTTTTTAGATACTGTATACTGTAAGATGACTATTGCATCAAACACCTTAGCAAACAAAACATGTTATTGTCAGTGATTGCATACCTATTGATTTGAGCAGTATGGCTTTGGCGACATTCACGGAACTTCTATCAGGTGTTGTCCGTGCAAATAGGGAATGTCGTGAGGGATTATCTGAGAAGTAAAGACAAAATCAATAGTTCGCGAGACATCTAGTTCATAAACTGTGTAATTTTAAGTTACTATCACTTTTACTTGGTAGCCCTCTTGTGTCTCTAGTAACCTTTGATTATCACTGTTTGTTTGACATTGTACAAGTATCGAGTTAATTTCCCTCTCTTCAAAACTCACTCATATTATCATCAAAATGTCGGTGACATATTCATTTTGATTAAACTTCCATCGACAACCTGCGCCTTTGGCCAAATACCAGGATATGATGAAAGACATTTTATAAATAGACTTAATAACAAGAGTACAGGTGGATGGGACTCGTCAGCCTTGGTCGGAAACCCGTCTAGGGGAGTAAGCCTTATACAAATCCGTACTGCATACCTAAGGGTGAAGCAAGTTAGTGGATGGACTAGCCGCACACCACTGTGGAAATATAGTGCTAAATACAGTAGATACATAGAGGGCCTTGGAGTTGTATGGACCCCAAGTTGAGTGGTTAATCCTTTAAGTCCTTAAATAAACTGGCACTGGTTGTCCTTCTCACAGGATCATGTCCGCTTGGGGGCGTATTAGGTATGGCCACCCTCATAAAGGGGAAGAAGGCGTCTGGCAATAGATAGATAGATAGATTGAAGAACAAGAGTATGTCCTGTATTGCAGATCTTATTCTTATTTCCCATTAACGAAGAGATCTTCACTTGCAGTTTGTGTAAAATGGCATAGAAGGCTTGGACCCATCCTTGCTCAATTGGGAAGTTTGGATTTCCTCTTTGGTATGTAGCCACAATTCCTTTTTCTGATACATAAGGATTTGAAACAATCTTGTATCGAATTGAATCTCTCCATTAATTTTCTAGCTGATATTTGTAGTTCGGAGGTGTGTTTAATCAGTTCGAGGTTTCACAATGTGTAAGAACAAATAACCGCGACCGTTCAGCCATATATGTTCTGTCTGCACTTCTTCTATTACATTCCAATATAACTGTCCATACTACTGGGAGCGAGGGATCCTATTATATATATAAAGAGTGATGCGTTGAACTAACCTTTATCATCGTGCACTCGTCTTTTCTCCACAATCATGTTCTGTGAATGTAAAACCTAACAGATCCTCACATTATGGAGTATACATGTATTTAAGTAACATCCTCTTAAATATTACCTATGAATTCAAGATCATGATATCAACTTTTGTATTATAATGGTCACTTCGAAGGCCTTGTCCTGTGACATGCAATTGAATGTGTTGTCCCTAAAATGCTGCACAGTAAAATCATCAACAAATTGTCGATCACGGGCTGCAGGTTAAATGGTTGTGCAATTGGACCATATTGAGTACCGGTATATAAACTATTAGGTACATTGGTGTATCAACGGCAAGGAACAATTACAAAATGTTCGAGAAGGAATTAAAGATAAATCGTCCAGATAACCTTGACTGTAGACCTGAAACATTACTAAAATAAACCCACTAAATCAAGACATCACGTTCAAAATTGATCCAGTACTGCCTTGAGTGTAGCTGTTCTGATCCTAAACGAATGTGTCTAGTGGAGAATCACGAAGTACTGGAACAATAGATGCATTTATTGGTGATGGAATGGAGAATGGCAAAGCCGTTGGTATATATATATATATATATATATATATATATATATATATATATATATATATATATATATTTTCTTTAATACATACGAGGTTGAAAGAAATGGCAATTTCTGCGTTGGAAATTTTATTATTCAAAATTTCCAGGTCTCTGATGAGTTTTCGCTGGGTGGCAGGAAGTAGATGAAGGAGATGAGCAAAATTCATGGTGGTACAGGGTTACATAAATGTAAATGATGATACAGGATATACGACGCGTTTCACTGGACAACCAGCATTATCAAGTAAGGATGGAATGATATAAAAGGTAAACAGGAAGGGTATATAAAGGGTGGAGGATCAGAGGAGGCGGAAAACAAGGGGCAAAAATCTACTATTGGTGGAGGGGGTTCTGGAAAAGAGAAAGGGGGGAACCGCTTCACGCATGCGCACTGGATGCGGGATGGTGGTTGGTTGGTGGGGTCGAAGCTGATTGGCTGCGTGTCGAGGGGCGTGGCCTAATTTGTGTGGCGCCTGCGGAAGACGAAGCTGAAGGAGGTAGCGCGGGGGGCTGCATCAAGGGCACCGGGGGGCGAGGGGGGTGTTAGGTCCTGTAGGAAAGTGCCTTTTGGCAGAAGGAAGGATCTGAAGGTCCAGAGTTTGGTTGTTGATGTTGGGATGTAAGGCTTGGATATATAAAGCTTCGAGTATAGGTAATCTCCTTGGGTCACTTTCTTTATCGAGTATGGTGGTGTGTTTCTCTAACTCGTTGCGTGTGAGGTGAGGGTGGTTAGGGGTGAGATAGTGGTCTTTGATGGCTCCAGCCTGAAGGTGAAGAGTTAGCCGACGTGAAAGACGAGTCTGCGTCATACCAATAAAGGAATGAGGTCCACAGTCCTCATAATTACAGGTATGTTGGTAAATGACGTGATCGTCGGTCATCGGGCTCTTTATCTTGGTGGAGGCAGGTTTGTTGCGGAGAACGAGGTTGGAGGTCTTGGGGGATTTGTAGTAAATTATTAATTTGATTTTGTTTTCCGGGTTGGTTGGGTGGACATGCTTGGAGATTATTTCGTTTAAGACGGCCTCGTCATTTTTGTGTTCAGAGGACATGTAATTGCGGCAGAAGATCTTAATTTCATTGGGGGGGTCAATGTTAGGAGGGCTTTGGGTGTACCATTTTTCAAGATGGTGGTTGATGGTGCTGAAGATGTCGGAGTTGGAGTATCCGTTATTTACTAAAACTTGGGATAGTCTTTCTAGTTCCTGGTGGGTGTCAGCCCAGGTAGAGCAGTGCGTGAGGGCTCTCCTAACATAGGCGGAGATGGAGGATAGAAGATAACGGCGGGGGCATTCACTATCGCCGTTGAGGCATTGTCCTGTGTTAGTTGGTTTAATGTAGACGGTGGTTTTGAACCCATGGTCGTTCAGAGCTACGAGGATGTCGAGGAAGGGGAGTTGTCCATTGTTAGATTTTTCAAAGGTGAAGTTAAGTCCGGAGGAGGTCATGAAGCGACGCTGGAGTTCCTGAAGTTCGTGGAGGTCCTTGATTTGCACGAAGATGTCATCCACGTATCAACAGTAGACCACTATCTCACCCCTAACCACCCTCACCTCACACGCAACGAGTTAGAGAAACACACCACCATACTCGATAAAGAAAGTGACCCATGGAGATTACCTATACTCGAAGCTTTATATATCCAAGCCTTACATCCCAACATCAACAACCAAACTCTGGACCTTCAGATCCTTCCTTCTGCCAAAAGGCACTTTCCTACAGGACCTAACACCCCCCCTCGCCCCCCGGTGCCCTTGATGCAGCCCCCCGCGCTACCTTCTTCAGCTTCGTCTTCCGCAGGCGCCACACAACTTAGGCCACGCCCCTCGACACGCAGCCAATCAGCTTCGACCCCACCAACCAACCACCATCCCACATCCAGTGCGCATGCGTGAAGCGGTTCCCCCCTTTCTCTTTTCCAGAACCCCCTCCACCAATAGTAGATTTTTGCCCCTTGTTTTCCGCCTCCTCTGATCCTCCACCCTCTATATATACCCTTCCTGTTTACCTTTTATATCATTCCATCCTTACTTGATAATGCTGGTTGTCCAGTGAAACGCGTCGTATATCCTGTATCATCATTTACATTTATGTAACCCTGTACCACCATGAATTTTGCTCATCTCCTTCATCTACTTCCTGCCACCCAGCGAAAACTCATCAGAGACCTGGAAACTTTGAATAATAAAATTGCCAACGCAGAAATTGCCATTTCTTTCAACCTCGTATGTATTAAAGAAAATGTATTACCTAGCTTTACTAACATATATATATATATATATATATATATATATATATATATATATATATATATATATATATATGTGTGTGTGTGTGTGATCCTCCTGAGCAGAAGTCTTACTTACATTTTTTTTTGCTTTAGGCAAATCGACAATATTGTAATAGTCTATCTATTTCCAGACGATATTATCCCCCGAAGGGGTGGCCTCGCATGAATTTCCCCCATGCAACTCTGTCCCTTGTCAGCCGACGCCCCTCCTCCCAACCCACACCACTTTCACTCATATACCTCTCAACTACATCCTTCCACCTCACTCTTGGTCTACATCTCCCTCGCAGTCCCTCTGCCTCACTCATATACACTCTCTTAGTCATTATCTTGCTTTTCATACGTTTCACATGGCCAAATCATTTCAAGGTGTTATGTAAAAGTTAGATATTACTAGCCCCAAACACGCGACCAGCCAACCTTCAACCATCCAACACTCCCTTTTATTTATAACATAGTTTTTCATAGTTTTAGAATGTACCATGCTGACATGATACCTTCCTGAAACTTTTATTTTCTTATGTGTAAACTTGATCTTACCATTCCCCATCTACAACGATATCGCAGTGTCTGTATACAGTATATGGTAGCTACATGACTCTGACAATCATGAAGAAATGTTGAAATCTGGGAGTGTGGCCATGATTCATGAATTGTATGCGGTCCCAATTGTTCTTGGTAAACTGGTATAGTTGTTAATATATAATAATATGGTTCCACCAATTCGAAGCATTGAACCCATAAAGCCAAGTTCTGAAGCATCTGGGAAATAGTAAAGCATGATACTGAATTGTTGTGTTCGATACTTATTTCCTAATATGGCAGAGATCGGAGCTGTTTGGTTTCACATCCAATAATTCATAATTTGGACAGATTTTCGAGTTCCAAGTGCTGGCGGTTAGGCAAGATTAATTTTAACAGGGAGTTCACAAAGACAATGTCCATCTTCGAAAGGTGCATTTTGAGGTTCTATGACAATTTCCACATCCCCACATGATGCTGCCAGCGAGTATCGAGATTGTTGTCAAAAATCTATTCAGAAACAGGGAATTATGTCCTGTGCGGTTCTTCCGGTTCTTCCCTGTGTACGCATGAGTAAATCAGAAGTATACTCAAGTACCTTTTTTTTTCAACACTTGTATGGTTTGAGTACTGAGCCACAATCAATGTGGAATACCTGTCGGCAATGTCAAGATTACTGCATTTGACTTTGTAGATGATTTTGTGACCTTATCTGAGTTTCTTGAAATTATCATACTTGTTCTTCAGTCACTTCATGGGGAGTTGGAGCCATTGGGCTGTATTTTTCTTGAAATAAGTATTAACGATTTCATTTTCGGTGACGTATTTTGTATTTGATTTCAGAAACATTTAGACGATTTTATGAGGCTTAGGAATGATATATGGTAGCTAATAGGATTAATTGAGGTAGTCTGTAGCCTTTAAATTTATAGACGTCCTTCCTATGTTATATAAAATCGTCTATTGCTAGAATATGAAGAAAATTACGTCACCAGTACATAATGGGTTAAGTGTAGTTGTGATTTCTCATGTACTACCATGAAATACGTGGATTTGAATTATAAAATAATGTTAGATTTGAAATGAAATATAAATACTTATTTACTTATATTGTATTCACTATATAATGTACACACGAACAGGTATTATCAATATTTGCCACAGCGCAAATTTTAGATATGTGTGTGTTTAGGCTAATCAGCCTAATTTCCAGTCCATATGTAGGCATTCTTTCATTCATATGAATGTAAACAAATATATATATATATATATATATATATATATATATATATATATATATATATATATATATATACATACTGTATATATACTGAATATCAATAGGTAACTCAGTAAGCATTATTAAATTAATCAATGGTTAAATTGCCATATTATCTTGAATATTCTAGTGTAACCTAAATCAGTGTGGTTGTGTCTTCCATTAAGAAACAATAAAAGGGTTTTCATTTGTATTAATTTTAGTGGATTCATAATTTACTATGTCCAATCCAGCCTCTGTTCAACTTTTAATGGCATGATGCAATACTAGTTAGATGTAGATACATTTTGTACATAGCTTACTTGTAGAAATCAAATAGTTTAGTCCTAAATCTATACCAAAGTAACTTATACAATATACGTTATTTCATATTCATCATTTTAGAAGTGTTTCTGTTGAAAAGTAGGGTACTATAATCATACGAAAAGGATTAATTATAAATACTCCATTATATTTATATAAGTTCTTCACATAAAGAAGTACATTGAATATGTCATCACCGAATATGTTATCAGCAACACAACATAACGGGTTCGTAAGCCATAACACATAAATATTCGCTTTAGAACATATCACTATGACAAACAAACTGGTAATCAATCAGTGATATTAGTCGAAATGTCCTCCATTCCCGCTTGTGTCCGAATATTACTTACAATCTGGTAAACATATCCTTAGTTCGAGAAAGGAAAACTTCTTGTTAGTTGATTTCCTATTGTCTCCCATACCGGCCGGATGTATACCTACTACTATGCATACTAATTGCCGAACATATCGTACCAATAGCTTATTTCCCATAGCCCTTATGTCCACCACCATGACCACCGCCGCCACCATGCCCGCCACCATATCCACCTCCAAATCCGCCCCCATGACCACCGCCGCCATAACCACCGCCGCCAAGACTGAAACTGTTATGCCCAGACCCGCCGTGGAAGCCCCCACCATGACCAGCCCCAAGCCCAGCGAAGAACCCGTGACCGCCGCCTCCATAGCCACCGCCAAATCCACCACCGTGACCGCCGCCAAATCCGTGCCCACCACCGCCGTATCCACCACCACCATGTCCGCCACCGCCACCACCGTATCCACCACCGCCGTATCCACCACCTCCACCGTGTCCTCCAGGCAGGGCGAGGGAACAGGCCACGAGGGCTCCGAATAGTACTGCTGCCACGAGTTTCTTAAATTGGAAAGCAAGATTAATATTTCCTTTGTGGAAATAGTATACTCTATAATTATAATATTACTGCAGGAAGTACAACTACCACCAGTTTCTCAAATGGGAGAGCAAGAATTAGTTTACTTTATTAAATTATTTTACATTATAGTTGCAATATTACTCCAAGTGCTGCTGCAATCAGTTTCTAAATTAGGAAAGCAAGGTTCATATTACATTTTAGTTATATATATATATAATCTATAATTATATGAATGTCAGTTTTTAAATATTTTATGTTGAATTACGTAGACAATGTATAATTTGTGTTACATTATAACAGGATGTTATATGTATCCATACTCCATAAAATTTGACATTCATTTTTATAGTAAAAACGAGGTCTTTAAGTTTAAATTGATGACATACTAGTATTACATTGAACATTAAGCTAATGGACTATTTAGAAAAACCAAAACAAAAAACACATTAACATTAAATTTGATAGAATCGTGAAGTCAAACAATGACCTGTTTGTGATATTTCCACCAAACAGACTTCAATGGAGCTATCAAAAAGCCATTGTGTTGCTCAATGTATTTCCAATTTCTACATCTTAATTCCCCCTCTGACACTTCTGACTTCTCACCATTGTAAGTCTTTTGCTTTGTCAATCAGAATTAGCTGCTTCCACAAAAGCTGAATGTGCTGGTTGTGCCGAAATGTCTGGGTCCTCTGATATATATACCTTGAGAAGCCAAGTTGATGAATCACGCCGACCTTGCTTCTCAATCAGTGTTCCAAAAAATAAATAAAACAAATAAATATAACAATAAAATAAAAAGGAAGACAAATATTAAATATTATGATCCGCCCAATGCTCCACTCCTTTCATTTCTGATGCATTATTTTGTTCTTTCCAACAACCAACTCTACTCCTAAAATCGATTAATGAAATTTAACAAACACATGTGGCAGTCCGTGGATTCGAACCCAGTATGAGAGAGATAGATGCATTTCGTCGAGAATGTTGGCTGGTTTCGAAATATGTTTACTTTTTGTTTCCAAACAATGTAATAATTGTTGATAACATCATCATTTTCTAATCATGTACTGTACATGTCATATCTTATGGATGCATAATACGAAGTCAGCCACCGAATATTGTGTGTAATTTGTCTGTTTATTCTAAGGGGGGAAGGGTTTACTTATTGGTCGATTTATATATTTATATATTATTTTTCTAGTTTCCGCCCTGATAAAAGAGAGAGAGAGAGAGAGAGAGAGAGAGAGAGAGAGAGAGAGAGAGAGAGAGAGAGAGAGAGAGAGAGAAGGGGGAATTAAGAATGAGTGACTGTATGAGAGAGAGAGAGAGAGAGAGTGAGAGTGAGAGTGAGAGTGAGCGAGCATAGTTCCCGTGGTGATGAAGTTGGATCCTACTCCTCTTTTGACTGATGGGTAATATGCGGCCACCTTAATGGGTAATATGCGGCCACCTTAATGGGTAATATGCGGCCACCTTAATGGGTAATATGCGGCCACCTTAATGGGTAATATGCGGCCACCTTAATGGGTAATATGCGGCCACCTTAATGGGACACTGACTGCTGTATTGGCCTATTAATTCATGTATTAATTTGTTGTTCCACACTAGACTTAGAAATACATCCCATGCCCCCCCTCCTCCCTCCCACCTCAAGATATATTTGTACATTTTTCGGTAGATAAATGTCCCGGCAAAGGCCGGTTCCTCTTATAATTACAGGCTCGCTTTCGCTCGCCAGGAAAACAAATTACACTTAAATGGCACGATAGGTCTTAACATTGACAACGAAATGGGACGAAAGATCTTAAAATCGCCAAACGAATGGCCAGAACGTCTTCAAATCTAAAAAAACAATGGGGCTAAACATGAGGGAGAAGGGGGCCAGAAAACCAGCCCATCCCCCCTTAACAGTCTTTGTCTAGTACACAAGAAGGAGAGGGAGGAACCTAACCCTTTCAGTGTAGCGGGGTGGTAAACCGGGGCAAGGTTGCGTTAAGACGGAGTTAACCCCTTCTGTACCGGCGACGTATTTTTAAAGTATTGTGGCTACTACTAATCGATGTTATTCAGTTTAGGAAGTATCTCTGGCAATTAGCAGGCTTTCAAGTATCTCACTTAACCCTTTTTACTACCATAGATCCTTCTTAAACTGCACAAAGTGATCTAAATATAGATATAATACAACTGCACAAAATGATCTACATATAGATATAATACAACTGAAAAGGCGTAGCCGGTATAGAAGGGGTGAAGTATGAGTGGGAATAAAGGAAGATGTGCATATTATTGATTTAACTTTGGTAATTTATTATATTTCAGGGACAAAATGGGAAGTATGGAACATACATTATATATTGCATATTAATTATTAATGACAAATAACGCGGGCAATATTTTGTGACAGGATCTGTAAAGTGTGCCAGCCTACAATATAATCTACACTTACAACTACAGCCTCTCTAATAACGGTACAATAACATTCAACATACACTTCCACACATTACACACACCAAGGGGAGAAGTTACAAATGGATTCAATCCCCGGCATTCAACCCATCTGATCGGATCTTATACCAGGACCCATTCTGTCGTTTGAATATATTGTGCTTAAAAAGGGTCTGTGGGACTTAAAGGGCTAGTTGACCGAGATAATACCACTTCGAGCCTTCCTAAGCTGCATACAATCGTCTAGTGTTAACAGGAGTAAAATACAAATAGTTGCCATGTCACTGAAAGGGTTAAAGGGATTTTGTTCTATGTGTAAGCACTGAACAGGAAACAAATGAAAGAGTGATAAACAAATTCAAGGTACTTCAGAGATTGTTACAAGAAATAATTAGTATTTTAGTTTGCCATCCATTTAAAATATACAGTATACATTAAATTAAAGAACAGTTGGAAGAACATTTACAATTACATATCACAAGTCAATTATTGGATTGGACATATTAAATTATGAATCCACTACAAGTAAATACGAATGCAAAATAATTATCTTTTCTTAATGGTTGACACAACCACATTTATTTTGGTTACACTAGAATATTCAGGACAATATGGACATTTAACCATTCATTGATTTTAAAATAACCAGATTTGCAAGGACCACCATAACGAACAAAAGGAAGCAAGTCGAAGAAGGAGAGACCAAAGCAAACAACATCCACATTCAACCACGGCAAGGAAAACGGAGTAAGAAGGAAGAAGGAATAACTCAACCAGAAATAACAACGAAGGAGATAAGTAACAAGAACAAAACTACCACGATGCCCAGGATACCTAAATTACCCCACATCACCAACAAAGAAGACCGAAATAGAAATGCAAAGCAGAACCTATACACCGAGAAGGAAAACATCCCCAGCACAGAAAATTACCACGGAAATACAACCAGAATTATTAGACCCACCCCAACTAGCCGCCCAAACAAATCCTGTATATCACTACCTTACACCAGACGAGTCGCCAGAATTGCCACCATCACACCGGATATACCAACAACACCATGAAAGACCATCACAGCAATACCACGAGGCCACCAGAAAGAAGATAGTGTACAGTCAGGGACAGAAGGACCAACATCGACGCACTAAACAGGGACACTTACACCCCTCTTCCGTCAAAAGTCGACTCACCGGCCCGCAAACTTCTGAGGGGTCCTCCTAATCCTCCCAGAATACCCCCCCCCCCCTCCCCCTCCCGGACTTATGACCTTTTGACCCCCGCACACCTGCCCTGGGACATCTTAGTCAAAATCGTCACGACGGAATCGATAACCTGAATAAGGCAAGCAATTCTAGAGCTTCATCTAACTAACATGTTAGCGATCTAGCCCTACAATTACCCTCCCATTCAAGTAAAGCACTGAAACCATGGTGAATGTCTTTCAAGGTCTGAGGAATTATTTTACCTATTGAGGAATTACTATTATCACATGTCATGGTATAGTGGTTCATAATAAGATCCCTAATAGGCTGCACCTTTGGTATTAGAAGCATAATCGTCGGACATGTCCCCACCTTAGTTTTTTTGCCAAAAACTGCACTCTAAAACTATAGAAAGTTACTCGCCATGGTAAAGGTCATTCGACTAGTTTAGTGCTTTGCGAGATACCACTAACACCGGCACTCAACATATAAAAGTCCTTTTTGTATCTGTCCGACGCCATGGTCGAGGACACTTACAATTAAAAGGTTTAAACACCGCCCCCGAGTTCTTTGAACCTCTTATAACGGTCAGTGGCAGATCGAGTGAAATCAGTAAGTTCATGATCTTACTATCTCCTCGTGTTAGCCCGATATGTTGTCACTGTGTCATGACACTAGAGACATTGTATTAAAGACCCCAAGTCAAGAGTACCGAAACGGAACTTCATCACCGATTAGCATAACGGTCAGGATAGACGAGTACCTCTAGCCCCAGGACATGGCCTAGCTAATTACTCGCATTAGTCCGATGAAAGTGCCCAATGTCATGACATCAAGGAACTATCATTTAACACAAAAAACCAGCTAATCCATCTGTAACCCAAACTACTCATCCACACGGCAGGACCACCTAAACGGCCCAACGGAGTACTAGAAGACCAGACAGCTGTTATCTCATCTCACCTCACATTCCAACTTCAAGTGCTAGTCTAGGAGTAAATGTTGAAAATTCACACACAATGATGCACCAGTGAAATAAGATGAACTAGCTAGAATGACAGAGTCCCCAAATTGAGACTCTGCCTAAATTACACCAGTGCGACAGGTGCCATAATAAGTTAGAGTCCACAAATATTAACTCTGTTTACTTCCTCACTAGTGTATCCAAGTGAGTAGCTAAAACGAGTCCCCAAATTGAGACTCTACCTAAATTACACCAGTGCGACAGGTGCCTCAAGAAAGTTAGAGTCCACAAATAGTAACGCTGTATTATTTCCTCACCAGTGCGACAAGGTGAATTGCTAGAACAACCTAAATTTAGACTCTATTTAATTTACATCATTGAGACTCTATATATTACCTCAGTGCGAACGAGGATTATTTTTCAGCCAGAGTCCAGCATTTTCGACTTTGATTTTGATCTAGGTTCTTATGAGAGTTACTATATATTGTGTGAGTAAAGTAAAGATAGATACAGCTAATATATTCCTAGTCCCATTGCGGATCCTCGCCCGTGCTCGGCAAATTTTTGTTTAAACCATTTATTTACGTGTACAAATATTAGTATTGTTAAACTTAACGATTATACAAACAAAATTGTTCATAAATGTATGCAGTGTTATATGTTACCCATTGTTTCTTCTGTGCATGTGTTGTGTGATTTTGACTTCTCCAGTTAAGTAGAACCTACCAAATCCAATCTAAACCTGGTAAAAGCCCTGGTATAACATTGGCGGCAGACGGTGGTTCTTGATTCGGGAAGAAAAAGTCATTTGAGCACACAAATCAGAAGAGATAGAGCGTTGTATAACACTAGTCATAATGGAAATGAATTGCTCCCATATTCCCATCCCCAAAGACGATGGAGATACATACGATATTCAAACTTATCTGGATATGGTTAAGCCAGTACTCGACCTGGCCTACAACAACGATTGCGAAAAGATCACTGTGTTATTAAATCACCTGGTAAAAGCCGTTTCCCTGGTAGCAACACAGGTAACACCTACGCTTACCTGGGATCAATTCCGGTCCATTGTGATCGACGCGATCCAGCCATCATTGGGTTCCATCGTCGCCCAAACAAAAATTGAAGAGATAAGATACGAAGGGGATATCGACGTCACCCTGGCCACAATTAACCAGCACGTCAAATCCGCCTACCCGACACACACCCCAGAACAGCAGAAGCTACAAATCTTTAATCATCTCTTAAGAATACTACCCACGTTCGTCAATGAACATTTTACTATTAATAACCCTACCAGAGTTCAGCATTTTTGACTTTGATTATGATCTAGGTTCTTATGAGAGTTCCTAAATATTGTGTGAGTAAAGTCAAGATAGATGCAGCTAATATATTCCTAGTCTCATTGCGGATCCTCACCCGTGCTCGGCATATTTATGTTTTAACCATTTATTCACGTACAAGTATTAGTATTGTTAAACTTTGCAATTATACAAATAACATTTTTCATAAATGTATGCAGTTATAATTTTGTTACCCTTTCTTTCTTCTGTGCATATGTTGTGTGATTTTGACTTCTCCAGTTAAGTAAAACCTACCAAATCCAATCTAAACCTGGTAAAAACCCTGGTATAACAGATTTAATTCTGTTTCCTGAGTTACCTATTGATATTCAAATAACTTTTGTGACATTCATAAGAATGAAAGAATGGCTACATATGAACTGGAAATGAGACTGATTAAGGGGGGACGGTTCACTGTTTGGTATTTTTTTTCATTTATTCATTATTTTTCTAGTTTTCCTCCCTAGACCTCCATCAAACTTAAATAAAAAAAAAAAAAAAAAAATCGGTAGAAAAATGTCCCACCCTCCAAAATTACAGGCTCACTATCGCTCGCCAGGAAAACAATCGACACCTAAATAGCATGAAAGTTCTTAATATTGACAAAAAACAAGCGTGAACCGTTTTCCGTCTTTCTTCCACTCAACAAATACACTATGGACATCTTTCCCCCAATCTACCTTTCTCTCATCCTATGACTTGAACTGCATCAAGCTTTTAGAAAACTGACGTTTTGATTCTTTAAGGGAGCCCACCTCGCTTTTATTTTCTCTCTCTCCCTCTCTCTTTGGCTTGTATCCATTCGGCCCCAATCAGCCTACTGTTTTAAGACGTTTAACCCCATCCAGGTGTCAATATTTTCCTGGCGAGCGGTAGCGAGCCAGCATATATATATATATATTTTACAGCAAGCTAAATTTGTACATTTTTCGATAGAAAAATGTCTCCGGCGAAGCCGGTTTTCTCCATACAATGCAGGCTCGCTATCGCTCGCCAGGAAGAAATCGACACCTGGATAGGGATAAACGTCTTAAAACAGTTGGCTGAATGGAGCCGAATGGATACAATCCAGAGAAAGAGAGAAATAGAGAAAAAGCAGGTGACCCACCTTAAATATATTTGGCTCTCTATCTTTGTTTCCGTTTTTTTGTGAGTTAGTGTGTGTGTGTGTGGGGGGGTGGGGGGGGGGGGGTGTTACGTGTTACAGGCAGCTTTGCCTTTTGTCTCCTCCGTACCCTACATGTTTGACAGTATTTTCGCATTGTGCAGATGCAATACTAGTTACTGTAGATGTGCATACAATTGTACAAAGCTTACAGTAGAATGCTAATTGTTTTGTCCTAGCTATTTACCAAAGTAACTTTTACAATATACATTGTTTCATGTTCATCAGTTTAGAAGTGTTTCTGTGGAAAATTAGGGTACTATAATCATACGAAATGGATTACTTATGAATACTCCATTATATTTATATAAGTTCTTCACAAAAAGAAGTACATTGAATATGTCATCACTGAATACGTTATCAGCAACACATCATACCGGGTTTGTAAGCCAGAACACATAAATATTCACTTTGGGAGATATCACTATGACCAACAAACTGGTAATCAATCAATATTATTAGTCCCAATGTCCTCCATTCCCGCTTATGTTCGAATATTACTTACAATCTGGTAAACATATCCTTAGTTTCGAGAAAGGAGGACTTCTTATTAGGTAATTTCCCATAGTCCCCCATACCGGCCGGATGTATACCTACTACTATGCATACTAATTGCCGAACATATCGTACCAATGCCTTATTTCCCATAGCCCTTATGTCCACCACCATGACCACCGCCTCCATAGCCTCCACCATGCCCACCACCATATCCACCTCCAAATCCGCCACCATGACCACCACCGCCATAACCACCGCCGCCAAGACTGAAGCTGTTATGCCCAGACCCGCCGTGGAAGCCCCCACCATGACCAGCCCCAAGCCCAGCGAAGAACCCGTGACCGCCGCCTCCATAGCCACCGCCAAATCCACCACCGTGACCGCCGCCAAATCCGTGCCCACCACCACCGTATCCACCTCCACCATGTCCGCCACCTCCGTATCCACCACCGCCATGTCCTCCACCGCCGTATCCACCACCTCCACCGTGTCCTCCAGGCAGGGCGAGGGAACAGGCCACGAGGGCTCCAAATAGTACTGCTGCCACGAGTTTCTGAAATTAAAATTCAAGATTAATATTACCCTGTGGAAATATTATACTATATAATTACATGTTACTGCAGGAACTAAAACTGCCACAAGTTTATCAAATGGGAATGCAAGAATTAGTTTACCTTATTACATTATCTTACATTATAGTTGCAGTGTTACTCCAAGTGCTGCTGCAACCAGTTTTTTAATTTGGAAAGCAAGGTTCATATTACATTTTAGTTAAATATATATAATCTATGTATAAATGTCAGTTTGTTAAATTTGTTATGTGGAATTATGTATAACATGCATAATTTTCGTTACATTATAACATGAGTAATTATATGTATCATTTTCCATGTTATTTGAAATTAATTTGTATAGGAAAAACGAGGTCCTTAAGTTTGAATGTATTAAATACTAGCATTACATTGAAAATTTAGCGAATGGGCTATTTACAAAAAATAAAAAAATAAAACATTAAAATTAAATTAAAACAAATCGTGAATTTAAACAATGACCTGTTTGTGATATTTCCACCAAACATACTTCAATGGAGCTATCAAAAAGCCATTGTGTTGTTCAATGTATTTCCAATTTCTACGTCTTAATTCCCCCTCCGACACTTCTGACTTCTCACCATTGTAAGTCTTTTGCTTTGTCTATCAGAATTAGCTGCTCCCACAAAAGCCAAATGTGCTGGTTGTGCCGAAATGTCTGGGTCCTCTGATATATATACCTTGAGAAGCCAAGTTGATGAATCACGCCGACCTTGCTTCTCAATCAGTGTTCCAATAAAAAATAAAAATAAAAACATAAAATAAAAAGGAAGAAAAATATTCAATATTTTGATCCGCCCAATGCTCCACCCCTTTCATTTCTGATGCATATGAGAGAGAGAGAGAGAGAGAGAGAGAGAGAGAGAGAGAGAGAGAGAGAGAGAGAGAGAGAGAGAAAGTGAGAGTGAGAGAGATATGCATTTCGTCTTAAGAGAATGTTGGCTGGTTTCGAAATGTTTTTACTTTTTTTTGTCTAAACAATTTAATAATTGTTGATAACATCATTGCTTTCTAAGCATATACTGTACATATCTTATGGATGTATAATACGAAGTCAGCCACCGAATATTGTGTGTAATTTGTCTGTTTATTCTAAGGGGGGAAGGGTTTACTTATTGGTCGATTTCTATATATATTATTTTTTTAGTTTCCTCCCTGATAAAAGAGAGCGAGAGAGAGAAGGGAGAATTGAGAGTGAGTGAGTGAGTGAGTGAATGTTTGAAAGAGAGAGAGAGAGAGAAAGTGAGAGCAAGAGAGAGAGAGAAAGTGCGAGCGAGAGAGAGAGAGAGAGAGAGAGAGAGAGAGAGAGAGAGAGAGCGAGCCAGCCAGCGAGAGTGAGAGTGAGCGAGCGTAGTTCCCAGGGTGGTAACGTTAGATTCTACTCCTCTTTGGACTGATGGGTAATATGCGGCCACCTTAAGGGGACAGTGGCTGCTTGGTTGGCCTATTAATTCATGTATTCATATATACCTGTATTTTAGTTTCCTCGCTAGACATCCCCCAAACTTAGAAAAACACCCCTTAGATCTAATATTGGATTATTTTATTCAGCTTACATAGGAGTTGTGAGAGTCCGAGAGTTATTTGAGATAGACTGTACCCTTTTGAGGCTTAGAGATCCTTCCTAAGCTGAGTAAAATCGTCTGATGATCGCCAGGATCAAGAGTTAAAGTGTGCCTTAATTCTCGAGGGTTAAATAACAATCAATACATCCGAACGATTTTCTCGTTCGCTTGTTTTACTATTGTGACTTGTATAAACAATATACAACACCTTGCACGCTTTCAATGTTGTGATCTTGTAAATACCCCAGATCATTAAACTAAAATGCTGCACATCCATGACTGTGTGTGTGTGTGTGTGTGTAATAGTAATAGGAGAGAGAGAGAGAGAGAGAGAGAGAGAGAGAGAGAGAGAGAGAGAGAGAGTGAGAGAGAGAGAGACCCAACTGATAAACAATGATAACATGCTTTTGTCTACAATGGTCAAATAATTTATTAAGCATTGTACGATCTTCTCATTCGAAAATCGATATAAATAGACGCAACATAATATATATATATATATATATATATATATATATATATATATATATATATTGTTTACTTAATGATTTAATTATATAATTAAATGAGAGAGAGAGAGAGAGAGAATTTGGTATTGTTACTCGGACTTAAAATAAATAAATAAAATAAATAGGTACTTCGAAATTAATTCTGTACACACTTCTCGAATGAATGAAAATCTTATCATTTATCCATGTATGTAGTAATACAAATATTCATTCTCTCTATTATTTAAAAAGGAATATGTGTACTGCAAAAAACACAACAGCCCCCTCAACCCTCCCCCCCCCTCTCTCTCTCTCTCTCTCTCTCTCTCTCTCTCTCTCTCTCTCTCTCTCTCTCTCTCTCTCTCTCTCTCTCTCTCTCTCTCTCTCTCTCTCTCTCTCTCTCTCTCATATATTTGTTTACAAGTCATAAGAGCCACACTCCATCACGGCCACACACATATCCAGACCCCCGCAACCAACCACAGTTCTGATAGCCACCGTTTCCTATCATAATATAATATTTAAGAGGAGATGGGCCGTTTTTCTGGTCCCCCTTCTATCTCATGATTAGCCCCATTCGTTTTCAGATTATAAGACGTTTGGCCCATTAGTTTGGCCCCATTTCTTTGACGATATTAATACTTTTTGTGTCATTTAGGTGTAAATTTTTCGCTGGCGAGCGATAGCGAGCCTATAATTTAAGAGAGATCAGCCTTCGGCCGGGACAGAGGACTTCATCATTCTAAATACATACTATCATTGCCATACACCTTTATCGAGAATATCCAAAAGCTCATATGTTAGTTTAAGGGGAGGAATAACATCGTATCCTGACCCATCACTATTAACCCACTCACTGCGGCTGATGTACTGATGCGTGGTATGTATAAAAGGCCTATACTGCAGGTGACGTACCCGTCCATATATTGGCATTGCCGGCTGAGTTAGTTCGACCAGCCAGTTCTGTTTCTTGCCAGATGCTTCCAATAGCTTATAAACTTGCCATACATGCTCATATTAGTCTGCTTCATGCATTTGTTGAGAGACGTAGTGTGTTCAAGCAAGTCCTGTTTTAGAATCTGAAATGCAACAAAATAGGGCGACTTCTACACTTATTTTTGACAGCTATAAACAGGTATAAATGTGAGGTTCATTTCATGATACATGCCATAACTCATACTGTCTGTCAAACACATTAGTTGGTAAAACAATGGAGAATTTTATAGAGCTAACCGAACATAAAATAAAAGTTGGAACAGATGGTAATTACTAGACCCACTGGGCCACTATGTTCATTGAAATTCCTCAGAACTCGCCCTGGGCTACGGATACAGCACTATGGCAACGGATATTGAGCGGAATTAGCGGAAACATAGCCACCAGAGCGTTCTCTTATCTACATAACTCCCCGCACCGAGAGAAGTGAATGTATTTAAAACGTTTATGTCCTTATTCCATGCATAACCGATTGCAGTGCTTCCAGTCACCCAATGCTTGAATATTAGTCTCAGGTCCAGCACACATTGGGATGCAGGTAACACAAACGACACAATACACAGCATGGCAGAAATCTGTATATAGTTATTTCAAATTTGATGTCCCATACTGGGACGCAGGGCAGTGCAGGCCTATGTCTAAATTGAAATAACTATTTTCTTATTTCTGCTTTCCTCTGCGCTGTGTCTCCTGTGTTACCTGTGTCTAAATGTGCACCAGACTTTAGTCCAAGAGATTTACAGATTCAGCGGCTCTGATTCCTCGCGGAGCAAGTCTGAGAATCTATAGTAACTCTACTGGATCATTGCATCATATGCAAAATCATGGTCATCGATCTTGAAATTACCATCTGATGCATATCATTGCCTGTGACTGACTGTCTAGCCCAGTAACCAGTCCGTGGACGTGTAAAAAGTATGGGTGCTAGCATACACATCTGTCATACTAAATTTTCTTCTATAATATCCAAATACAGATAAATAAGATTCTCAAAGTATCCTGCAGAATTGCAGTAGTATTAGTGTCTCCCAATAAAATTACTCAAATGGCATTTTTAGATCGATATCAACTATGAAGAACGTGTTTCGAAACTTAAGTAGGTGTTCTACAAGAAACAAAAGCACAAGCATTTGACCAATGGTCGACATTTTGGGTGTGAGACCAGTTTTCTATCTTGGACCTCTTAGCCATTGATCTCAAATTTGCATCGCCAGTAAGAACTTTGTCAGGCACAGTGAGCAGTACAACAGCAATGTAGCTGTTGCAGTCCTGTCGACACCTTTTCCTTTCTAAGATTAATTGGAAGCCTAGGATCCACACATTCAAGCTAGTGTTCTCACACTCATCATCGTAGAGTGGACCATTCAAATCCAACCATAGTTTGACATTGTTACTTATGATATTTGGCTATGGGTTTCCTCAATGTACTCTGCAACACTGGAATATATCAAACAAACACGTAATTATATTGCTATACAAAGTTTTATTCTGAAAATATCACGAAGAAACATCGCAAAGTAATCCATTAAAATCAGGTACCCGTTTCATGGTTCTAAAAATAATAATAATTCTGCAACATACTAGAATTAGCTTATTACTAAAGAAGGTGGCTTTGGTTGAGGAATTATTTTCCATATCCACCATGGTGTCCGCCACCATGACTGCCACCATGACCGCCACCATAGCCGCCGCCATGACCGCCACCATGTCCGCCGCCATGTCCACCTCCATAACCGGCAGCAATGTTGAAGTTACTGTGCCCATGACCACCCTTGTAGCTACCACTGCCGGTACCTCCAAAGAAACCATGGCCACCACCATGTCCACTACCATAGCCGCCGCCATGACCACCAGCATGTCCACCACCATGTCCGCCACCATAGCCGCCGCCATGACCGCCACCATTTCCACCTCCGTGTCCTCCACCATGACCTCCGTGGCCGCCTCCGTATCCTCCACCATGTCCGCCGTGTCCTCCACCATGTCCGCCGTGTCCTCCGCCATAACCTCCACTATGTCCTCCGTGTCCACCATGTCCACCTCCGTGTCCTCCACCATGTCCATATCCTCCACCGTGTCCTCCTCCATGCCCACCACCATGTCCCCCGTGTCCACCACCGTGACCGCCCGGGAGGGCCAAGGTGGAGGCCACGAGAGCCCCCATCATCAGCGCTAGTATGACCTTCTGGAAAACAGAAAGGTAATAATCAAACATAATGAATTGTGGACACATATTGATGATTATAAAATGAAGCTCAAACCGATTATGTCAACAGAAATACTATAATTACTGTGTATTATTAAAAATGTATATTGGATTGTCCTCACTTGACTGCAAGCTAATTGGAAGACAAATATGTTTGCCTCTTAACCCTCGTCTAGCGGGTTTTTTTGGGCTATTTTGGGCATATTCAGGCCCTCCTGAATGATCAATCAAGTATCTGCATGAAAAGAAATGTATTCAGCAAAAATCTAGGCACTACAAGCTTCATAATGAGACCAGAACGAGCTACGTAGCACTCGTCGTTTTGATGCAGTGGTACCACCAACATGGGAGTTTAGCGTATAGCGGCATATTATTTCCAGCTACGCTCACTACTGGCTACACTGCCGGCCTCTTGAGAACAGTGGGAGCATGAGTCAGTGGGCGGCGGTAAGCCCTGGGTGTCGGCCGTGTGGCCTGCTGCGCTCCCGGCCATTTGCACTCTATTTTAACCCTTTAAAAGCCTTAATAATGCTCCTAACTTGCTGCTTTTTAGATACGGACTTAAGTCGGGCCCCGCTCTTTAATTAAGTGTTAAAAGTCAGAACGATTTCAAAGCTGAACGAAATGGTCTGGTAGGTAATGGTATAATATTTAATAGTTTGGCATCGATATAGATATATTACGTAGACTTGACATTTTATATTACCGACTTCGCTACAAGGACTGATCCGAATATAATCGTCTATTGTTTGCCAGTATTTATTAAAATATGTAAATGTCAACTTAGGATGGGATTAATCAGCAAGTAATAGCTATGGTAAGCTTAGTATAATATTGTCTTAATCAATTCGAAATGGTTTAGTTCCATTGGAAACCCTTTGCTTCAAATTATAATTCTTTAAAAGCAGAGCAAACTGTCATGATTTTATAATAAAATAAAGTCGAAACGGACAATAACAGACTTATTTAATCAGTGAAAAATAAATAATATATATACTTCATAAATATTGACATATACTGACCCTAAAAATGGGATCTATATGTTGAAAGTATTATTGTATTATGTCGTATTACTCATTGTCTTGTTTGACCAAATACTCATAACAAAAATACCAATCTATCTTATATGAGATTTGTTGCAACTTATTAACGCTTGAATTCTAACGATGCACCTCGCCTTCCTTTTGTTTATCAACCATGCACAACTATTTGTACTTAATTCAGAGATTTCTAGAAGCCATTGTCTCCATTCTTCAGAAGTGGCGCAACCACTCAACAACGCTTACTAAAATCACAAAGATATGTTACCATTTTGTATTTGTGATCTCGGCTCCTTCCTCTGCGCCGAGTCGGTCGATTGTGCCAAGATATCAAAGTCCAAATGTTTATATACTCAAGAAACCGAGCTGACCTTGACCTGTATGATATTGTCTGCGATTGAAATACACAAAAAAGTCAGACGTCGCGAAAATCAATATATATGATTTGGATTGCATTTTTCGAGTTTTTTTTTATAATTATTTAAGATACTGCTTTTAACTTACCCGTCTTGCTTGGACAAGGAATATGTGTATATTTACATGTACATGTCGTGTGTCAATTATTATTCGTGCCATTTTACAAACAGATAATTAAGTAGCACACCTCGATCAGCTTTACCAAATATTGAGTACACAGCTGTTGAAATGCTTGTATATACAGTATATATAGTTATACTCTCAGCCAGGCTTGAACCACTCACGGTCAGGACGATTGTCTGTGCTTTCAGTAACTCTACCACGGCATGGACAATCGTCCTGACAGTCGGTGGTTCGAGCCTGCCTGAGATTATAAAAACCTTTAGTAGCACAAGTGTTTTTGTGAGATATACTTATATATATATATATATATATATATATATATATATATATATATATATATAGAGAGAGAGAGAGAGAGAGAGATTGTGTGCGTGTGGATTGGTTACTGGTACGGAACGTATAAGATCCTCGATTTATTTTAAGCTAAGCTTCATAATCTATTTTTTGTTGGACCTCTAAGCACCTCTATACAATAACACCCTTCCTTTCTTCCTATTACAGTCCCTCCTTCCTAGAGCATTATTTTGTTTACCCTTCATATTCATATCGTTTAGGATACAGTATCTTATCTGGTCAGTGTCCTGCCACTGTATAAGACCTTTATAAAACATCTATCTATCCGACGTTTTGTGGATTAATATGATATTTTGTATATTTATTTTTGAGAATTTTGCTTGTTTTTCCATTTTAGAGCCAAGGATCAAATGCATAGCTTTGGTAAGACCAATACAACTTTAGCATTGTTTCTGGACCTATCTAAATTTTCGATTGTGTTGAGCATGGAATATTGAAATATAGATTATTCTATTACGGTGTGAGAGGGAGAGCTCACAAATGGATATCCAGTTATATGCTGAAGGGGATAATTTGGTGTCCTTCTGTGGGCCGAAATCAAGTACTCATATTTGAAATATTGGGGTTCCACAGGGATCAATTTGGTGCCAAGGTTTGTTCCTTGTCCACATTAATTATATTTCTTGCGTATCATACATTAATAAATAAATAGATATATGAATACAAATATATATATAATTAAAAATATATAATAGGCTATACATAAATAACTCCTTAATTTGCTAATGACGCACAGTATATATATCTGGATTGAGTAACCCCAGTTTTCTGTGCAAATAAACTAACCGTTAACCCCTTCAGGACCGGTGACGTCCTTTTCATTACATTCTGGCAACTGGTAGACGATTTTGATCAGCTTCTTAAGGACGTCTACACAATAAAAGACTGCAGACTATCCTAATTAACCCTTTTAGCTACCATGTTATCCTTCCGAAGCTTCATACATTCGTCTAAAAATAGCTGAAATATAAAACATAACATATTAATTATATTCCCGGTAGTGAAGGGGTTAACACTAGAAAGAGTACTACTATCGAGGAGAAGTTTGCTTGATAATATATTTTCTATAATAATGAATAGTAAACTAGTTAAATATACAAATGAAAATCTTTTCCTTGGTATAATAACATAAAGTTAAATTTAAAAACGCAAATATCACCAATTAAGCTGAAGATTTCCCGCTTAGTCGGAGTGCTACACATAATTTGCGATCAATTACCATGGCCTCTTTTACGAACTTTGTAATAGTCTCAGGTATGCCCATTTACCCATTTATAATTGTGTACTCTATTTGGTCTTCTATATGTAGCTCTAACTTGCACCCCTTTTTATCATCCAGAAGAAATTGGTTAGATTCATAACTTACAGCTCAACCGCCTCAAGGAGTTCTTTACCCCTGCATAGCTTCTTGCTCTGTACAGGGGCACTGTGCGTCCCTGTAATGAGTATTGTTCGCATGTGTGGGGAGGATCCTCTCACACAGCACTCCTAGACAAAGTAGAAAAGAAAGCCTTTCGTATCATTACCTCACGTCCACTCACCGATTCTCTACAATCACTCTCCCTTCGCCGCAATTTTGCATCTCTCTCTCGCTATTCTATCGCTACTACAGTAATCAATGTTCCTCGGAGCTCTCTCTGTGTATACCACCTCCTTTACGTAGGGTACGTAGTACCCGTCTTGCAACACAATCCCACCCCTTCTCGTTTCGCCCAAGAGTGAAACGATACTCCCAATCTCTCCTCTATTCAACAGCTGAGCTCTGGAACTCTCTCCCTGAATCCATCTTTCCCTCATCCTATGAATTAAATTGCTTCAAACTCCGGATGCCCAGACATTTTAGCTCGAACATTCCTTGATTTTGGCTGTCACTCTTTCAACTCTAGGGGAGGCAATCGGCACAGGCAGTTTTGCCTTCTGTTTTCCCCATCCACATAGAACAAAATAAATAAATACATAAATAAATATATAATAACAATGTATATCAACGTTCACATGCGAACCGATCGCCCAAATTTGTTTTGTAACCAGTTTGAGACTGATAAGTAAATGTAATACACCATTTGCGAGTTACATACCATAAGAAAGTTAGAGATTTTTACATCGATATTTAGCCAAATTACCAGCAAAAATACGATCGTAGCACATTAATAAATATATAACACACAAATTTAACATACATTATATCCATCAGAAATTTACATTATTATCACATTTCTGTTTTATATCGATGTTTCTGCTTCCTTATAGCCTGAAACTCGCAAGTGGTCATTGTAATAGGATGAGAGATGCATAATTGCATATTAGTGGCTTGATATTCAGTATTTCAAAATCGTAAACTGACATTATTATCTTCCAGTGCATTTGTGCATTCCCTTGAACTTCTGACATTTCTGTATTCGCCATTGTGTTTATTACGCCATGCATTTTATCTTTTGTCTGTCAACTTACGTGTGTGGTTGACCAATTAGAACCCACGACCACACCTCAGTAAGAAAGAGTTGGAGAGAAACAATTTATTGTAAAGGTAGTTAAGAATATAAGAACATAAGAAAAATGGAAATCTGCAGAAGGCCTATTGGCCCATACGAGGCAGACCCCTTCTTCCCTACATCCCTATTTGTTCTTTAACACCTTTATGCCCTACTCTACATCTCTCACTATAACCTGTACCGCCTGTAGTTTTCCTGGTATGAGGTATGAATAGCTATACTTTCAGGCTTAATCTATGTTTTGGATTTTGGTTGACCTTGGTGCAATCCTGTGCCATTAAAATTATGTTCATGATATCCCGCGAGTCGATTCCTTCATCATCCTCAGCAGAGAAGACGGAAAATGTCACAATAAATGAGGCTATGTCAAGGAGATGAATATACAAATGACTACATACGATTGCAAACAGCATCAGACAAACTTGTCCTAAGGAGGCTACTCATTTATAGCATATACAATATACCAGTGAGTGGATGTGTCATATAAGGTATCCCTCTCTCTTTGGCTTTTATCCGTTCGGCCCCATTCAGCCTATTGTTTTAAGGCGTTTACTTCCATCTAGGTGTCAATATTTTCCTGGCGAGCGGAAACGAGCCATCATATATATATTTCTTGTTTTGACAGCAAGCTAAATTTTTAAATTTCTCCGGCGAAGCCGGATTTCTCCATACAATGCTGGCTCGCTATCGCTCGCCAGGAAGAATTAGACACCTGCATGGGGATAGACGTCTAAAAATAGTTGGCTGAATGGGGCCGAATGGATACAAGCCAGGGAAAGAGAGAAAAGGAGAAAAAGATAAAGAAAGCCGGTGACCTCAATATCTGGCTTCAACAACAAATATTTTTCGATGCGGATCGTACTGATATAAAGATTACAAAAATAAAATACAAAACGCAGATGGAATTAATTTTGAAGACAATTACACATATGTTTAGACTTCAAATAAGTATTATGATGACTATGTAGCAACTGTTGTCAATGTATTATGCATAAGTGGAATGAGATAATCCTAATGCATATACAATATTTGTAGTCGGAGTTTAAAAGACAGACAAAAATATATAGATAGAAATGAGAAGAATATAACTAATATTTGTTGCAATTTTAAAATAATAATGAACACACACACACACACACACACACACACACACACACACACACACACACACACACACACACACACAGACGATTAAATTAATGAGAAAATATCAAGTAGGAAAAATGGGTGGTAAGGAGAATATCCTACGTACGATGATATTATAAAGTACAAAGTTCAGTAAATACCAATGGCTATTTTGAATGAATGTGGAAAATGACATTAGGAAACAAAATTCGGATATCCAATTAACACTTAGTACATGACAACCAAGCCTTCCCAATGTACAAATGTATCTAATTTGTACTTATAACCCTATCTCTCTCTCTCAGAAATTAACTTCCTTAGAGCAACTTTACACCAATCCTAAATCCATAAATAAATAACTTAATAAGTAACAAATACACTAATGAAAGCATATGGTCCTCCCGGGATTCGAACTCGAGACACCACACCCAGAACATAATCATCTAAGCCCGTTCAAATATAATTGTTATATCAATGTCACGGATGGAGGAAGCAGTAAAGTGCGGAGATGTCTTTCTTGTCTTCTTTTCTCAAGTTAGGAAAGAGCCATAGGGAATATTTTAGATTACTTAATTTTCATCATACTATGATTTCCATTAGACGATTTTCTTAATTATATAATCTATTTATACGACTCAAATGGGAAAATACGATCTCAATAATCACTCTTGGTAACATAGTTCTTTCTTAAACTGCATAACGTTATAAAAATGTTGCCAGAATCAAAGATAACAAGTCGTCATGGTGCTGAAGGTGTTGATGTAATAGATGCAAGGGATATAGAAAAGCTTAGAGATTTAGACAACTACAAAAATATACTATAAAATCGAGTGACAAAAATATAGAACTGAAACTTTTGTTGTAAATAAAAGACATCTATTATTATGACATGTAAACCGCGGCAGGTCAAGGAAACAATAGCGGGAAGAGAGATACTTGGAAGTGACCAACACACACGGTCATTTGTTCAAGTATGATGTTGTTTTTGTACTAGTAATAATAATAATAATAATAATAATAATAATAATAATAATAGTAATAATAATAATAATGATAATAATGACAATAATAATAAAAGTAATAATAATTGTAGTATATAATATACATCTTATACTTAAAGGGTTGGAATAATTCCACAGTTAATCGTGAACATTGACTTTATTTCATAAACCTTTTTTTTTCAGGCACGTTCTCTTCGATTTATTTGTAATTCTTGTTTCTAACTGAGATAAATTCACATTATCTTACAAGGGATGTATACTACGACCACAGAGTATAAGCTCAGCAATCAGAACTGTCCATTCCGGAATCATGACGAATTATCACATGGGGCGTTATTCAGTGTTTGACTTATTTCAGCGTTGAATTTAGGTTCATATAAATAATCAACTTAAAGGAAATATACAAGAGTCACCGAGTAATTTTACTTGTTTCTTTGTGACCCTTCGTGAATAATATATTATCGTTACGTTAGCATACACATCATATTTGTTATATATTTCCGTCTACAATAAACTTTCCATTAACAAAATAGGTCATTTCAGTTCAGTGGAAATGTCTGCCTACATAACTATCACATTAACTAAATTAATCTATCAGCAAGTCCTACGTTATCTATTCTTATACTCTTAATGGTCTTGTGGCCAGACTGCCGTGACCTCAAAATAATCTCATAAACGCCTTACGGACATTATAAAGCCATCCTTTCTTTCTATTGCCAAGTTTTTGGATTCAGTAAGTTATATTAGAAATGGTGAATATAAAAAAAAACTATCCACACGTTTTTATAGACATTGTTTTGGCAGAAACATGGACTGACTACTAACAAATATAAATATACACAGATAAAATCATAATATTTTCGGTTATGCAACTGGAGTTGGCAAAAATAATCATTTTGTGCCACGATAATACGTACAATTACATTAGTATTGATGATCACCATTATCTGTGTGTTTGTGAATTCGCGAGATTTCATACGTGCATTTGAAAAAGCGTGAGAGAGAATCGAGTATGATAGGGCGAACTGAAGGAAACAACACAATTCCTATACATTTGTATTCAGAATAGTTAATTCGATACTGACATTGTTTTACTCAATAGCTATTTAATCACACGAAAGAAAAACATATGTTCATGTATCTCTTAGTAAAATGTCTAATAAATCATTCTTAATCATTCTATCTGCTCTAAAATGTAAATAATCGACAAGTGGGACGCCATGAATAGGGTTGCCTAAAACTCCTCCATGAGGAACTTATTAAGACGTGAAACTGAAATCGCACCTCATGTGGACAACTTGGTCTTTAAAAATTGTGAGTGACAGTTAACTTATTCTTATATGTATTCTTATATGACTATTTTCATATAAACTAGAGTTTTATAAGCTAGACTACTTACAGTTTTACAACAGAATATGCCAGCATAGTTTTTTAGACTGCAGATGGTATACAACAATATATGGTCGGCTATTTTCAAAGTAATTGGTAATACAGCATAACAGCATTAGACATGTTAACCGAGGAGAATGTATAACCTGTATTCTGTTAACTCAGCCAAATATACCAAGTAGAGCACATCTCTTTGGCACGATTGCATTATTATGTTCAAGTTCAAAATTGTACTGTAAAGTCACGTTTATTTTGATGAACAACCAAATTCTTCTGTGGCTCATTTTATCGACGATTTTGTTTTGCATATCTCGGCATTATTTCGCAAGGTATGGTGAGTACTCTCCTGGGGGAAAATGCATGGATGTTATATTTTCAAAATCACGGGGCTGTTTATTGAATGATTGCCATATGAATGTTGATGAGTGACAGTTAATGTTTATTGTTAGATGGGGCACAATAACAATACTGAAATTATTACCTGCACGTTAAACGTCATACAGTGACCACATATACAGTATAAGGCAATTATTTATGTATTACTCTCCTTCTAATCGTTTAAGTAACAATTTAAATGCCAAGGATATTTGAATGTAACTAAAGATATCTCGCCTGTGTATTATCACGATCTCTATCACAAATCCTGCATGGTGTCAACTTCATGTTTGTAATAATAACAATAATAATAATATTAATGGTAATAATAATAATAATAATAATATTAAATAAAACCATCTGAAAAGATGGGGAAAACATTGCAGCAGAAAACGGAGTTATAAATTATCATAAATTTACAAGCTCCAAGTCTGAAGAAAGTATTACTGAAGAGATGTGTACTTTTGAGCCCAAGTGTAAGTGCATGTGTGTGTGTGTGTGTGTGTGTGTGTGTGATAGCTAGACTGTGTGTGAGAGTGAGAGTGCGTGTTTTTTTTTTTTTTGCATAATTTATCTTCTACCAAAAGTAAATAGAAAAGTATCCCTCTCAATTTTCATGTAACGTTTTCTATTTTCAGCGTCAGAAATGTTGTAATACTGGCGAACAGGAATTGTTGAACTGTCGAGTGTCTTTTGTATATATATATATATATATATATATATATATATATATATATATATATACAGGGTGTTCCAGTAATGCTTTTCATAAATTATATGGTGGACTCATCAGACAAAACTAAGAATAAATTACTCTATGAACATGAGGTTGAGTATTTATAATAACGGAGTTAGACTGACATCATTAAAGGATGCATCATTGGTTACACGTCCTTCCTAAGCTGATTGAAATATCCTAAAACTAATAATGTAATATAAGTTTCATTATTATTCATTACGTTTCCATTGCTATCACTATCTTAAACTGAGTACATGATTCAAATTCTCGAACGACTAGAACGAAACACAACCACATGATTACCGCCTGGCTAGAGCCGGCAAAGATGGCTTCCATACTACCCCCTGGTACTGTTACCATTCTAGCGGTTTGTATCCAATCGGCGTTCTCTCTTCAGGCTAGCAAGCGATAGCTAAGGCGAAATGGATATAATCCACTAAAATGGCAACATTACCCCTTGGACTGAATGGCATTGTATCTATCGTTAACTTAAATTGTGTAATAACTCCGTTATTATAAATACTCAACCTCATGTTCATAGAGTAATGTATTCCTATTTTTGTCTGATGAGTCCACCATATAATTTATGAAAAGCATTACTGGAACACCCTGTATATATATATATCTTATATATAAAGTGACTGTAGTCTTCGGTTTTTTGTCTTCTCATTCTCCATGTTACAAATACTAGACACTTCGAGCTCAATTTCATGTCTAATTACGTATTTCGTAACTTTATCTCAACTTTTCTCTACTATACATTCCTTTTCCATAATTGATCATGTTTCTGTCAGGTTCACTCTAGTTTTGACAATATTCCTTTTATTTGTTAATGTCCGTAGAATAGACCATGGATATTAATCATATTTTGTTGGCGATATCTTCTTTGTATCTGCAAGGCCTTCAGCCACAACGTTCTTGTATGTGTTGGGTCTTGTAATGAAAGATAAATCACATATAGTATTTGGCAACTGACGTCGAGCAATTTCCGCCATACTTGTACCAATTTTCTGCATGAAGGAGACTAAAGGCAGAGCTGTCTGTAACAAGTGTCTTTCTCATAGTTAACAGTGTTAGTCGTTATTGTATTTATTTATTTATTTTACATACTTATTTTGTTATTTTTTGTTTTGTTTTACAAGTGTGGCGTACCTGTTTAGTGTAGTGAACTGAATAGGAGGGGGAGGAGTTTGAGAGAGCTAGCTGGTTTACTCTCTGTGTAGGTGAAGCACACATAGAAACGGTGAGGAAAGCCAAACAAATAAAACAGGAGTTCCAGCCACTCCTTATCACATGCCTATGTGATTTGTTAATACTTGCCCCTGGGTGTCCAGAGTTTAGTTTCATTAGTCTGTTTTTCTACTCAAATATTATGTCCATACTCAAAATAAACATTCGGATAGCTAGCATAAGGTATAATTGTTGTTTAGTCTTTGAATATGAATATTTGGCAACTCATCGATTTCATTAATTAGGGTTATTTGTAAGTTAATCGGTGGGTTGGTGATAATATGAGCTCTACGTGATCAAAAATTGACCACTTGCGAGTTTCGTTCTATAAGGAAGTTGGAGCTGTAGACATCGATATTTAGCAGAATTACCAGCTAAAATTTGGTCTTGGTAGATTCATAAATACACACAACCCAATTCAACACCCCTTGTATCCATACAAAACCTACATTATTATTGTATTTCTATTATATATCAATGTTTATGACTCCCACTTCCTTATAGCTTGAACATTGCAAGTGGTCAATTGAATGTCACCCAGCTGCCCGAGAACCTCCACCAATATTTAGCGTCCACAGAAAGCAGTGGATATACTTTCTCTTACTACAGAATCTTTAGTGTGGCTTAAGGGGGGATGGGTGTATTTATTTCCTCATGTATATATTATTGATCATATATTTAGAGTCCTCCCTAGACCTCCATCAAGCTTAAAAGATAACACCCCCAAGACCCTCCTTCAAGATAAATATTTACATTTTTCGATAGCAAAATGTCTTAAAATACATTCTCGCTATCGCTCGCCAGGACAATATCGACAGCTAAATGACACGAAAAGTCTTAATATTGACACAGAAATTGGGCGAACAGTGTTATAATCGCTATACTAATGAGAAGAACGTCATCAAATCTGAAAACTAATGGCGCTAAGCATGCGGAAGAAAAACGACCCATCTCCCCTTAACACTGTCTGCTGCATCGTTTTGAGGGTTATTGGAAGTTTGTTACTATTACTGGAGGAGTTTGGTTGTCTTTGCCATTATTGAGTTATGTGTTTTTAGTTTGCTCCCAAAACAAACCAAAAGTGACTCCCCAGACCCCTTTCAAGCTAATAAATAAATAAGAAAATAAAACATAAAATAAACATGAACAAAGAACCCCCACACCTCCTTCAAACTAAATATATAAATTTTGTTAATATACAAATGTCCCGCCCGAAGGCTTCTTTCCAACTTCATTGGAAGTTGGTTATCGCTCGCCCAGATAAAATCGACGCCTGAATGGGGTGAAGTGTTATATATTTCAAAAAGTGAAACGTCTTAAAGTTTCCAAACTAAGTGAACGAAACCTGGAGGATAATAAGGAAGATGTAACATAGTAAGTAGGCCTAAAGATAAATAAATGGTTCCATGTCATCTCAACCAGTAGACCATTTCAACCAGTAGCTCTCAACCAGTGCCAAATTAACCCAGACCAACCAAACCAGTGCCAAAATATAGTACTAACCTAACCTAACCTAACCGTATTGGTTGATTTGGTACTGGTTGAGAGCTACTGGTTGAAATGGTCTACTGGTTGAGTTGACCGGTCACCCAAGAATTATGGTCATTTGCATGTGAAATATTTTACTACCTTTTCCAAATATTGATAATCTGGCATTTATAAGCCTTTCTCTAGCGGGGTCATTCATATTTGTTTGTACTAATATCATCAAAGATTTTCCTATTAAAAAAAAAAAAAAAAAAAAAAAAAAAAAAGTCTCCATTGAAAATAGAAAGTTGTGTATATGTTGGTCATAAGACTAAATAATTTGCATCCTGGTGTTTTATGTCAACAGTGGAGTATTTTCTTTGAATCGCCAATACTAAGTTATACTGTATATCAATTATGAAGATATCTATCAAAACAAGATGGCTTTCTTTACAAATCAAGTTTCTCTCATGGCACCCATGCTTCAATGGGTCCTTATATAATTATATACCTGTATATATATAGAGCAAAAATTATAATTATTACTTTTTTTTTAGCTGTGGGAGGTGGGGGGGGGGGGGGGGGCGGAGTCTGCTGTATAATTATTACCTCTATACTGTGTGGGATTCGTAAAATGAAACTGAAAAGGAATATATTTCGGTTTTATTGTTAGTTTACAAATACAGTTTTGATGCTTGTTTAAAGCCCCTGAAATTGGAGTTCTTATTTCCCATAGTCGCCACCACCGGAAGAGCCACTATAACCTCCGCCACCTCCACCACCACGACCGCCGCCGCCGCCACTGTATCCGCCACCGCCACCGCCACGTCCTCCACCACCGGAAGAGCCACTATAACCTCCGTCACCTCCACCGCCACGACCGCCGCCGCCGCCACTGTATCCGCCACCGCCACGTCCTCCACCACCGGAAGAGCCACCATAACTTCCGCCTCCTCGTCCACCACCGCCACCTCCACCATAACCACCTCCTCCGCCTCCTCTTCCACCACCACTCCTTCCTCCACCTCCGCCACTTCTTCCACCACCTCCGCCCCCATATCTTCCTCCACCACCACCACTTCTTCCACCGCCACCTCCTCCTCCGTAGCCTCCTCCACCACCTCCTCTCCCTCCACCGCCACCCCCATGCCCTCCACCGCCGCCTCCCCTACCCCCTCCTCCCCCACCATACCCCCCTGCAAGGCAGGTGGCTACCAGGACGAACATCCATATGCACAGGATCAGCTTATTCTGGAAAATAGAACACAATTAGCAATAAATAAATGAAGGCGAGTGACCATACCAGTACAATGTATTTATTTGATACTATTCTGGCTAACCCTAAATTACATCTTTAATCTCGATAAAAGATTACTCGTAATCAAGGTGTTAGGTGTCTATACCTAGTCATAGAACAAACGATCTACTACTATAACTTGATGATGCTTAGTTGTAGAGTTACAAATTTGGCTCTTATGATTTGGAATGTTATGTGTTGATAATCTAGGAAGCAGACAAACAAGGCTTAAGAAAAAGCCTCTTCAATTCGTTCTTCTAATTATGAAACGTTTAAATCAGAAACGTAAGATTAATTGAAATTAAGAAGGTCCTCTCAAAATGTAATGGTGTTGTTTAGTTTATTTGCTGTATTTAGTCTCCAAAAAATACTATTCAACTTAGTTTAATGCATAGACTACAGTAGATCTGTACTTGACACGAAAATGGAACTTTGCAGTAAGGAACCGCGAAAATTTGATATTTTTGCGGTTTTGAGGTTCTTACTTTGGGGTTCGTTCTCCGATTTTGGGTCCCGTACTGCAAAGTTCCATTTTCGTGTCAAGTCCATATCTACTGTAGTCTATTTTTAAAGTTTAGTTTATGATGAACTCAGGATTAATGTCTGAATGTTGTCTTCTTTATAAAACTTTCCCTGCTTCGAAGGGTTCAAGTTACCGCCAAGAATTTACAGTAAGGTGAATGTTGTATACCAATTGATAGATCTTACCATGTTGAGTGTGAGTGACCCAAGTGACTGGATGGTGAGCTGTGAGTGTGTCAGTCTTTTATACCCGTCAGCCCACCAGTCTCTCCCTCCCTCTCCTTCTGTCACCCCTCGTAATGCTCCCCTATGACCCTGCTTCTCTCTCTCTCTCTCTCTGTTTTTCTATTTGATACAATTATTTTTAATCATATTGAATTAGCAGAATTTAGCAGAACATCATGAACTCCCCAAATTGACTAATTCCTTGAGTATGACGGGAGTACGTTAACATATGCGCTACTAATTTGATTGAGACCAAAGTTCACTTACTCATATAGTGATGTACATTCTGTGGTGGTTTAGTATTCCTTTATTTCAAAATGTTATTTTGCTAGATCGTTATTTCCACATAGTGATTTTGATAAGTTTGTTTGCCTATATAATTATATTGTCGTCCCTGTATTGGTTTGTATACTTTGCAAGTTTTACATTATAATTATAGATTCTTGGGTTATAATTATTTTTAAGTGACTATATTTCTGACTTAATTTAGTCCCCATTTTGGCGTTGTAGATAGAAGATAACGAGTTCTTGTGTTAACGGAGATATTCATGATTCAGAAGTAACCATTATAATATTAATGAATTAACCACTTGTAGTAAGTAGTTATTCCTTGAAAGCATAGACCGTAGTACTATAATTGTGTTTCCAAGTCCACAATTTTTCTGGAGCTGAAGGTCTCCAGTGTATTTGCCATGGCTGATTGTTTTCTCTTACAAATAGGCTAATAAGGATCATTAGGCTAATAAGGATCATTAGGCCTGTTGTTGCTGGTTTTCCCTTGTATTTATTTGTATATGTAAAGAGCGTGACCATACTAACCATTCGACGCTCACTGACTAGCTGTGCCTAACTTTCTTCTCATATTCGAAACTAATAAACAAAAACATTAATAATATATACCTCTGTCAGCGCTCTATGCGTTACCTTAACTAATTCGATCAAATCATATATTCAAAACAAGTTAATATGGCAATACCACATAGTTTTGGTTTTGCAGGGGGTCTAAGGTTCCGCGCGCTTGTTGCACAGGCGAGGTTGAGGTTTCGAGTCCTCCAGAATCCAGATGTTTGTTCGGTCATCCCGATGGAGTAGGATTGTAGCCAAGCTGCTCAAGTATCAGCTTGTGTTAGCCTATACGTCGTTCTAAAAGTGCATTTGCGTATATATTATAGTCGAAGCTCAGGCGCCTTACTGTCACTAAGTCTCATGTGACCTCATAGTTAAGGTAGACTAAGCATAGTACTGTAACTAGGTTAAGCTACTCTGTAGAATTTTTAGCCTCACGGTTGTAAATGAACAATAAATCGCCAATTATTATAATATTTGTATTACACACACACCAATATATGACAATATAATTCAAAATAAGATGAAGGACTAAATCACCGTGGATGAATATTACAGAAGTGACAATTGTAATAACCCATAAACCACTTCGGCCAAGTAACCTAGTAGGCCGTTAACCTTTTCACTGCAGGGGACATACTAGTACATCCTATGTAAAATATATGTTTACTGCTGATGACATACCAAGACTTTTTAGTATTGCTGGCTGACTTGGCAGCACTGAGCCGCTCCGCTTGTTGCCAGACGCTCCCATACTGATAACAGTTTGCTACAAGCATCGATTGTGAGAGGGTCTTTGTAAAAGCAAGAGGTGTTTTAGAAGTTCAAGTTCAAGGAAAACGGGTCAACGTCTGCACATATTTGTGACAGCTATGTACTATAGTCTATTCGTTTTAAATAGGCAAGAAATCATGATCTCTACCCTCTGTAACTAAAAAAACGACTAGAGTAATTGATCTAATATTTCTACCATTTCGGAAGTCACTCCAGGAATAGATGTGGAAATTTACAGCCAATTTGCTCTAGCCCCTTTTGAGTTACAGGGGACAAAGGTCATGATTTCTCGCCTACTTACAGCGAATAGACTATAGGTATAAATGTGAGGTTCATTTCATGTTATAAGCAATAATGCATACTGTCCTCTAAATCAACACTTGATACTTTAATGGTATATTTCATTGATTTATCGCAATTGGAAAATTACGAAAGAGGAAATAACAATAACCTACCAACGACCAACCGCTAATAGAAAAGTGTTGGGACAGTTTTCAAGGCCAGAAAAGGGGAGAATGAATAGAATAGACTTACAGTATATAGGGAGAATTTGACTTGAATATTCCATTGTGACTTGTTTCAATTTGCTCAGGGCTATTGGTAGTAGGGTGACATATAATGAGCGAAAATAATGAGAAAGTTCCCGCCTGAGTAGTAAAGTCATCTATAAAATAATCGCAGTAGTTGTGTTAAATACCTTGCTTAAATTTAATACAATACAGTTCAATTATGAAAAGCGTATTTCGTACCTAAAGACCGATACCCTCAATCAAGGGATAATTATGGGTCACTTATTATTCATCTTGCAGTACAAGCCTCAACGTTCTGAAATGTATTGTTGCTGCACGTGTGCGTAATTTTTGTTTTGTTTTTATTGTTACTATTACCAGACAGCAGACGCCTTACTCCCCTTTATGAGAATGGACATGCGCGAAACGCCCCCAAAGGAACCTGTCCCCTATGAGAAGGACAATCCGTGCCAGTACATTCTAGGACTTAAAGGATAGGCCATTCAACTTAGGGTGCATAAAGTAATGTGAGCAATTTTATCTAATCTTCAGTATTACCTTTCAGCATAATGTTGAACACACTGGATACTTTTGTAATGCTGTGTAGTTATTGCTCTAATTATAGCAAACCCATCCAAGAAAGTGTCCACATTTTCTGTAATAATTCTATTATATATTACTTATACAGTATATACTTCATAGTTCCTTTGAAATTAAGTCAGACAATAGTGATGCCCAAGCCTAAAAAACAGTGACAATAGAAGAATGAGTAGCTGTACGTTTTACTCTGTATATTTTATAATATCAATTATAAGTAAAACCATACCATTATTTGTTCTACAATATACAATGTTGCCATCTTGGATTAATCAAGACGCACCAAAGTTCATGTTCACAAGCTCTGTATCTGTCAAAAATCTACCATCTTCAAGGTTTTCCTAGTCTACTCTTAATACCTTTAAACTCATTTTGTTTGCTGGAAGAAGAAAGGAAAAGGCATTGTTTGAGATTGTATTATTATTCATTTATAAATATATATTTAATGCTAGGTCATAGCATCGCAAATTGGAGTTTATTTTTCCCATAGCCTCCACTATCACCTGAAGACCCTCCATAACCTCCACCACCACTACCGCCATCATATTCAACACCTCCACTTCCACGACCACCATAGCCGCCACCACTACCACCATAGCCATCACCACCACCGCTGCCACCATAGCCGCCTCCACCATCACCATAGCCGCCACCACCACCACCACCGCTGCCACCACCACCACCCCTGCCCCCGAACCACCTCCACCACTGCCACCATAGACACCAGCACCACCATAGCCGCCACCACCGCTGCCACCATAGCCTCCTCCACCACCACCGCTGCCACCATAGCCTCCTCCACCACCACCACCACCGCTGCCACCATAGCCTCATCCACCACCACCACCACCACCACCATAGCCTCCTCCACCACCACCACCACCATAGCCTTCTCCACCGCCACCACGGCCATCACCGCCGCCAGAGGAATCACCTTGTCATACCCATTTTCTTCTGTGTACTACATTACTATTTGTTTACATTATATTACTTAGTATTGACACTTGGCTCAAACCAGCAGTGATAGAAGAGCAGAGAGAAGCTAACTATATATTCATATCACACTACCGTTCACTATAGAATATATGTTATAATAATAAATACAAGCAACTATGTAACACTAATAGTTTTTGTAACATACACTACAAAATTGGCATGTTAGATACTTCAAAATGATTAAGAGTGCCAGCTGCGTACTCGCCAAATCGATAATCTACATTCTTCAAAGAGGAGTTCACAATAAATCTTGATGCTTCAATGCGTCCTTTATATTTTATTTACTTATTTATTTATTTTGTATTTTTATATATTACCTCTAAACTGTGTGGGATTCTTAAAAAGAAACTGAGAAGGAATATATTTCGGTTTTATTGTTCGTTTACAAATACAGTTTTGATACTTGTTTAAAGCCCCTGAAATTTGAGTTCTTATTTTCCATAGCCGCCACCACCGGAAGAGCCGCCATAGCCTCCGCCACCACCACCTCCACGACCGCCACCGCCACCGCCACCGTATCCACCACCACGTCCTCCACCTCCAGAAGAGCCACCATAACCACCTCCACCCCCACGTCCTCCACCTCCAGAAGAGCCACCATAAGCACCACCACCGCCGCCGCCACCACCACGTCCTCCACCCCCAGAGGAGCCACCATATCCACCACCACCCCCACGGCCGCCGCCATCACCACCATAGCCGCCACCTCCACCAAAACCTCCCCCTCCGCCTCCTCTTCCACCACCACTCCTTCCTCCACCTCCATATCCTCCACCTCCGCCGCTTCTCCCACCACCTCCGCCCCCATATCTTCCTCCACCACCACCAATTCTTCCAGCGCCACCTCCTCCTCTCCCTCCACCGCCACCCCCATGCCCTCCACCGCCGCCTCCCCTACCCCCTCCTCCCCCACCATACCCCCCTGCAAGGCAGGTGGCTACCAGGACGAACATCCATATACACAGGATCAGCTTATTCTGGAAAATATAAAATTATTAGCAATAAATAAATGAAGGCGAGTGACTATACCAGTACAATGTTTTGATGTGTTACTATTCTGGTTAACCCTAAATTACGTCTTTATTGTCGATTAAAGATTACTCATAATCAAGGTGTTAGCTGGGTGTCTATAACTGTGGTCATAGAACAAAACGATCCACTACTATGACTTGAAGGCGGGTGCCAAGCCCCGAAAGGAGTTGAAATAGGGGAGCTATATATCCCCTCACCAAAGGCGTCTTTCTAGGGCCTTTCCTACCTGATGCTGAGAGGATTGGACTCTAGTCATGTGGTGATGGGCTGGTCTATCAGAGTGAGACTTGAGCAATCTCGGCCATACCCATAGCTTACTCTGACTGTTCCTTTTACTTTTATATTTTCTAGATCTCAAGTGACGGTGTCTTTTCCGTGGATTGACCTCCATAGATTGGGAGCCAAAGCGTCACATTTTTCCTTTGCCCCTCAACTTTCCCTTGGGTGGGGCTTTGGTTTCCCAGGCGTTTCTGCACCCTCCTCAGCTCCGTGCCTTGGAGTAGCTTCGGTCACCCAGGCTTTATTAGTGGTAAGCAGGGAGGGTTTTGTCGGGGCGCTCGTTTATGGCCTTGGTCTTGCTCAGGACCTTGGGGCTGTTCGGCCAGACAGCCTGGGGAACAGCAACAACAACAACTAGACTTAATATTGGTTAGTTGTATGAGTTACAAATTTGGCTCTTATGATTTGGAATATTATTTGTTGATAATCTTGGAAGCAGACAAACAAGGTTTGAAAAAAAGCCTTTTCAATTCGTTCGTCAAATAATGAAAAATCAGAAACATCAGGTTAATCCTGCGACAGGCATGTAATGTAATTTTGATAAGTTTATTTGCTTCATTTAGTTTCCAAAAAAATACTATACAACTTAATATGATGTTTAGGTGCATGATGAACTCAGGATTAATGTCTGAATAATTTGTCTTTATAAAATACTTCCCTGCTTCGAAGGGTTGAAGTTACCGCCAAAAATTTACAGTAAGGTGAATGTTGTATACCGATTTATAGATCTTACCATGTTGAGTGTGAGAGACCCAAGTAACTGGATGGTGAGCTGTGAGTGTGTCAGTCTTTTATACCAGTCAGCCCACCAGTCTCTCCCTCCCTCTCCCTCTGTCACCCCTCGTAATGCTCCCCTATGACCCTGCTTCTCTCTCTCTCTCTGTTTTTCTATTGGATACAATTGTTTTAATCATATTGAATTTAGCAGAATTTAGCAGAACATCATGAACTCCCCAAATTGACTAATTCCTTGAGTATGACGGGAGTACGTTATATATGCGCTACTAATTTGATTGAGACCAAAGTTCACTTACTCATATAGTGATGTACATTCTGTGGTGGTTTAGTATTCTTTTATTTCAACATTGTATTTTGCTAGATCATTATTTCCACATAGTGATTTTGATAAGGTTGTTTGTCTATATAATTATAGTGTCGTCCCTGTATTGGTTTGTATATTTTGCAAGTTTTACATTATAATTACAGATTCTTGGGTTATAATTATTTTTAAGTGACTATATTTCTGACTTAATTTAGTCACCATTTTAGCGTTGTAGATAGAAGATAACGAGCTCTTGTGTTAACGGAGATATTCATGATTCAGAAGTAATCATTATAATATTAATGGATTAACCACTTGTAGTAAGTAGTTATTCCTTGAAAGCATAGACCGTAGTACTATAATTGTGTTTCCAAGTCCACAATTTTTCTGGAGCTGAAGTTTTCCAGTTGATTTGCCATGGCTGATTGTTTTCTCTTACAAATAGGCTAATAAGGATCATTAGGCTAATAAGGATCATTAGGCCTGTTGTTGCTGGTTTTCCCTTGTATTTATTTGTATATGTAAAGAGCGTGACCATACTAACCATTCGACGCCCATTGACTCTGCCTAACTTTCTTCTCATAATCGAAAGTAATATACAAAAACATTAATAATATATACCTCTTTCAGCGCTCTACGCGTTACCTTAGCTAATACGATCAAATCATATATTCAAAACAAGTTAATATGGCAATACCACATAGTTTTGATTTTGCAGGGGGTCTAAGGTTCCGCGCGCTTGTTGCACAGGCGAGGTTGAGGTTTCGAGTCCTCCAGAATCCAAATGTTTGTTCGGTCATCACTATGGATTAGGATTGTAACCAAGCTGCTCAACTATTAGCTTGTGTTAGCCTATACGTCGTTCGAAAAGTGCATTTGCGTATATACTATAGTCGAAGCTCAGGCGCCTTACTGTCACTAGGTCTCATGTGACCTCATAGTTAAGGTAGACTAAGCATAGTACTGTAACTAGGTTAAGCAACTCTAGATTTTCAGCCTCAGGGTTGTAAATGAACAATAAACCACCAATTATTATAATATTTGTATTGTAAACACACCAATATACGACAATATAATTCAAAATAAGGCGAAGGACTAAATCAACCGTGAGGGAATATTACACTAGTGACAAATCACCCATAAACCACTTCAGCCAAGTAACCTAGTAGGCCATTAACCTTTTCACTGCAAGCGACATACAAATACATCCTATGTAAAATATATGTTTACTGCTGATGACATACTCAGACTATTTTAGTATTGCCGGCTGACTTGGCAGAACCGAGCCGCTCTGCTTGTTGCCAGACGCTCCCATTCTGATAACAGTTGGCTACAAGCATCGATTGTGAGAGGGTCTGTGTAAAAGCAAGAGGTGTTTTAGAAGTTCAAATTAAAGGAAAACGGGTCCACTTCTACATATATTTGTGACAGCTATGTACTATAGTCTATTCGCTGTAAGTAGGCGAGAAATCATGACCTCTACCCTCTGTAACTAAAAAAACGACTAGAGTAATTGATATAATATTTTTACCATTTGGGAAGAGTCGGTCAAGAAATAGATGTGGAAATTTACAGCCAATTCGCTCTAGCCCTTTTTGAGTTACAGGGGACAAAGGTCATGATTTCTCGCCTGCTTACAGCGAATAGACTATAGGTATAAATGTGACGTTCATTTCATGTTACAAGCAATAACGCATACTGTCCTCTAAATCAACACTTGATACTGTAACGGTTTATTTAATTAATTTACCCAAATTGGAAAATTACGAAAGAGGAAATTACAATAAGGTCTCTATTTACCCCCGACCGCTTGCTGTAAACAGGAAAGTGTTGGGACAGTTTTCAAGGCCAGAGTAAGGGACGAATGAATAGAATAGACTTTTATAAGGAGAATTTGACTTTAATATTCTATTGTGACTTGTTTCAATTCACTCAGGGCCATTGGTACGGCAGTAGGATGACATATAATGAGCGAAAATAATGAGAAAGTTCCCGCCTGAATAGTAAAGCCATCTATAAAATAACCGCAGTAGTTGTGTTAAATACCTTGCTTAAATTTAATACAATACAGTTCAATTATGAAGAGCGCATTTCGTACCTAAAGACCTAAAGACATTTTGTTTGCTGGAAAAAGAAAGGAAAAGGCATTGTTTGAAATTGTTTTATTATTCATGTATAAATATATATTTAATGCTAGGTCATAGCATCGCAAATTGGTGTTTATTTTTCCCATAGCCTCCACTACCACTTGAAGACCCTCCACCACCACTACCGCCATCATATTCAACACCTCCACTTCCACGACCACCACCACCACCATAGCCGCCACCACTATCACCATAGCCATCACCACCACCGCTGCCACCATATCCGCCACCACCACCACCTCCACCCCCAACCACCTCCACCACTGCCACCATAGACACCACCACCACCGCTGCCACTACCATAGCCTCCTCCACCACCACTGCTGCCACCATAGTCTCCTCCACCACCACCACCGCTGCCACCATAGCCTTCTCCACCACCACCACGGCCATCACCGCCGCCAGAGGAATCACCTTGTCATACCCATTTTCTTCTGTGTACTACATTACTATTTGTTTACATTATATTACTTAGTATTGACACTTGGCTCAAACCAGCAATGATAAAGAAGAGCAGAGAGAAGCTAACTATATATTCATATCACACTACCGTTCACTATAGAATATATGTTATAATAATAAATACAAGCAACTATGTAACACTAATAGTTTTTGTAACATACACTACAAAATTGGCATGTTAGGTACTTCAAAATGATTAAGAGGGCCATCTGTGTACTCGCCAAATCGATAATCTACATTCTTCAAAGAGGAGTTCACAATAAATTTTGATGCTTTAATGCGTCCTTTATATTGTATTTACTTATTTATTTATTTTGTATTTTTATATATTACCTCTAAACTGTGTGGGATTCTTAAAAAAGAAACTGAGATGGAATATATTTCGGTTTTATTGTTCGTTTACAAACACAGTTTTGATGCTTGTTTAAAGCCCCTGAAATTTGAGTTCTTATTTCCCATAGCCGCCACCACCGGAAGAGCCGCCATAGCCTCCGCCACCACCACCTCCACGACCGCCACCGCCGCCACCACCACGTCCTCCACCTCCAGAAGAGCCACCATAACCACCTCCACCCCCACGTCCTCCACCTCCAGAAGAGCCACCATAAGCACCTCCACCGCCGCCGCCACCACCACGTCCTCCACCCCCAGAGGAGCCACCATATCCACCACCACCCCCACGGCCGCCGCCATCACCACCACCACCACCACCATAGCTGCCACCTCCACCAAAACCTCCCCCTCTGCCTCCTCTTCCACCACCACTCCTTCCTGCACCTCCATATCCTCCACCTCCGCTGCTTCTCCCACCACCTCCGGCCCCATATCTTCCTCCACCACCACCACTTCTTCCAGCGCCACCTCCTCCTCCGTAGCCTCCTCCACCACCTCCTCTCCCTCCACCGCCACCCCCATGCCCTCCACTGCCGCCTCCCCTACCTCCTCCTCCCCCACCATACCCCCCTGCAAGGCAGGTGGCTACCAGGACGAACATCCATATACACAGGATCAGCTTATTCTGAAAAATATAAAATGATTACCAATAAATAAATGAAGGCGAGTGACTATACCAGTACAATGTTTTTATCTGTTACTATTCTGGTTAACCCTAAATTACGTCTTTATTGTCGATTAAAGATTACTCATAATCAAGGTGTTAGCTGGGTGTCTATAACTGTGGTCATAGAACAAAACGATCCACTACTATGACTTGAAGGCGGGTGCCCAGCCCCGAAAGGAGTTGAAATAGGGGAGCTATCCCCTCACCAAAGGCATCTTTCTAGGGCCTTTCCTACCTGATGCTGAGAGGATTGGGCTCTAGTCATGTGGTGATGGGCTGGTCTATCAGAGTGAGACTTGAGCAATCTCGGCCATACCCATAGCTTACTCTGACTGTTCCTTTTACTTTTATATTTTCTAGATCTCAAGTGACGGTGTCTTTTCCGTGGATTGACCTCCATAGATTGGGAGCCAAAGCGTCACATTTTTCCTTTGCCCCTCAACTTTCCATTGGGTGGGGCTTTGGTTTCCCAGGCGTTTCTGCACCCTCCTCAGCTCCGTGCCTTGGAGTAGCTTCGGTCACCCAGGCTTTATTAGTGGTAAGCAGGGAGTGTTTTGTCGGGGCGCTCGTTTATGGTCTTGGCCTTGCTCAGGACCTTGGGGCTGTTCGGCCAGACAGCCTGGGGAACAGCAACAACAACAACTATGACTTAATATTGGTTAGTTGTATGAGTTACAAATTGGCTCTTATGATTTGGAATATTATTTGTTGATAATCTTGGAAGCAGACAAACAAGGTTTGAAAAAAAGCCTTTTCAATTCGTTCGTCAAATAATGAAAAATCAGAAACATCAGGTTAATCCTGCGACAGGCATGTAATGTAATTTTGATAAGTTTATTTGCTTCATTTAGTTTCCAAAAAAATACTATACAACTTAATATGATGTTTAGGTGCATGATGAACTCAGGATTAATGTCTGAATAATTTGTCTTTATAAAATACTTCCCTGCTTCGAAGGGTTGAAGTTACCGCCAAAAATTTACAGTAAGGTGAATGTTGTATACCGATTTATAGATCTTACCATGTTGAGTGTGAGAGACCCAAGTAACTGGATGGTGAGCTGTGAGTGTGTCAGTCTTTTATACCAGTCAGCCCACCAGTCTCTCCCTCCCTCTCCCTCTGTCACCCCTCGTAATGCTCCCCTATGACCCTGCTTCTCTCTCTCTCTCTCTGTTTTTCTATTGGATACAATTGTTTTAATCATATTGAATTTAGCAGAATTTAGCAGAACATCATGAACTCCCCAAATTGACTAATTCCTTGAGTATGACGGGAGTACGTTAATATATGCGCTACTAATTTGATTGAGACCAAAGTTCACTTACTCATATAGTGATGTACATTCTGTGGTGGTTTAGTATTCTTTTATTTCAACATTGTATTTTGCTAGATCATTATTTCCACATAGTGATTTTGATAAGGTTGTTTGTCTATATAATTATAGTGTCGTCCCTGTATTGGTTTGTATATTTTGCAAGTTTTACATTATAATTACAGATTCTTGGGTTATAATTATTTTTAAGTGACTATATTTCTGACTTAATTTAGTCACCATTTTAGCGTTGTAGATAGAAGATAACGAGCTCTTGTGTTAACGGAGATATTCATGATTCAGAAGTAATCATTATAATATTAATGGATTAACCACTTGTAGTAAGTAGTTATTCCTTGAAAGCATAGACCGTAGTACTATAATTGTGTTTCCAAGTCCACAATTTTTCTGGAGCTGAAGTTTTCCAGTTGATTTGCCATGGCTGATTGTTTTCTCTTACAAATAGGCTAATAAGGATCATTAGGCTAATAAGGATCATTAGGCCTGTTGTTGCTGGTTTTCCCTTGTATTTATTTGTATATGTAAAGAGCGTGACCATACTAACCATTCGACGCCCATTGACTCTGCCTAACTTTCTTCTCATAATCGAAAGTAATATACAAAAACATTAATAATATATACCTCTTTCAGCGCTCTATGCGTTACCTTAGCTAATACGATCAAATCATATATTCAAAACAAGTTAATATGGCAATACCACATAGTTTTGATTTTGCAGAAGGTCTAAGGTTCCGCGCGCTTGTTGCACAGGCGAGGTTGAGGTTTCGAGTCCTCCAGAATCCAAATGTTTGTTCGGTCATCACTATGGATTAGGATTGTAACCAAGCTGCTCAACTATTAGCTTGTGTTAGCCTATACGTCGTTCGAAAAGTGCATTTGCGTATATACTATAGTCGAAGCTCAGCCTTACTGTCACTAGGCCTCATGTGACCTCATAGTTAAGGTAGACTAAGCATAGTACTGTAACTAGGTTAAGCAACTCTAGATTTTCAGCCTCAGGGTTGTAAATGAACAATAAACCACCAATTATTATAATATTTGTATTGTAAACACACCAATATACGACAATATAATTCAAAATAAGGCGAAGGACTAAATCAACCGTGAGGGAATATTACACTAGTGACAAATCACCCATAAACCACTTCAGCCAAGTAACCTAGTAGGCCATTAACCTTTTCACTGCAAGCGACATACAAATACATCCTATGTAAAATATATGTTTACTGCTGATGACATACTCAGACTATTTTAGTATTGCCGGCTGACTTGGCAGAACCGAGCCGCTCTGCTTGTTGCCAGACGCTCCCATTCTGATAACAGTTTGCTACAAGCATCGATTGTGAGAGGGTCTGTGTAAAAGCAAGAGGTGTTTTAGAAGTTCAAATTAAAGGAAAACGGGTCCACTTCTACATATATTTGTGACAGCTATGTACTATAGTCTATTCGCTGTAAGTAGGCGAGAAATCATGACCTCTACCCTCTGTAACTAAAAAACAACTAGAGTAATTGATATAATATTTTTACCATTTGGGAAGAGTCGGTCAAGAAATAGATGTGGAAATTTACAGCCAATTCGCTCTAGCCCTTTTTGAGTTACAGGGGACAAAGGTCATGATTTCTCGCCTGCTTACAGCGAATAGACTATAGGTATAAATGTGACGTTCATTTCATGTTACAAGCAATAACGCATACTGTCCTCTAAATCAACACTTGATACTGTAACGGTTTATTTAATTAATTTACCCAAATTGGAAATTACGAAAGAGGAAATTACAATAAGGTCTCTATTTACCCCCGACCGCTTGCTGTAAACAGGAAAGTGTTGGGACAGTTTTCAAGGCCAGAGTAAGGGACGAATGAATAGAATAGACTTTTATAAGGAGAATTTGACTTTAATATTCTATTGTGACTTGTTTCAATTCACTCAGGGCCATTGGTACGGCAGTAGGATGACATATAATGAGCGAAAATAATGAGAAAGTTCCCGCCTGAATAGTAAAGCCATCTATAAAATAACCGCAGTAGTTGTGTTAAATACCTTGCTTAAATTTAATACAATACAGTTCAATTATGAAGAGCGCATTTCGTACCTAAAGACCTAAAGACATTTTGTTTGCTGGAAAAAGAAAGGAAAAGGCATTGTTTGAAATTGTTTTATTATTCATGTATAAATATATATTTAATGCTAGGTCATAGCATCGCAAATTGGTGTATATTTTTCCCATAGCCTCCACTACCACTTGAAGACCCTCCACCACCACTACCGCCATCATATTCAACACCTCCACTTCCACGACCACCACCACCACCATAGCCGTCACCACTATCACCATAGCCATCACCACCACCGCTGCCACCATATCCGCCACCACCACCACCTCCACCACTGCCACCATAGACACCACCACCACCGCTGCCACTACCATAGCCTCCTCCACCACCACTGCTGCCACCATAGTCTCCTCCACCACCACCACCGCTGCCACCATAGCCTCCTCCACCACCACCACGGCCATCACCGCCGCCAGAGGAATCACCTTGTCATACCCATTTTCTTCTGTGTACTACATTACTATTTGTTTACATTATATTACTTAGTATTGACACTTGGCTCAAACCAGCAATGATAAAGAAGAGCAGAGAGAAGCTAACTATATATTCATATCACACTACCGTTCACTATAGAATATATGTTATAATAATAAATACAAGCAACTATGTAACACTAATAGTTTTTGTAACATACACTACAAAATTGGCATGTTAGGTACTTCAAAATTATTAAGAGGGCCATCTGTGTACTCGCCAAATCGATAATCTACATTCTTCAAAGAGGAGTTCACAATAAATCTTGATGCTTTAATGCGTCCTTTATATTGTATTTACTTATTTATTTATTTTGTATTTTTATATATTACCTCTAAACTGTGTGGGATTCTTAAAAAAGAAACTGAGAAGGAATATATTTCGGTTTTATTGTTCGTTTACAAACACAGTTTTGATGCTTGTTTAAAGCCCCTGAAATTTGAGTTCTTATTTCCCATAGCCGCCACCACCGGAAGAGCCGCCATAGCCTCCGCCACCACCACCTCCACGACCGCCACCGCCGCCACCACCACGTCCTCCACCTCCAGAAGAGCCACCATAACCACCTCCACCCCCACGTCCTCCACCTCCAGAAGAGCCACCATAAGCACCTCCACCGCCGCCGCCACCACCACGTCCTCCACCCCCAGAGGAGCCACCATGTCCACCATCACCCCCACGGCCGCCGCCATCACCACCACCACCCCCACCATAGCCGCCACCTCCACCAAAACCTCCCCCTCCGCCTCCTCTTCCAGCACCACTTCTTCCTCCACCTCCATATCCTCCACCTCCGCCGCTTCTCCCACCACCTCCGCCCCCATATCTTCCTCCACCACCACCACTTCTTCCAGCGCCACCGCCTCCTCCACCACCTCCTCTCCCTCCACTGCCACCCCCATGCCCTCCACCGCCGCCCCCCCTCCCCCCTCCCCCCCCCCCCTACCCCCTGCAAGGCAGGTGGCTACCAGGACGAACATCCATATACACAGGATCAGCTTATTCTGAAAAATATAAAATGATTACCAATAAATAAATGAAGGCGAGTGACTATACCAGTACAATGTTTTTATCTGTTACTATTCTGGTTAACCCTAAATTACGTCTTTATTGTCGATTAAAGATTACTCATAATCAAGGTGTTAGCTGGGTGTCTATAACTGTGGTCATAGAACAAAACGATCCACTACTATGACTTGAAGGCGGGTGCCCAGCCCCGAAAGGAGTTGAAATAGGGGAGCTATCCCCTCACCAAAGGCATCTTTCTAGGGCCTTTCCTACCTGATGCTGAGAGGATTGGGCTCTAGTCATGTGGTGATGGGCTGGTCTATCAGAGTGAGACTTGAGCAATCTCGGCCATACCCATAGCTTACTCTGACTGTTCCTTTTACTTTTATATTTTCTAGATCTCAAGTGACGGTGTCTTTTCCGTGGATTGACCTCCATAGATTGGGAGCCAAAGCGTCACATTTTTCCTTTGCCCCTCAACTTTCCATTGGGTGGGGCTTTGGTTTCCCAGGCGTTTCTGCACCCTCCTCAGCTCCGTGCCTTGGAGTAGCTTCGGTCACCCAGGCTTTATTAGTGGTAAGCAGGGAGTGTTTTGTCGGGGCGCTCGTTTATGGTCTTGGCCTTGCTCAGGACCTTGGGGCTGTTCGGCCAGACAGCCTGGGGAACAGCAACAACAACAACTATGACTTAATATTGGTTAGTTGTATGAGTTACAAATTGGCTCTTATGATTTGGAATATTATTTGTTGATAATCTTGGAAGCAGACAAACAAGGTTTGAAAAAAAGCCTTTTCAATTCGTTCGTCAAATAATGAAAAATCAGAAACATCAGGTTAATCCTGCGACAGGCATGTAATGTAATTTTGATAAGTTTATTTGCTTCATTTAGTTTCCAAAAAAATACTATACAACTTAATATGATGTTTAGGTGCATGATGAACTCAGGATTAATGTCTGAATAATTTGTCTTTATAAAATACTTCCCTGCTTCGAAGGGTTGAAGTTACCGCCAAAAATTTACAGTAAGGTGAATGTTGTATACCGATTTATAGATCTTACCATGTTGAGTGTGAGAGACCCAAGTAACTGGATGGTGAGCTGTGAGTGTGTCAGTCTTTTATACCAGTCAGCCCACCAGTCTCTCCCTCCCTCTCCCTCTGTCACCCCTCGTAATGCTCCCCTATGACCCTGCTTCTCTCTCTCTCTCTGTTTTTCTATTGGATACAATTGTTTTAATCATATTGAATTTAGCAGAATTTAGCAGAACATCATGAACTCCCCAAATTGACTAATTCCTTGAGTATGACGGGAGTACGTTAATATATGCGCTACTAATTTGATTGAGACCAAAGTTCACTTACTCATATAGTGATGTACATTCTGTGGTGGTTTAGTATTCTTTTATTTCAACATTGTATTTTGCTAGATCATTATTTCCACATAGTGATTTTGATAAGGTTGTTTGTCTATATAATTATAGTGTCGTCCCTGTATTGGTTTGTATATTTTGCAAGTTTTACATTATAATTACAGATTCTTGGGTTATAATTATTTTTAAGTGACTATATTTCTGACTTAATTTAGTCACCATTTTAGCGTTGTAGATAGAAGATAACGAGCTCTTGTGTTAACGGAGATATTCATGATTCAGAAGTAATCATTATAATATTAATGGATTAACCACTTGTAGTAAGTAGTTATTCCTTGAAAGCATAGACCGTAGTACTATAATTGTGTTTCCAAGTCCACAATTTTTCTGGAGCTGAAGTTTTCCAGTTGATTTGCCATGGCTGATTGTTTTCTCTTACAAATAGGCTAATAAGGATCATTAGGCTAATAAGGATCATTAGGCCTGTTGTTGCTGGTTTTCCCTTGTATTTATTTGTATATGTAAAGAGCGTGACCATACTAACCATTCGACGCCCATTGACTCTGCCTAACTTTCTTCTCATAATCGAAAGTAATATACAAAAACATTAATAATATATACCTCTTTCAGCGCTCTACGCGTTACCTTAGCTAATACGATCAAATCATATATTCAAAACAAGTTAATATGGCAATACCACATAGTTTTGATTTTGCAGGGGGTCTAAGGTTCCGCGCGCTTGTTGCACAGGCGAGGTTGAGGTTTCGAGTCCTCCAGAATCCAAATGTTTGTTCGGTCATCACTATGGATTAGGATTGTAACCAAGCTGCTCAACTATTAGCTTGTGTTAGCCTATACGTCGTTCGAAAAGTGCATTTGCGTATATACTATAGTCGAAGCTCAGCCTTACTGTCACTAGGTCTCATGTGACCTCATAGTTAAGGTAGACTAAGCATAGTACTGTAACTAGGTTAAGCAACTCTAGATTTTCAGCCTCAGGGTTGTAAATGAACAATAAACCACCAATTATTATAATTTGTATTGTAAACACACCAATATACGACAATATAATTCAAAATAAGGCGAAGGACTAAATCAACCGTGAGGGAATATTACACTAGTGACAAATCACCCATAAACCACTTCAGCCAAGTAACCTAGTAGGCCATTAACCTTTTCACTGCAAGCGACATACAAATACATCCTATGTAAAATATATGTTTACTGCTGATGACATACTCAGACTATTTTAGTATTGCCGGCTGACTTGGCAGAACCGAGCCGCTCTGCTTGTTGCCAGACGCTCCCATTCTGATAACAGTTTGCTACAAGCATCGATTGTGAGAGGGTCTGTGTAAAAGCAAGAGGTGTTTTAGAAGTTCAAATTAAAGGAAAACGGGTCCACTTCTACATATATTTGTGACAGCTATGTACTATAGTCTATTCGCTGTAAGTAGGCGAGAAATCATGACCTCTACCCTCTGTAACTAAAAAAACGACTAGAGTAATTGATATAATATTTTTACCATTTGGGAAGAGTCGGTCAAGAAATAGATGTGGAAATTTACAGCCAATTCGCTCTAGCCCTTTTTGAGTTACAGGGGACAAAGGTCATGATTTCTCGCCTGCTTACAGCGAATAGACTATAGGTATAAATGTGACGTTCATTTCATGTTACAAGCAATAACGCATACTGTCCTCTAAATCAACACTTGATACTGTAACGGTTTATTTAATTAATTTACCCAAATTGGAAAATTACGAAAGAGGAAATTACAATAAGGTCTCTATTTACCCCCGACCGCTTGCTGTAAACAGGAAAGTGTTGGGACAGTTTTCAAGGCCAGAGTAAGGGACGAATGAATAGAATAGACCTTTATAAGGAGAATTTGACTTTAATATTCTATTGTGACTTGTTTCAATTCACTCAGGGCCATTGGTACGGCAGTAGGATGACATATAATGAGCGAAAATAATGAGAAAGTTCCCGCCTGAATAGTAAAGCCATCTATAAAATAACCGCAGTAGTTGTGTTAAATACCTTGCTTAAATTTAATACAATACAGTTCAATTATGAAGAGCGCATTTCGTACCTAAAGACCTAAAGACATTTTGTTTGCTGGAAAAAGAAAGGAAAAGGCATTGTTTGAAATTGTTTTATTATTCATGTATAAATATATATTTAATGCTAGGTCATAGCATCGCAAATTGGTGTTTATTTTTCCCATAGCCTCCACTACCACTTGAAGACCCTCCACCACCACTACCGCCATCATATTCAACACCTCCACTTCCACGACCACCACCACCACCATAGCCGTCACCACTATCACCATAGCCATCACCACCACCGCTGCCACCATATCCGCCACCACCACCACCTCCACCCCCAACCACCTCCACCACTGCCACCATAGACACCACCACCACCGCTGCCACTACCATAGCCTCCTCCACCACCACTGCTGCCACCATAGTCTCCTCCACCACCACCACCGCTGCCACCATAGCCTCCTCCACCACCACCACGGCCATCACCGCCGCCAGAGGAATCACCTTGTCATACCCATTTTCTTCTGTGTACTACATTACTATTTGTTTACATTATATTACTTAGTATTGACACTTGGCTCAAACCAGCAATGATAAAGAAGAGCAGAGAGAAGCTAACTATATATTCATATCACACTACCGTTCACTATAGAATATATGTTATAATAATAAATACAAGCAACTATGTAACACTAATAGTTTTTGTAACATACACTACAAAATTGGCATGTTAGGTACTTCAAAATGATTAAGAGGGCCATCTGTGTACTCGCCAAATCGATAATCTACATTCTTCAAAGAGGAGTTCACAATAAATCTTGATGCTTTAATGCGTCCTTTATATTGTATTTACTTATTTATTTATTTTGTATTTTTATATATTACCTCTAAACTGTGTGGGATTCTTAAAAAAGAAACTGAGAAGGAATATATTTCGGTTTTATTGTTCGTTTACAAACACAGTTTTGATGCTTGTTTAAAGCCCCTGAAATTTGAGTTCTTATTTCCCATAGCCGCCACCACCGGAAGAGCCGCCATAGCCTCCGCCACCACCACCTCCACGACCGCCACCGCCGCCACCACCACGTCCTCCACCTCCAGAAGAGCCACCATAACCACCTCCACCCCCACGTCCTCCACCTCCAGAAGAGCCACCATAAGCACCTCCACCGCCGCCGCCACCACCACGTCCTCCACCCCCAGAGGAGCCACCATGTCCACCATCACCCCCACGGCCGCCGCCATCACCACCACCACCACCATAGCCGCCACCTCCACCAAAACCTCCCCCTCCGCCTCCTCTTCCAGCACCACTTCTTCCTCCACCTCCATATCCTCCACCTCCGCCGCTTCTCCCACCACCTCCGCCCCCATATCTTCCTCCACCACCACCACTTCTTCCAGCGCCACCGCCTCCTCCACCACCTCCTCTCCCTCCACTGCCACCCCCATGCCCTCCACCGCCGCCTCCCCTACCCCCTCCTCCCCCACCATACCCCCCTGCAAGGCAGGTGGCTACCAGGACGAACATCCATATACACAGGATCAGCTTATTCTGAAAAATATAAAATGATTACCAATAAATAAATGAAGGCGAGTGACTATACCAGTACAATGTTTTTATCTGTTACTATTCTGGTTAACCCTAAATTACGTCTTTATTGTCGATTAAAGATTACTCATAATCAAGGTGTTAGCTGGGTGTCTATAACTGTGGTCATAGAACAAAACGATCCACTATGACTTGAAGGCGGGTGCCCAGCCCCGAAAGGAGTTGAAATAGGGGAGCTATCCCCTCACCAAAGGCATCTTTCTAGGGCCTTTCCTACCTGATGCTGAGAGGATTGGGCTCTAGTCATGTGGTGATGGGCTGGTCTATCAGAGTGAGACTTGAGCAATCTCGGCCATACCCATAGCTTACTCTGACTGTTCCTTTTACTTTTATATTTTCTAGATCTCAAGTGACGGTGTCTTTTCCGTGGATTGACCTCCATAGATTGGGAGCCAAAGCGTCACATTTTTCCTTTGCCCCTCAACTTTCCATTGGGTGGGGCTTTGGTTTCCCAGGCGTTTCTGCACCCTCCTCAGCTCCGTGCCTTGGAGTAGCTTCGGTCACCCAGGCTTTATTAGTGGTAAGCAGGGAGTGTTTTGTCGGGGCGCTCGTTTATGGTCTTGGCCTTGCTCAGGACCTTGGGGCTGTTCGGCCAGACAGCCTGGGGAACAGCAACAACAACAACTATGACTTAATATTGGTTAGTTGTATGAGTTACAAATTGGCTCTTATGATTTGGAATATTATTTGTTGATAATCTTGGAAGCAGACAAACAAGGTTTGAAAAAAAGCCTTTTCAATTCGTTCGTCAAATAATGAAAAATCAGAAACATCAGGTTAATCCTGCGACAGGCATGTAATGTAATTTTGATAAGTTTATTTGCTTCATTTAGTTTCCAAAAAAATACTATACAACTTAATATGATGTTTAGGTGCATGATGAACTCAGGATTAATGTCTGAATAATTTGTCTTTATAAAATACTTCCCTGCTTCGAAGGGTTGAAGTTACCGCCAAAAATTTACAGTAAGGTGAATGTTGTATACCGATTTATAGATCTTACCATGTTGAGTGTGAGAGACCCAAGTAACTGGATGGTGAGCTGTGAGTGTGTCAGTCTTTTATACCAGTCAGCCCACCAGTCTCTCCCTCCCTCTCCCTCTGTCACCCCTCGTAATGCTCCCCTATGACCCTGCTTCTCTCTCTCTCTCTGTTTTTCTATTGGATACAATTGTTTTAATCATATTGAATTTAGCAGAATTTAGCAGAACATCATGAACTCCCCAAATTGACTAATTCCTTGAGTATGACGGGAGTACGTTAATATATGCGCTACTAATTTGATTGAGACCAAAGTTCACTTACTCATATAGTGATGTACATTCTGTGGTGGTTTAGTATTCTTTTATTTCAACATTGTATTTTGCTAGATCATTATTTCCACATAGTGATTTTGATAAGGTTGTTTGTCTATATAATTATAGTGTCGTCCCTGTATTGGTTTGTATATTTTGCAAGTTTTACATTATAATTACAGATTCTTGGGTTATAATTATTTTTAAGTGACTATATTTCTGACTTAATTTAGTCACCATTTTAGCGTTGTAGATAGAAGATAACGAGCTCTTGTGTTAACGGAGATATTCATGATTCAGAAGTAATCATTATAATATTAATGGATTAACCACTTGTAGTAAGTAGTTATTCCTTGAAAGCATAGACCGTAGTACTATAATTGTGTTTCCAAGTCCACAATTTTTCTGGAGCTGAAGTTTTCCAGTTGATTTGCCATGGCTGATTGTTTTCTCTTACAAATAGGCTAATAAGGATCATTAGGCTAATAAGGATCATTAGGCCTGTTGTTGCTGGTTTTTCCCTTGTATTTATTTGTATATGTAAAGAGCGTGACCATACTAACCATTCGACGCCCATTGACTCTGCCTAACTTTCTTCTCATAATCGAAAGTAATATACAAAAACATTAATAATATATACCTCTTTCAGCGCTCTATGCGTTACCTTAGCTAATACGATCAAATCATATATTCAAAACAAGTTAATATGGCAATACCACATAGTTTTGATTTTGCAGGGGGTCTAAGGTTCCGCGCGCTTGTTGCACAGGCGAGGTTGAGGTTTCGAGTCCTCCAGAATCCAAATGTTTGTTCGGTCATCACTATGGATTAGGATTGTAACCAAGCTGCTCAACTATTAGCTTGTGTTAGCCTATACGTCGTTCGAAAAGTGCATTTGCGTATATACTATAGTCGAAGCTCAGCCTTACTGTCACTAGGTCTCATGTGACCTCATAGTTAAGGTAGACTAAGCATAGTACTGTAACTAGGTTAAGCAACTCTAGATTTTCAGCCTCAGGGTTGTAAATGAACAATAAACCACCAATTATTATAATATTTGTATTGTAAACACACCAATATACGACAATATAATTCAAAATAAGGCGAAGGACTAAATCAACCGTGAGGGAATATTACACTAGTGACAAATCACCCATAAACCACTTCAGCCAAGTAACCTAGTAGGCCATTAACCTTTTCACTGCAAGCGACATACAAATACATCCTATGTAAAATATATGTTTACTGCTGATGACATACTCAGACTATTTTAGTATTGCCGGCTGACTTGGCAGAACCGAGCCGCTCTGCTTGTTGCCAGACGCTCCCATTCTGATAACAGTTTGCTACAAGCATCGATTGTGAGAGGGTCTGTGTAAAAGCAAGAGGTGTTTTAGAAGTTCAAATTAAAGGAAAACGGGTCCACTTCTACATATATTTGTGACAGCTATGTACTATAGTCTATTCGCTGTAAGTAGGCGAGAAATCATGACCTCTACCCTCTGTAACTAAAAAAACGACTAGAGTAATTGATATAATTTTTACCATTTGGGAAGAGTCGGTCAAGAAATAGATGTGGAAATTTACAGCCAATTCGCTCTAGCCCTTTTTGAGTTACAGGGGACAAAGGTCATGATTTCTCGCCTGCTTACAGCGAATAGACTATAGGTATAAATGTGACGTTCATTTCATGTTACAAGCAATAACGCATACTGTCCTCTAAATCAACACTTGATACTGTAACGGTTTATTTAATTAATTTACCCAAATTGGAAAATTACGAAAGAGGAAATTACAATAAGGTCTCTATTTACCCCCGACCGCTTGCTGTAAACAGGAAAGTGTTGGGACAGTTTTCAAGGCCAGAGTAAGGGACGAATGAATAGAATAGACCTTTATAAGGAGAATTTGACTTTAATATTCTATTGTGACTTGTTTCAATTCACTCAGGGCCATTGGTACGGCAGTAGGATGACATATAAGCGAAAATAATGAGAAAGTTCCCGCCTGAATAGTAAAGCCATCTATAAAATAACCGCAGTAGTTGTGTTAAATACCTTGCTTAAATTTAATACAATACAGTTCAATTATGAAGAGCGCATTTCGTACCTAAAGACCTAAAGACATTTTGTTTGCTGGAAAAAGAAAGGAAAAGGCATTGTTTGAAATTGTTTTATTCATGTATAAATATATATTTAATGCTAGGTCATAGCATCGCAAATTGGTGTTTATTTTTCCCATAGCCTCCACTACCACTTGAAGACCCTCCACCACCACTACCGCCATCATATTCAACACCTCCACTTCCACGACCACCACCACCACCATAGCCGTCACCACTATCACCATAGCCATCACCACCACCGCTGCCACCATATCCGCCACCACCACCACCTCCACCCCCAACCACCTCCACCACTGCCACCATAGACACCACCACCACCGCTGCCACTACCATAGCCTCCTCCACCACCACTGCTGCCACCATAGTCTCCTCCACCACCACCACCGCTGCCACCATAGCCTCCTCCACCACCACCACGGCCATCACCGCCGCCAGAGGAATCACCTTGTCATACCCATTTTCTTCTGTGTACTACATTACTATTTGTTTACATTATATTACTTAGTATTGACACTTGGCTCAAACCAGCAATGATAAAGAAGAGCAGAGAGAAGCTAACTATATATTCATATCACACTACCGTTCACTATAGAATATATGTTATAATAATAAATACAAGCAACTATGTAACACTAATAGTTTTTGTAACATACACTACAAAATTGGCATGTTAGGTACTTCAAAATGATTAAGAGGGCCATCTGTGTACTCGCCAAATCGATAATCTACATTCTTCAAAGAGGAGTTCACAATAAATCTTGATGCTTTAATGCGTCCTTTATATTGTATTTACTTATTTATTTATTTTGTATTTTATATATTACCTCTAAACTGTGTGGGATTCTTAAAAAAGAAACTGAGAAGGAATATATTTCGGTTTTATTGTTCGTTTACAAACAGTTTTGATGCTTGTTTAAAGCCCCTGAAATTTGATTTTTTTTTTCCCATAGCCGCCACCACCGGAAGAGCCGCCATAGCCTCCGCCACCACCACCTCCACGACCGCCACCGCCGCCACCACCACGTCCTCCACCTCCAGAAGAGCCACCATAACCACCTCCACCCCCACGTCCTCCACCTCCAGAAGAGCCACCATAAGCACCTCCACCGCCGCCACCACCACCACGTCCTCCACCCCCAGAGGAGCCACCATGTCCACCATCACCCCCACGGCCGCCGCCATCACCACCACCACCACCATAGCCGCCACCTCCACCAAAACCTCCCCCTCCGCCTCCTCTTCCAGCACCACTTCTTCCTCCACCTCCATATCCTCCACCTCCGCCGCTTCTCCCACCACCTCCGCCCCCATATCTTCCTCCACCACCACCACTTCTTCCAGCGCCACCGCCTCCTCCACCACCTCCTCTCCCTCCACTGCCACCCCCATGCCCTCCACCGCCGCCTCCCCTACCCCCTCCTCCCCCACCATACCCCCCTGCAAGGCAGGTGGCTACCAGGACGAACATCCATATACACAGGATCAGCTTATTCTGAAAAATATAAAATTATTACCAATAAATAAATGAAGGCAAGTGACTATACCAGTACAATGTTTTTATGTGTTACTATTCTGGTTAACCCTAAATTACGTCTTTATTGTCGATTAAAGATTACTCATAATCAAGGTGTTAGCTGGGTGTCTATAACTGTGGTCATAGAACAAAACGATCCACTACTTTGACTTGAAGGCGGGTGCCCAGCCCCGAAATGAGTTGAAATAGGGGAGCTATCCCCTCACCAAAGGCGTCTTTCTAGGGCCTTTCCTACCTGATGCTGAGAGGATTGGACTCTAGTCATGTGGTGATGGGCTGGTCTATCAGAGTGAGACTTGAGCAATCTCTGCCATACCCATAGCTTACTCTGACTGTTCCTTTTACTTTTATATTTTCTAGATCTCAAGTGACGGTGTCTTTTCCGTGGATTGACCTCCATAGATTGGGAGCCAAAGCGTCACATTTTTCCTTTGCCCCTCAACTTTCCATTGGGTGGGGCTTTGGTTTCCCAGGCGTTTCTGCAGCCTCCTCAGCTCCGTGCCTTGGAGTAGCTTCGGTCACCCAGGCTTTATAAGTGGTAAGCAGGGAGGGTTTTGTCGGGGCGCTCGTTTATGGCCTTGGCCTTGCTCAGGACCTTGGGGCTGTTCGGCCAGACAGCCTGGTGAACAGCAACAACAACAACTATGACTTAATATTGGTTAGTTGTATGAGTTACAAATTTGGCTCTTATGATTTCGAATATTATTTGTTGATAATCTTGGAAGCAGACAAACAAGGTTTGAAAAAAAAACTTTTCAATTCGTTCGTCAAATAATGAAAAATCAGAAACATCAGGTTAATCCTGCGACAGGCATGTAATGTAATTTTGGTAAGTTTATTTGCTTCATTTAGTTTCCAAAAAAATACTATTCAACTTAATATGATGTTTAGGTGCATGATGAACTCAGGATTAATGTCTGAATAATTTTTCTTTATAAAATACTTCCCTGCTTCGAAGGGTTGAAGTTACCGCCAAAAATTTACAGTAAGGTGAATGTTGTATACCGATTTATAGATCTTACCATGTTGAGTGTGAGAGACCCAAGTGACTGGATGGTGAGCTGTGAGTGTGTCAGTCTTTTATACCAGTCTCTCCCTCCCTCTCCCTCTGTCACCCCTCTTAATGCTCCCCTATGACCCTGCTTCTCTCTCTTTCTCTCTCTGTTTTTCTATGGGATACAATTGTTTCAATCATATTGAATTTAGCAGAACATCATGAACTCCCCAAATTGACTAATTCCTTGAGTATGACGGGAGTACGTTAATATATGCGCTACTAATTTGATTGAGACCAAAGTTCACTTACTCATATAGTGATGTACATTCTGTGGTGGTTTAGTATTCTTTTATTTCAACACTGTATTTTGCTAGATCATTATTTCCACATAGTGATTTTGATAAGGTTGTTTGTCTATATAATTATAGTGTCGTCCCTGTATTGGTTTGTATATTTTGCAAGTTTTACATTATAATTACAGATTCTTGGGTTATAATTATTTTTAAGTGACTATATTTCTGACTTAATTTAGTCACCATTTTAGCGTTGTAGTTAGAAGATAACGAGCTCTTGTGTTAACGGAGATATTCATGATTCAGAAGTAACCATTATAATATTAATGAATTAACCACTTGTAATAAGTAATTATTCCTTGAAAGCATAGACCGTAGTACTATAATTGTGTTTCCAAGTCCACAATTTTTCTGGATCTGAAGGTCTCCAGTTGATTTGCCATGGCTGATTGTTTTCTCTTACAAATAGGCTAATAAGGATCATTAGGCTAATAAGGATCATTAGGCCTGTTGTTGCTGGTTTTTCCTTGTATTTATTTGTATATGTAAAGAGCGTGACCATACTAACCATTCGACGCCCACTGACTCTGCCTAACTTTCTTCTCATATTCGAAACTAATAAACAAAAACATTAATAATATATACCTCTTTCAGCGCTCTATGCGTTACCTTAGCTAATACGATCAAATCATATATTCAAAACAAGTTAATATGGCAATACCACATAGTTTTGGTTTTGCAGGGGGTCTAAGGTTCCGCGCGCTTGTTGCACAGGCGAGGTTGAGGTTTCGAGTCCTCCAGAATCCAAATGTTTATTCGGTCATCACTATGGATTAGGATTGTAGCTAAGCTGCTCAACTATCAGCTTGTGTTAGCCTATGCGTCGTTCGAAAAGTGCATTTGCGTATATACTATAGTCGAAGCACAGGCGCCTTACTGTCACTAGGTCTCATGTGACCTCATAGTTAAGGTAGACTCAGCATAGTACTGTAACTAGGTTAAGCAACTCTAGATTTTCAGCCTCAGGGTTGTAAATGAACAATAAACCACCAATTATTATAATATTTGTATTGTAAACACACCAATATACGACAATATAATTCAAAATAAGGCGAAGGACTAAATCAACCGTGGGGGAATATTACACTAGTGACAAATCACCCATAAACCACTTCGGCCAAGTAACCTAGTAGGCCTTTAACCTTTTCACTGCAGGCGACATACAAGTACATCCTATGTGAAATATATGTTTTCTGCGGATGACATACCCAGACTATTTTAGTATTGCCGGCTGACTTGGCAGCACCGAGCCGCTCTGCTTGTTGCCAGACGCTCCCATTCTGATAACAGTTTGCTACAAGCATCGATTGTGAGAGGGTCTGTGTAAAAGCAAGAGGTGTTTTAGAAGTTCAAATTAAAGGAAAACGGGTCCACTTCTAAATATATTTGTGACAGTTATGTACTATAGTCTATTCGCTGTAAGTAGGCGAGAAATCATGACCTCTACCCTCTGTAACTAAAAAAACTACTAGAGTAATTGATATAATATTTTTACCATTTGGGAAGAGTCAGTCAAGAAATAGATGTGGAAATTTACAGCCAATTCGCTCTACCCCTTTTTGAGTTACAGGGGACAAAGGTCATGATTTCTCACCTGCTTACAGCGAATAGACTATAGGTATAAATGTGACGTTCATTTCATGTTACAAGCAATAACGCATACTGTCCTCTAAATCAACACTTGATACTGTAACGGTTTATTTAATTAATTTACCCAAATTGAAAAATTACGAAAGAGGAAATTACAATAAGCTCGCTATTTACCCCCGACCGCTTGCTGTAAACAGGAAAGTGTTGGGACAGTTTTCAAGGCCAGAGTAAGGGACGAATGAATAGAATAGACTTTTATAAGGAGAATTTGACTTTAATATTCTATTGTGACTTGTTTCAATTCGCTCAGGGCCATTGGTACGGCAGTAGGATGACATATAATAAGCGAAAATAATGAGAAAGTTCCCGCCTGAATAGTAAAGCCATCTATAAAATAACCGCAGTAGTTGTGTTAAATACCTTGCTTAAATTTAATACACTACAGTTCAATTATGAAGAGCGCATTTCGTACCTAAAACCTAAAGACATTTTGTTTGCTGGAAGAAGAAAGGAAAAGGCATTGTTTGAAATTGTTTTATTATTTATGTATATAATATATATTTAATGCTAGGTCATAGCATCGCAAATTAGAGTTTATTTTTCCCATAGGCTCCACTACCACTTGAAGACCCTCCATACCCTCCACCACCACTACCGCCATCATATTCAATACCTCCACGACCACCACCACCACCGCTACCACTATAGCCGCCACCACTATCACCATAGCCATCACCACCACCGCTGCCACCATAGCCTCCACCACCGCTGCCACCATAGCCGCCTCCACCACCTCCACGGCCGCCACCACCACCACCATCACCATAGCTGCCACCACCACCACCGCTGCCACCATATCCGCCACCACCACCACCACCACCACCACCACCACCACCACCACCACCACCACCGCTGCCCCCGAACCACCTCCACCACTGCCACCATAGACACCACCACCACCGCTGCCACCATTGTCTCCTCCACCACCACCACCGCTGCCACCATAGCCTCCTCCACCACCACCACGGCCATCACCGCCGCCAGAGGAATCACCTTATCATATCCATTTTCTTCTGTGTACTACATTACTCTTTGTTTACATTATATTACTTAGTATTGACACTTGGCTCAAACCAGCAGTGATAAAGAAGAGCAGAGAGAAGCTAACTGTATAATTATTCATATCACACTACCGTTCACTATAGAATATATGTTATAATAATAAATACAAGCAACTATGTAACACTAATAGTTTTTGTAACATACACTACAAAATTGGCATGTTAGATACTTCAAAATGATTAAGAGTGCCAGCTGTGTACTCGCCAAATCGATAACCTACATTCTTCAAAGAGGAGTTCACAATAAATCTTGATGCTTCAATGCGTCCTTTATATATGTATTTACTTATTTATTTATTTTGTATTTTTATATATTACCTCTAAACTGTGTGGGATTCTTAAAAAAGAAACTGAGAAGGAATATATTTCGGTTTTATTGTTCGTTTAAAAATACAGTTTTGATGCTTGTTTAAAGCCCCTGAAATTTGAGTTCTTATTTCCCATAGCCGCCACCACCGGAAGAGCCACCATAGCCTCCGCCACCACCACCTCCACGACCGCCACCGCCGCCGCCACCGTATCCACCGCCGCCACCACCACGTCCTCCACCTCCAGAAGAGCCACCATAACCTCCTCCACCCCCACGTCCTCCACCTCCAGAAGAGCCACCATAAGCAGCTCCACCGCCGCCGCCACCACCACGTCCTCCACCACCAGAGGAGCCACCATATCCACCACCACCCCCACGGCCGCCGCCATCACCACCATAGCCGCCACCTCCACCAAAACCTCCCCCTCCGCCTCCTCTTCCACCACCACTCCTTCCTCCACCTCCGCCGCTTCTCCCACCACCTCCGCCCCCATATCTTCCTCCACCACCACCACTTCTTCCACCGCCACCTCCTCCTCCGTAGCCTCCTCCACCACCTCCTCTCCCTCCACCGCCACCCCCATGCCCTCCACCGCCGCCTCCCCTACCCCCTCCTCCCCCACCATACCCCCCTGCAAGGCAGGTGGCTACCAGGACGAACATCCATATACACAGGATCAGCTTATTCTGGAAAATATAAAACGATTAGCAATAAATAAATGAAGGCGAGTGACTATACCAGTACAATGTTTTTTATGTGTTACTATTCTGGTTAACCCTACATTACGTCTTTATTGTCGATTAAAGATTACTCATAATCAAGGTGTTAGCTGGGTGTCTATAACTGGTCATAGAACAAAACGATCCACTACTATGACTTGAAGGCGGGTGCCCAACCCCGAATGGAGTTGAAATAGGGGAGCTATCCCCTCACCAAAGGCGTCTTTCTAGGGCCTTTCCTACCTGATGCTGAGAGGATTGGGCTCTAGTCATGTGGTGATGGGCTGGTCTATCAGAGTGAGACTTGAGCAATCTCTGCCATACCCATAGCTTACTCTGACTGTTCCTTTTACTTTTATATTTTCTAGATCTCAAGTGACGGTGTCTTTTCCGTGGATTGACCTCCCTTAATTTGGAGCCAAAGTGTCACATATTTCCTTTGCCCCTCAACTTTCCCTTGGGTGGGGCTTTGGTTTCCCAGGCGTTTCTGCACCTCCTCAGCTCCGTGCCTTGGAGTAGCTTCGGTCACCCGGGCTTTATTAGCGGTAAGCAGGGAGGGTTTTGTGGGGGCGCTCGTTTATGGCCTTGGCCTTGCTTAGGACCTTGGGGCTGTTCGGCCAGACAGCCTGGGGAACAGCAACAACAACAACTATGACTTGATATTGGTTAGTTGTATGAGTTACAAATTTGGCTCTTATGATTTGGAATATTATTTGTTGATAATCTTGGAAGCAGACAAACAAGGTTTGAAAAAAGCCTTTTCAATTCGTTCGTCAAATAATGAAAAATCAGAAACAGGTTAATCCTGCGACAGGCATGTAATGTAATTTTGGTAAGTTTATTTGCTTTATTTAGTTTCCAAAAAAATACTATTCAACTTAATATGATGTTTAGGTGCATGATGAACTCAGGATTAATGTCTGAATAATTTGTCTTTATAAAAACTTCCCTGCTTCGAAGGGTTGAAGTTACCGCCAACAATTTACAGTAAGGTGAATGTTGTATACCGATTTATAGATCTTACCATGTTGAGTGTGAGAGACCCAAGTAACTGGATGGTGAGCTGTGAGTGTGTCAGTCTTTTATACCAGTCAGCCCACCAGTCTCTCCCTCCCTCTCCCTCCCTCTCCCTCTGTCACCCCTCGTAATGCTCCCCTATGACCCTGCTTCTCTCTCTCTCTCTCTCTCTCTGTTTTTCTATTGGATACAATTGTTTTAATCATATTGAATTAGCAGAACATCATGAACTCCCCAAATTGACTAATTCCTTGAGTATGACGGGAGTACGTTAACATATTGTCTACTAACTTGATTGAGACCAAAGTTCACTTACTCATTTAGTGATGTACTGTACATTCTGTGATGGTTTAGTATTCTTTTATTTCAAAATTTTATTTTGCTAGATGGTTATTTCCACATAGTGATTTTGATAAGTTTGTTTGTCTATATAATTATAGTGTCTTCCCTGTATTGGTTTGTATACTTTGCAAGTTTTACATTATAATTACAGATTCTTGGGTTATAATTATTTTTAAGTGACTATATTTCTGACTTAATTTAGTCACCATTTTAGCGTTGTAGATATAACATAACGAGCTCTTGTGTAAACGGAGATATTAATGATTCAGAAGTAACCATTATAATATTAATGAATTAGCCACTTGTAGTAAGTAGTTATTCCTTGAAAGCATAGACCGTAGTACTATAATTGTGTTTCCAAGTCCACAATTTTTCTGGAGCTGAAGGTTTCCAGTGTATTTGCCATGGCTGATTGTTTTCTCTTACAAATAGGCTAATAAGGATCATTAGGCTAATAAGGATCATTAGGCCTGTTGTTGCTGGTTTTCCTTTGTATTTATTTTTATATGTAAAGAGCGTGACCATACTAACCATTCGGCGCCCACTGACTGCCTAACTTTCTTCTCACATTCGAAACTAATAAACAAAACATTAATAATATATACCTCTTTCAGCGCTCTATGCGTTACCTTAGCTAATACGATCAAATCATATATTCAAAACAATTTAATATGGCAATACCACATAGTTTTGGTTTTGCAGGGGGTCTAAGGTTCCGCGTGCTTGTTGCACAGGCGAGGTTGAGGTTTCGAGTCCTCCAGAATCCAAATATTTGTTCGGTCATCACTATGGATTAGGATTGTAGCCAAGCTGCTCAACTATCAGCTTGTGTTAGCCTATACGTCGTTCGAAAAGTGAATTTGCGTATATACTATAGTCGAAGCTCAGGCGCCTTACTGTCACTAAGTCTCATTTGACCTCATAGTTAAGGTAGACTAAGCATAGTACTGTAACTAGGTTAAGCAACTCTAGATTTTCAGCCTCAGGGTTGTAAATGAACAATAAACCACCAATTATTATAATATTTGTATTGTAAACACACCAATATACGACAATATAATTCAAAATAAGACGAAGGACTAAATCACCCGTGGGGGAATATTACACTAGTGACAAATCACCCATAAACCACTTCGGCCAAGTAACCTAGTAGTCCTTTAACCTTTTTACGGCAGGCGACATACAAGTACATCCTATGTAAAATATATGTTTACTGCTGATGACATACCCAGACTTTTTAGTATTGCCGGCTAACTTGGCAGCACCGAGCCGCTCCGCTTGTTGCCAGACGCTCCCATTCTGATAACAGTTTGCTACATGCATCGATTGTGAGAGGGTCTGTGTAAAAGCAAGAGGTGATTTAGAAGTTCAAATTAAAGGAAAACGGGTCCACTTCTACATATATTTGTGACAGCTATGTACTATAGTCTATTCGCTGTAAGTAGGCGAGAAATCATGACCTCTACCCTCTGTAACTAAAAAAACAACTAGAGTAATTGATATAATATTTCTACCATTTGGGAAGAGTCAGTCAAGGAATAGATGTGGAAATTTACAGCCAATTTGCTCTAGCCCTTTTTGAGTTACAGGGGACAAATGTCATGATTTCTCGCCTGCTTACAGCGAATAGACTATAGGTATAAATGTGACGTTCATTTCATGTTACAAGCAATAACGCATACTGTCCTCTAAATCAACACTTGATACTGTAACGGTTTATTTAATTAATTTACCCAAATTGGAAAATTACGAAAGAGGAAATTACAATAAGCTCGCTATTTACCCCCGACCGCTTGCTGTAAACAGGAAAGTGTTGGGACAGTTTTCAAGGCCAGAGTAAGGGATGAATGAATAGAATATACTTCTATAAGGAGAATTTGACTTTAATATTCTATTGTGACTTGTTTCAATTCGCTCAGGGCCATTGGTACGGCAGTAGGATGACATATAATGAGCGAAAATAATGAGAAAGTTCCCGCCTGAATAGTAAAGCCATCTATAAAATAACCGCAGTAGTTGTGTTAAATACCTTGCTTAAATTTAATACAATACAGTTCAATTATGAAGAGCGCATTTCGTACCTAAAGACCTAAAGACATTTTGTTTGCTGGAAGAAGAAAGGAAAAGGCATTGTTTGAAATTGTTTTATTATTCATTTATAAATATATACTTAATGCTAGGTCATAGCATCGCAAATTGGAGTTTAATTTTCCCATAGCCTCCACTACCACTTGCAGACCCTCCATACCCTCCACCACCACTACTGCCATCATATTCAACACCTCCACTTCCACGACCACCACCATAGCCATCACCACCACCGCTGCCACCATAGCCTCCACCATCGCTGCCACCATAGCCTCCTCCACCACCACTGCCACCATAGCCTTCTCCACCGCCACCACGGCCATCACCGCCGCCAGAGGAATCACCTTGTCATACCCATTTTCTTCTGTGTACTACATTACTATTTGTTTACATTATATTACTTAGTAGTGACACTTGGCTCAAACCAGCAGTGATAGAAGAGCAGAGAGAAGCTAACTATATATTCATATCACACTACCGTTCACTATAGAATATATGTTTTAATAATAAATACAAGCAACTATGTAACACTAATAGTTGTTGTAACATACACTACAATATAGGCATGTTAGATACTTCAAAATGATTAAGAGTGCCAGCTGTGTACTCGCCAAAGCGATAACCTACATTCTTCAAAGAGGATTTCACAATAAATCTTGATGCTTCAATGCGTCCTTTATATATGTATTTACTTATTTATTTATTTTGTATTTTTATATATTACCTCTAAACTGTGTGGGATTCTTAAAAAAGAAACTGAGAAGGAATATATTTCGGTTTTATTGTTCGTTTACAAATACAGTTTTGATACTTGTTCAAAGCCCCTGAAATTTGAGTTCTTATTTCCCATAGCCGCCACCACCGGAAGAGCCACCGTAACCTCCGCCACCATCATCTCCACCGCCGCCGCCACCGTATCCACCAGCACGTCCTCCACCTCCAGAAGAGCCACCATAACCACCTCCACCCCCACGTCCTCCACCTCCAGAAGAGCCACCATAAGCACCTCCACCGCCGCCGCCACCACCACGTCCTCCACCCCCAGAGGAGCCACCATATCCACCACCACCCCCACGGCCGCCGCCACCACCACCATAGCCGCCACCTCCACCAAAACCTCCCCCTCCGCCTCCTCTTCCACCAGCACTCCTTCCTCCACTTCCATATCCTCCACCTCCGCCCCCATATCTTCCTCCACCACCACCACTTCTTCCACCGCGACCTCCTCCGTAGCCTCCTCCACCACCACCTCTCCCTCCACCGCCACCCCCATGCCCTCCACCGCCGCCTCCCCTACCCCCTCCTCCCCTACCCCCTCCTCCCCCACCATACCCCCCTGCAAGGCAGGTGGCTACCAGGACGAACATCCATATACACAGGATCAGCTTATTCTGGAAAATATAAAACGATTAGCAATAAATAAATGAAGGCGAATGACTATACCAGTACAATGTTTTTATTTGATACTATTCTGGCTAACCCTAAATTACATCTTTAATGTCGATAAAAGATTACTCGTAATCAAGTTGTTAGGTGTCTATACCTGGTCATAGAACAATCGATCTACTACTATGACTTGATGTTGCTTAGTTGTACGAGTTACTAATTTGGCTCGTATGATTTGGAATATTATTTGTTGATAATCTAGGAACCAGACAAACAAGGTTTGAGAAAAAGCCTCTTCAATTTCTTCTTCGATTTATGAAAAGTTTAAATCAGAAACGTAAGTTTAATTGAAATTAAGAATGTCCTCTCAATATGTAATGGTGTTGTTAAGTTTATTTGCTTTATTTAGTTAACAAACAATACTATTCAACTTACTTTAATGCATAGACTACAGTAGATCTGTACTTGACACGAAAATGGAACTTTGCGGTAAGGGACCCAAAATCTGAAAACAAACCCCCTGGAAACCGCGACAATATGATATTTTCGCGATTTCGAGGTTCGAACTTTGGGGTTCGTTCTCCGATTTTGAGTCCCTTACCGTTCTGCAAAGTTCCATTTTCGTGTCAAGTCCAGATCTACTGTAGTCTATGTTTAATGTTTAAGTTTATGATGAACTCAGGATTAATGTCTGAATGTTTTGTTCTTAATATGTCTCTGCTTCGAAGGGTTCAAGTTACCGGCAAGAATTCACAGTAAGGTGAATGTTGTATACCAATTGATAGATCTTACCATGCTGAGTGTGAGAGACCCAAGTGACTGGATGGTGAGCTGTGAGTGTGTCGGTCTTTTATACCAGTCAGACCACCAGTCTCTCCCTCCCTCTCCCTCTGTCACCCCTCGTAATTCTCCCCTATGACCCAGCTTCCTCTCTTTCTCTCTCTCTCTTTTTATTGGTTTTCGTTTCCTTAGGTCACTTATTCTTGGGTATTCATTTTTTGTTCAGTTACTATATTCCTGACTTTGTGCAACTAATACCTTAAGAATTTGATCCCCATCATTCTTCAAGGCTGATTTATTTTAGCGTTGTAGATTATAATAATAACGAGTTCTTGTGTAACAGATATATTTACCTACACCCATATTTCCAAATTTAACCAATATAAGAATAATAAATTATCCATATGATAACAAGTAGTTACACATTGGAAGCATGGACCGTAGTATTATAATTGTGTATTCAAGTCCATAGATTTTTTTCTGAAACTGAAGCTCTCCAGTTGATTGCTGTGGCAATTTTGTTTCTTACTAGTAGCCTAGTAGGGATCATTATATCTTTTGTTGCTTGTCTTCCTTTGTATTTTTTTGTATTAGTAAAGAGCGTGGCCTTACTAACCATTCGATGCCCAATGACTCTGCCTAACCATCTTCTCATATCCTAAACTATTAAACAAAAACATATAATTATAATGTATACCCCTTTCAGTTCACTATGTATTACATTAGCTAATATGATCAATTCAAATATGCAAAACAAGTTAATATGGCAATACCATTATGCCATCAGGGATGGATTAGCAATCGTGAAGCAATCTTAATATAATTTTCACCCCCCAAAAAAGTAGTATCTTAAGATTTTATACTGACAACGTAATAAATTAGACTAACCGCATTTTCATCAATTATATACCGTTCTGTAATTTTTTGTTTTTTTACATTATATCAATATACATGATACTTATACAATACCATTACATTATTCACCTAATTTTAGCATAGTAAATATCGAATGTCAAATTCTTATTTTTCTCGTGTATTTACACATCTTAGTGTACCTAGTTGATTTATGAAATAAAATGGGATAATATTTGATAACATTGGGCCTTCGAAAGATCTCTGTAAACACTTTAATGCACCTTTGTCGTTCCAAGTAGGTTTTGATCTAACCCTTTCAGGATAAGATGACGTCTTTCTTCATCATAGTCTGGCTATCATTTGACGATTTTTATTAGCTTAGGAAAAAAATGTGAATGTCATTGCGTTAAATGAGATAAACTTTACAACCTTGCTTGCTAGATGTGCTTCTAAAACTTATGAAAAGTGTCTATTAAATGCCTGATTAAAATTATAAAAGCGTCCTTGTATACCGAGTGTTAATACTGCCATGGTATCGCATGGCCATCCCCTTGCATTGGTTTCATACAACATACACCCAAGAATGTCATTTATACAGACCATATATTCTTAAAAGACATCATCATGTCAATTATCGGGACTGATTAGGCCTGTTACAATACGTTTGTTGAAATCCAAGACTCTGACATGTGGAGTAGCAACATAATTATCTTCCTTTAATTCACAAGATTCAGACAAATTAGGATTGCTTGATCTGGTTTCATCAACTGGACGAACTCCTTAGAACCTGGTACTCCAATGCTGTTTATGAAATGTCAAAATATATGAGTAACCTACTTGTTGATATGTGTTTGATTATTCTTTAGAACTGTTTCGTCGTTATGAGTCTTGAGAAATGTTCTACTGATCAAAGGCATGCCGGTATTTCACTTAAGCAATTCGTAAACCTATGCTTTCGTTTTGAGAAGCTTCAAGAACAGTGCACAAAGGAGTATGAAGTGACAGCCTCCAATCAATTTGAAGTTAATGATTGCCTGAAATATGTTTTGGAAGTTTAGATTAAATTATAACATGAGTTTCTTGCAGCAGCTAAAAAATGTAATGATTTAAATCAAGGTCAAGTCGTGGGGTTACTGCATGTGGGATTTTGAACATTATAGATGAAAGTTTTGTTAGGCAGGATATTTGGATAAAAATAAAAATAATGTGCCCAGCCTCTCTTACTGAATAAACTGATGGGGTACCTATAGTGGATACCTATAGTACAGATACGATGTAATCAGGTATCTTTGGCATAATCGCATTACTACTAAATACGCGGAAGTCCTTGGCCAACAGGTGTTATGCAGTTTCAAGTACTGTATGCCGTACTTTGCTTCAGTATTCCTCCTCTGACTCAGTCATGGTGCTAGGATGGTTCGTCCCGGGAATTTCATGCCTATGGTGGTGGATTTGTCCCCTAAGATTATTCTTCCCCCATGGTTATTCATCCCCCGTGGTGATTCATCCTCTATGGTGATCCCTGCCCTGTGGTAATTCGACCCTATGAATAGTCTTCCCCTAAGATTATTCTTCTCCAATGCTTATTAGTCCCTTATGATTATTTGGCATATTATCTTTTGTCTTTCATGATTATTCGTATCTTATAATGATTTGTTCCCCCACCCAAGTGCAACTAGTTTTGTCTTTTTGTATGTGTTTGACACCTTTATTTTCCCAGCTCTCACAGGTACATTAAACACACGAACACACAACCACATATGCTCACACACACAAATGATCGGGTTAGTCCAGGTGTCTAAAGTTTCCCATGCTAATTGCCCAGGAGTTGTCGATTTTTTGAGTCCTACAACATCTAAAAGTTTTTTCGGCCATCCCGATGGAGTAGGATTGTAACGTGGTCTATCCCTAGCCAAGTTGCTCAACTATTAACTTGTGTAAGCCTATAAGTTGTTCTACCAGTGCATCTGCGTAAGTACTATGGTCGGTATTCAGGCACTTGACGGTCGCTAAACATCGCATATGACCTCGTAGTTAAGGTAGAATAAGCATTGAACTATAACTATGATAAGCAACTATATAGATTTTCAGCCTGAGGACTGCAGGTGAACAATAAACCAATAAGTATTATATTATTATTGTTATTACACACACACACACACCAATTTCTTCAAATAATCAATTTGTAATAATATTGTTAGATATTTATTGAATAAAATATAACTATTTATATGCGTTAACATTATTCATAACAGCTAAGTAATATATAAAATTAAACATGATATCAATGGGCATTTAACCCTTTAACTGCCAGCGACATACTGGTACGTCCAATGTAAATATTATGTTGATTTGGGAGCACAAAGCCGTTTCACTTGTTGGCAGATCCTTCCATGAGCTTCTAACTTTTCCTCCCATACTAAAAACAGTCTGCTACAAGCATTAGTATTGAGAGGGTCTGTGTCCAAGTAGGAGGTGTGTAAGAAGCTGAAATTCAAAGAAATCAGGTCCGGGCCCCTGCCGCTCACTGTAAACAAGAAACTGTTGGAGCTATTTTCAAGGTCAGACTAGGGAAAGAATGAATGGAGTAGACTTAATATAGGAAGAGTTTTCCATTGTGACTTGTTTCAATACGCTCAGGGCTATGGATGCAGCAGTAGGGCGACACAAATTGAGTGAACATAGCGGGAAAATCCCTATCTGAGCGGTAAAGCCATCTATAACATAACCACAGTACTCGTGTTAAATACCTATTTATTATTTAATACAGTATAGTTCAATTAGAGAGTATTTCTTACTTCGATGCTGATACCCTCGGTCATCTTGATTAAGCAAGGGAAAATAAAGCAGCCACTTGTTATTTACACTGCAGAACAAGCCTCAACACTGAAAAGAATTGTTGCTGAATATGTGCATAAAGTGTTTTTGTTTAATGTCAGTATTACAAGATGGCGGATGCTTTACTCCACTTTATGATGGTGGCCAATTGGCCATACACGAAACGCCCCCAAACGGACCTAGCCCCTGTGAGAAGGACAACCCGTGCCAATTCAAGGATTATCCACTCAACTTAGTTTGCATACAGTAAATATTAATCTTCAGCAAATTGTTGAACACACTGGAGAGATATATAATGATGTGAAGTGTTTGTTCTAAATGTAACAAACTTATCCAAGAAAGTACCCACATTGTTTATAATAATCACATTTTATTTTGTTTAATTATTTCATATTGTGTTTGCATTAAGTCAGATAATAGTGACACCCAATCCCACTCAACAGTGATAGCAGAAGGAGTAGCAGTACGTGTTACTATTCATATTTATATAATATCAATTATAAGTCATAAATTCTTTTTGCAATATACAATGTTGCCATCTTGAATTTTAAGACGCACCAAAGTTCATGTTCACAAGCTCTGTATCTGTCAAAACCGTTTACTATCCTCATTTGTGTTCCTAGTCCACTCATAATACCATTAAACTCTTGCTGTTTGGGGGAAGAATATAAGGAAAAGGCATATTTCGAGAAGGTTTTATTTTTCGTTTATAAATCTAATATATTTGATGCTAGGTCATAGCATCCCAAATTCAATGTTTTATTTCCCATAGCCTCCACTACCACCGGAAGACCCCCCACCTCCATGACCGCCACCGCCACCATATCCACCACCTCCACGACCGCCGCCGCCACCTCCTCCACGACCACCACCACCAGAGGAGCCACCATATCCTCCACCTCCACCACTGCTACCACCTCCACCACCACCAGAGGAGCCACCATATCCTCCACCACCACCATAGCCACCACCGCCACTGCTACCACCATAGCCACCACCACGACCGCCACCGCCACCAGAGGAACCACCATATCCTCCACCTCCACCACTGCTGCCACCACCACCACCACCATAGCCGCCACCACCGTATCCGCCACCACCACCAGATGAGCCGCCACCGCCACCACCGTTGCTACCGCCACCATATCCACCTAAAGATCCACCATAGCCACTACCACCACCACCACCAGAGGAGCCGCCATATCCACCACCTCCACTGCTGCCACCACTACCACGTCCTCCTCCTCCGCCCCCTCTTCCACCACCACCTCTACCCCCATAGCCTCCTCCACCTCTTCCTCCACCACCTCCGCCTCCTCTTCCTCCACCGCCTCCATATCTTCCTCCACCACCACCCCCGTGTCCACCCCCTCCCCCTCCTCTACCCCCACCTCCCCCACCATAGTTCCCGGCGAGGCAGGTGGCCACCAGGAGGGACAACCATAGACACAGAATCAGCGGCCTCTGGAAAATAGAAAACAAATAACATTCACTAAGAAGACTAAAAACAACTCGAATAGTTACTTTAATACAGTGATATGTTGAGTGTTTTGTAGGTAGCTGTAGAAAGTTGTGTTAAATTATAAAACATACTAGTAGTCTTAGTGTTAACCCTTTCAGGGTACGAGGGCTCTACTTATATAAGCAAACTATTTTATTTAGTGTAGGAAGTAATTTTGGATGTCAGAAGCTTAATTGATATAGACTTTACATTGATTACTAGAGGGCGTTCCAAAGCTGCAGAAAATTTTCCAATTATAGGACATTTAAATTACGAAATGCTTCATGTTATTTTGAGAGGGTTAAGTATGTAAACCAGGCCAGACTGCAACATATTACACCTTGAAAGCCGTGTGTGTGTGTGTGTGTGTGTGTGTGTGTGTTCTCATCCTTCAAGTTTCATGAATTTTGTGACTCAATAGTTGACAGTCACATTGTCATTCTGCAATATCATCTACTAGAAATATCTATTTCTGCTGTGAACTTTTCTGCAAACATTTCTATCCAAGTCTATCTACGTATACTGTATATTAATATGTGTGTCTATAGCAATACATATATATGGCGTTTCAAATTATCTAGCTTCCACTATTTGTACCCCTCATTAATATATTTTAAGTGGTCGATCCATACAGAGTTGTTTGGTTTGTGGACAACTTTTCGTGTTAATAAGTTTGTCAAGCTTGTAATATTTAATGTTGCCCACTAATATATAAGTTGTTTATCGTAATTATAGCATACAGCTATTACACTGCCCATCTGTATTAGTGTATAATAATTGCAGATTAACTAATTTGACTATTGTTTAGTTTATATTTTGAGCTTTCGTGACCAATACTAAGCTATTATTAAAAATGTACTAAAGTTAGAACGGTTACTGAAAGCTATACGGAAACATTGCTGAAAATATATTGACTTAGGAGGAACAAACAAAGTTTAGATAATCTATCTTGACCATAGCTAGTTAATATTGTAGTATGTTGCATGTTGCAGGAGTCGTCACAAAGAGGATCAAGGTGTAACCCTTTCAGTATACTATGACGCTATTGTTAGACGATTTGTTTCAGCTTAGGAAGACATTTTGGAAGTCGGAGGGCTAAAATAGTTTTTACCCCTTTGATTCCTAGAGGTCCTTCCTAAGCTCCATTTAGTCACCAAGTAATATAGTGAATATAGTGAAGGAACTCGACCTCGTACCCGGCCCTTTTCTGACTTCAAGAACCGCTTAACCTGACAAGCGCGATATAGACCTTGGTGCTAGGGTAGTTATTTGTGCATTTCTAGCCCTGGATTCTGACAGAATTCGTTATATTTACAATATAAAGCATTATTTGTTTTCGGTATGCTTTTATTTTACATATATGATGTATATATGAACCTTCAAGAGTGCTAAAATAAGTGGGAAAAGCATTTGGGTGGTGAAAAACGAAGATATTGGCCACCCGGTCATAATCTCAGGCGAGAGAGAGCCACAGGCAGCCCTCCCCTCTCGCTGTCTGGGAGTCAACTGAGACGAGCGGGGCGGTGTGTGCCGGTGTCTGGGTGTTGCATAACGATCTTTTATGCAACCCACTTGTGCTACATTATCGCGGGAGAGAAAAATAACCGATAAATGATGATAATAAGAGGATAAATAGGTGATAATTGAGGAGGGGGGGGAGGGGGGAATAAGGTGGGGAAGGAGGGGAGGGGGAGGGGTGAGAAACACATGGATGAGTACTAGAGGGGAATTATCTCACCTAGAGACAAAATCCTTTGTTTTGATAGGCCCTTTTTTTTTTTGGAAGGCTTTTTTTATGGTCTTGCTTCCGTGAGGCCTATCGCGTTCCCTATAGGAAGCCTTCCGTGAGGCCTATCGCGCTTGCCGGGTTAAGGGAGGTCACCGTTTTTTGTTGTATCTTTCTCTCCTTTTCTATCTTTCCCTGGCTTGTATCCATTCGGCCCAATTCAGCCAACTGTTTTAAGACGTTTATCCCCATCCAGGTGTCGATTTCTTCCTGGCGAGCGATAGCGAGCCAGCATTGTAGGGAGAAATCCGGCTTCCCCGGAGACATTTTTCTATCAAAAAATTTACAAATTTAGCTTGCTCTCAAAACGAAAATATATATATGCTGGCTCGCCAGGAAAATGTTGACACCTGGATGGGGGTAAACGTCTTAAAACAATAGGCTGAATGTGGCCGAATGGATGCCAGCCAAAGAGAGAGGGAGAGAAAGATAAAAAAAAGCGAGGTTTGAGATATTATTAAGATTGTATGGCGAGTTCAGTGTTGGCCTGTGAGTGATAGATCTTACCATGTTGAGTGTGAGAGACCCAAGTGACTGGATGGTGAGCTGTGAGTATGTCAGTCTTTTATACCAGTCAGCCCTCCCTCTCTTACTCCTCTTTTTGCTCCCCTATGACCTTGCTATGTGTAAGTGTGTGTGTGAGAGAGAGTTTGTGTGTGTCGCATATTATATGTAATGTATTTTTGTATCATTCTACCCTCTAGTTATATTCCTCCCTCTCCCTCTTACTCCCCTATAGTTTACCTCTCCTCCCCCTTCTCTCTCTCTCTCTCTCTCTCTCTCTCTCTCTCTCTCTCTCTCTCTCTCTCTCTCTCTCTCTCTCTCTCTCTCTCTCTCTCTCTCTCTCTCTCTCATTTGAACTATGCATTTGAATCAATTCATCTTAGATCGTTTACTTTTGATTTCCATCGCTCTAGTGCCTGTTTAATGCCTATCAATAATTACAAGGCTTACCTCACATTAGCCTTTAAGCTAGATGTATTTTCCTGTGAAAAAAGATTGCCATAGATATAATTCCTTACATCTTAACTGTAACGATTTGTGGCTATAAATAAGTTGAAGCCGTATATATCAACATTTTACAGAAGAAAAATAGGTAGTGATAGAAAGTTTGCTGAATCTGAATTGTATTACTTGTTTTTATATATCCATTACAACCGTCTCCCTGCATCACCTCCCTCCAAGCATGACAACAAAGATGTTAATTAATACACCATTTCTCTTTCCCTCAACATTTATTCTCACTCCAGGCCCAGCCACTTGTCAATTTTGTGTTTTTCCTGAAAACACATGGGATGGGTTACTAATGATGGAAAACAACAACATAAAACTGCTCACCTAGGTCATTTGGGGTCCTGGGGGGTGGGGGAAAGTCACAATTAACATGGGGTGATGGGTAGGCAAAAGACTGGAAAATCACTCCCAAGTGCACCCACACCCACACAGCTGGACTTGGGGGGTTGCCATCGGTATTGTTCCGCGGTATTCTAAAACAGTTCCCATACAAATTTGAACTCTCTAGGTGCCATAGGACATAAGTTATCAAGGTGGACGCAACCGTTTCGTCCCTGGTACTGTGGGTTACATACATAGGCGACGCATAACATGCGACCCTGGGGTCGTAGGGGTTAATTAAGGTCGTCAGCACTCCAAAACAAACGGCTGTGCCTCTTTTGTACAAACCCTCAATGTGATCCAAACCTTCTGTTTGCCTGGTTCTGGTTAGGAGTTGCTTGCTTCTTGATTGACAACTTCATTGGTTTTGTGATTACTCCAAAAACAGGATAGCTTCACCATGGAGGGCTCCCGGAGGGCGTGAGAGCCTTACCAGGTTGCCAGAAGTGTTATGAAGGGCTGGCTATGAGTTCGTAGTCCGCTGTTTGCTACACAGAAACAACAACAACACTGGTCTGGCAGCTTATAAAGGGAGCTTTCGAAATGATTCTATCTTCGAATTTGCCTATCATCAGTCTAGTTTCTGAAACTTAATGCAAAACATCCTAAATTTTGCCAGAACATTTTTGATCATCGAAAGGTGACGATAAAAATTATAGTATAATAGCCCTTCTAATATATAAAAAACACCTTGCCATGACCCTCCTTTAAGTTATATTTGTACATTTTTAGATAGAAATATAACAGGCTCGCTATCGCTCGCCAGAAACAAAATCGACACCTAAATGACACAACAAGTCTTAACACTCACAAATAAATGGGGTGAAACGTCTATAAATCACCAAACTAATGGGCCGAACGTCTTAAAACCTGAAAACTAATGGGCCTAAACATGAGGGAGAAGGGGGACCAGAAAAACGACCCTCTCCCCTTAAACCCATCATAGTATTAAGGCGAGGTCTACAGAAGCGGACATTAACTCGACACTTTTTCGACGTGAACACACACAATACAAGTTTTCGCCTTCACTCAAATATAAAAAGACAAAGAAAGACAGTAAAGGAAAGGTGTATAATTATTTAGATGTATACAAATTGTAATGGTTGTCAGCGAACTGTTGACTTTGACTGTATGTTTCGTTACTTTTGTTGGAATAAAACCACAATGAATGCTGGTTAACCGGTTGTCGTTTTCCGCGGGTAAAATAAACGCTATTTCATGTACGAAGTTTGCAAATTGCTCGTTGCTACTTTTTTTTTTTTTTTTTTTTGTATTGTTTGTATATTTTATTTGGTAAAGAGTATCATTAGTTTGAGGAATATTGGGTCTTAATATACTGGGATATAATAAAATTATCCGTTTTGAGGCTGCAGTCAACATGAAGGCAATGTTTTCATACTAAGATTAAGATTCGACGATATAATTGTGTATACGAAAGATTTTTAAGATATACAGTGTAAGGCGTAAAACTCTCTCAATTAACTCTACGAATTTTATAGGTCCTTCATATGCTTCATAATACCGTCCAATGAAAGCCAGGGAAAAGCGAAGATAGGCTTCAGTGTACCGCTGATTGCATATTTCTCAGATTTCGGCTTTTGTATATTATTTTGTCATGTCTGGCTAATTTAAAGTGGATGTATTCTGCCTTTCTATATTTAACCTTTTGAATACTTCCTGCTGCTTCTTTCTTGTATACTGGCTACTTGACATCTATATTTAGCTTAGGGTTTTGTGTTTATATTATGCTACTTATCCCGTTAATCTTACGAAAGATATTTTGTATGATACCCTCTACTGTATATATTGTGCCTTGCATAGGAGGATTTCATGTGTCTGTATGAAAAAGGATATGCAGCAATCTTAAGTTTTTAAACTGTCTCTCAAAGAAAACCTCCACTTCCAACATGACAACATAGTAATAGTAATACCTTGCACAACAACGCCGTATATATAAAAAGCATGACCTCAGCAGGTAAGGTTTATATATATATATATATACTCTCTCTCTCTCTCTCTCTCTCTCTCTCTCTCTCCCGAATAGTTGGTAGCCCTGGCAAACAGCGCGAATAGGCTTCCATTATGTGCGGGCATGCTTGATCATTTTTATGAAGATTGACAGACAAAATGTTACCCTTAAGTTATGTTAGGTGTTGCTTGGCTAAGTTGGGTTTTCAGTTAACCTAGGATAATGTTGAGCTGCCTGCCAGTTAAAGGGGGATAGGCTTATTTATTTGCTCATTTATGTATATTTTTATTGTTGTTTTAGTTTCCTCCCTAGACTTCCATCAAACTTTAAAAAAAACATCCATTTGATTCCCCTTCTAGATTAATTTGTACATTTTTCGGTAGAAATGTCCCGGCCTTAGGCCGGTTCTTCGAAAATTACAGGTTCACTATCGTTCGCCAGAAAACGAATCGACACCTACATAGCACGAAAGGTCTTAACCCTTAATTAGCGGGGCCCGACTTAAGTCCGTATCTAAAAACCTGGACTATGTGGCGGGGCCCGACTTAAGTCTGTGTGCAATTTTGGCGCAATATTGGCTCTGAGAGAGAGCCGAGCTGTGGGAGGAGCGTAGGTTGCCTCATGACCGCTCGCCACGACCGTCGTGGGCCCACTGACATGTACTCCACACTACTCCACCCTCTCTCACTCGCTACACACGTAATTATGTAACAAAATGATCGTATTGTAGTGATTTTGCCCTTCGGTTGCACGATCGTTGCAAAACAACCAGTGATCGTAGAAGGATGGTTCGGGTGTCATTGGAAAGCTCAAGTTACGCCCTTTCAGGAATACATACTTGTATTACGCTCTGGCTCTTGTTTATGCATGAAAAAGAGCACGGAACAACCCCATTTATGGTAAAAAAAACGCTGGGCGGCACGGTCAAATATACCGCCTAGGCCGCTCGTTGAGTGATAATATTGAGAAAGAAATGAGGCAAAAGGTTTTAAAATCTGAAAACTAATGGGGCAAAACATGATGGAGAAGGATATCTAGAAAAACGACCCATCTCCCCTTAAACTACCAGGTGCATGGTATATATATACTGTATATATCAAGGCAGGTTTGTTCACCAATGAAATAAGATTTATATTTTTCTATAGGTTTGTGTACATATTTTACCTCTGTATGTGTCTCTTGCCTTATCTCTGGAGTAGATTTACTATATTATTGTTTCGTTATTTTTCCCCATGGAACTTTTCCCAACACTTAAAGCAGTTATGGATAAGTGAGAAGGCTAGACACATATTGAAATTAGATATTCAAACTCCTGTGTAACGGTAATAAGTAACATAAACATATTTGGAAATGGTTCCATAGGCCCAAATTCTTTGATTGATTGAGGAACATATATACGGTCTCTATAGAGGAAAACCCTGGGTTATTAAAACCAAGAGGAAGGCCACCTTATTCATGCCTGTATTAATCCAATCTAAACCTACATGGCACGGCAAAGAGCAGCAATGTGAAGGCTTCTCCGTTTAATCCATTCAGTACCGGTGACATCTTTTTCATTATATTAGACGATTTTATTCAGTTAACCCTTACAGTACCACCGACGTCTTTTTGTTTTTATTTCAGCTACATTTAGATGATTTTATGAAGCTTAGGAAGGATATATGATAGCTAAATGGATTAATTGAGATAGTCTGTAATCTTTTAATGGGTAGACATTCTTCCTAAGCTGAATAAAACCGTCCCATAGTTGCCAGAATATAATGAAAAGGAAGTAACTGGTACTGAATTGGTTAAAAAAAGGGCCTCCAGCAATTAACTATCTCACTTAGCCCTTTTTACTACCGCAGATCCTTCTTGAACTGCACAAAATCGTCTAAATATAGCCAGAATACAACTATAAAGACGTCGCCGGTACAGAGGGGTTAAGGGGGGTCACCGGCTTTATTTTATCTTTGTCTCCTTTTCTCTATTTCCCTGGCTTGTATCCATTCGGCCCCATTCAGCCAACTGTTTTAAGACATTTATCCCCATTCAGGTGTCGATTTCTTCCTGGCGAGCGATAGCGAGCCAGCATTCTATGGAGAAATCCGGCTTCGCCAGAGACATTTTTCTATCGAAAAATGTACAAATTTAGCTTGCTGTCAAAACAAAAAATATATATGCTGGCTCGATACCGCTCGTCAGGAAAATATTGGCACCTGGATGGGGGTAAACGTCTTACAACAGTAGGCTGCAAGCCAAAGAGAGAGGGAGAGAAAGAGAAAAAAAGCGAGGTGGGTTCCCTTAACTTTGGGTCATTGGTGTAAGGCTAGTCTCTATTTAACAATTTCAATACTTAATTATGCTTTAGCATTATTCATAGTCCTTGCTCAGTGTAGCCTATCATTAAACTTAAAAACAAATATATTTGTTCTTCTTAAGTGAAGAAAACCATACTATATTTCTTACCAGTATATATTAGTATTTGCTTCTTTGGCAATCGGCTTTTCATTTTGCCATTGTCAAATTTGCCAATAGAATAATTATATTATTTTATAATTATACAGTATATATTTTTTTGGATGGATGGGTCTCGTTAGTCTTGGTCGGTAACCTATCTAGGGGAGACAACCTTAGAATATCCAGGAGAGATGCTGTTGGGTGACTTCCAACAGTTTAAGTATTCCATCGTAATCCTACTGACATGCCATAAAAGCTATCCTTGTTCTTGGCAATATCCTAGTTCTGTAAAAGCATTCCTAAAATCATAAACAACTAAACAATTGGCACCTGTGTCTATTGGCTCGTTATATATGTATTTCGCTATGCACAGTCACTAATTAAAATTCGTGGGCCCCCTATGTTTTTCTTTATGCAATTATGACTATCTGGATTGATTTTTGGATGGAACTTCCTTTTCAATAAATAGTATATATAGTTTTGTAGTTGATGTATAGAAAAATATAATCATAAATTCGTTTCCAGAGATATATACAGTACTTTCATAATACAAATAAGTGAGGTCCCCAGATGTTTATGAGCGACTGTACGCCACTGGCTGCCTTTTTATGATGCCAGGTGAAGCTTGTGGCACTACAGACCCTATAGTAACAGATATCAGCCAACCTCCGCCATTTTGATGCCACTAGTGTCATTGATCTCTGCTTACATTCATGTATCTCCATACCCATTACAAATGTTCGGCAAAACTGATACATAATATGTATATATTCTGTTCTTTGGATTTAAATTCTACCTGATGAAATATAAATGATCACTCCATAGTTCGCTCATTGCGGCACCAAAATGGCGTCTATGGATGAAGTTGGTCAATCTCTCTTACTACAGCATTTTTAATAGCATAATTGTTCTGGTGCGAGATACATCAAATCAACACGCTTGTGTATTTATCTTGATGGGTGAAACTTAGAAAAATATAATTAATGAGTTTTCACTTACTACTGACCCAGTGTTAAGGAGGCAAATTAACTTCATAAGCACCTGGCCCTAACCAAGATAAATTGAAAAGAAGAAAGTTGTTTATGATTCGTATAACTTTTTTCTCTGCTAATATATCAAATAGTATTAACAGTAGTCCATTAATTCTATGCAAAATGCTATGTAGTCATCTTGAATATTTCTAAGTCAGCTCTGCACCCATCAAATCCTCAACCTACCCTTGTTCAATGTTTTCGCTGTTCTACAGTATAATAATAATAATAATAATAATAATAATAATAATAATAATAATATTAATAGGAGTAATCTCAGTTATTAAATAAATGGTAATTTTTCTATAGGTTCTGCTCCGAGATTTAGTAGAGCTGTAACAGCCAATAAAGACCATTACCCATACCCCTGCTTAAGGAAGACGATAGTAACTGTTACGACCGGCACTACGAAATAAACAAGGGCACTTAATAATGGACTAGATGATAGGCTATATCTGCAACAACGGCCATTTGTTATATCTACTACAACGGTACACTAATTCCAAACCCTCGAACTATTACGCCGGTGAACAAAACACTTAAAACCCTCCAGAGTTAATCTACTGGATAACGGGGTATCAATTAACTGGGTTTTAGTGCACTTCTACAAAGGCTTTCCGGTGACGGCAAAGCCAACTCACAACAGGAGTACTTACGTTACGAAAATGCTCTTAAGTAATAGCAATGCTTGAGTAAACTATCATAAGATTTAATAAAGGAATATATGCTTACGTTAACTTTAGTGTGAGTCTGTACTCAACACTAAACTCTTCAATGCTCTATGAAAACACTGGAAGTCTAGTCCTACAGCAATCAGATAAGGAATCTTCTGAAAAGGTTTGATGCTCTATGATGCTCGTTACTATAGAACAGAAATACTGCAGGGGCAGGACACCATAGCGTATATCTTAAATACACCAATAAGTAGGATACATATATATAACAAGGGAGTGCAACAACTCTGTGACAGCACTAATAATAACCACTCAAAAACAGTACTTCCTTAGCCAACGTAACAGCCAAACTGGGTTGTGCACTATGCATCAACCTAGGCTAAAATAAGGCATGAATAATTCCTAAAGCATACACAATGAAAGTTAATAAACACAATGCTGTCTTTCTCACTAATAAAGTCTAGCAGTGGCATAAAAGGTATCAGGAAACCAGGCAGAGCGCAAGCATGCTCGTAGCCTACTGTCTCCCCTTGAACAGATTTCCCTTATGTTACGTTAAGTGACTTGGAGGCTCTCTTGGTAAGTCCAGATCTCTAGTATCTGGTCTTGCCCTGGCGCTCCACAAAGGTCAACAAAAATGAGGTAGCAAGCATACAAGTAAGAGTAGGCAAAAGCCCTTCACCAGTATACTGCTACACTCGCAAAGGAAAAATATGCACAAGGGTTACAGGCTACCTAGCTTCGTCGATGTTGTACAGGCTCTGACTTGCCACATACATAACTCAGACAACGACCAAAGATACCTTCCACTGTCTAGCATTAAATAGTAGGAAAGAACAACTCAATAATAGGAGCACCCCAATAATATGATACCATTTGACTATGACTCTAATAATCCCTAAAGCTAGTGCAAACATATATGGAGAACTGGTGCTGGTAATACGACTGGCCAACTATGGAAGTCGTATGCAGAACCAGAAGGGATAAGTAATTGAATAAAGAGAGAAGTATGAAAAAGAAGAAGTTCAGAGAGAGAAATAGTAGTACAGGGGGTTAGATGGGGGGACAGATTGCAAAGGACATGTAGGACCAAGCACGCTGTGCCAAGCTCTGCAGGAGAAATGCGGACAGGAGCCCCCCAGCACTAACAAAGGCAGCAGCACCCAATCACAGACGACTACGTCATGAGAAGCAGGCGTCATATGACGCGTCAGGCCCGCCGGCCAATCACGAGCGAGGGAGGCACACGTACACACACACGCACATATTACCACCACGCTGCTCGCTCTCTTTCTCCCTACAACTTCACACAATGCATCTTATATTCTATCAATGATATAAAATACTTCCAAGTGTCACAGACAAGAATAAAGACCACCACTGATCTGTCTGTGACAACATGAACTCTATGAAAGAAAGAACATCGTTCTACGATTATTGTAGCCCATTTCACTGCCCTGGCGAGCGCTAGCGAATTACGAGTGCATTCTGGCAAGCTGGCCAGCGTAACATAACCAAGTCTAGTGAAAAAAAAATTCACGCTTGAGGAGGCGCAAATGCAAGACTCATGGGTAGTAAAGTTAAGATGCTCTCCACTAGATCAACCTGCTGGCTAATATATGATGAGTATACTATGACGGGAAGGAAAGAAACACGCATAAACTGTAAAAAGACTTATTTTATTATTCGTTATAAATATATATTTGATGCCTGATTAAAGTATCCCCAAAAGGAATTCTTATTTGCCATACCCTCCACCACCGGAGGATCCACCATACCCTCCACCACCACGACCGCTGCCGCCACCGCCACCACCAGAGGATCCACCATACCCTCCACCACCACGACCGCTGCCGCCACCACGTCCACCTCCGCCAGATGAGCCGCCATAACCACCACTGCCACCACCACCTGATGATCCACCATACCCACCACCACCACCAGAGGAGCCACCATAACGGCCTCCACCACCACCACCAGAGGAACCACCATAGCCTCCACCACCACCAGAAGATCCACCATACCCACCACCACCACCACCGGAGGATCCACCATACCCACCACCACCACCACCAGAGGATCCACCATAACCACCTCCGCCGCTACCTCCATGACCGCTACTACTTCCACCAGCAAATCCACCATACCCACCACCACCACCACCTGAGGAGCCTCCATAACCGCCTCCACCACCACCTCCGCGGCCACCACCACCACCACCAGAAGTGCCACCATATCCACCACCACCACCACTACTGCCTCCGCTACCACCTCCTCCACCATAGCCTCCTCGTCCACCACCGCCACCTCCGTATCCTCCACCTCCTCTTCCACCACTGCCACCTCCGCCACCACCACCACTTCTTCCACCACCACCGCCCCCATATCTTCCTCCACCTCCACCACCACCTCCGTGTCTACCCCCACCTCCCCCACCGTAGTTCCCGGCGAGGCAGGTGGCCACCAGGAGGGACAACCATAGACACAGAATCAGCGGCCTCTGGAAAATAGAAAACACATAACATTTAATTCACGAACCGCTTTAATGCAACGATTGTTGTATGGATTCTGACTAGCCTTAAAACATTAGTTAAAGTTATGGAAACACTACTCGTAATCAAAGTGTTGAGTGTCTATACCTGCTCAGACTACAGTATATAATATAGTTGCAAATACATTAACCTGAGACAGATGCTGTGAAGAATTAGCTGTGTGTAGCCACCCTAACATGTCAATGCACAGTACTAATGAGAATATATGGTTGTATACCCACTCCAAACATTATTACAAAAGGTTTAATTCCTATGTTCACTTGTAAACAATACAGTATTTAAACCTCTGAGTGTACTAAATACTGTCACTAAATACTGTGGTACGAACTGTCTGGTTGATATGGTCTATTGGTTGAGTTGTCAGAATCCTCATGGTCTGCCCTAGTTTAGATATTTAGCACATCGAATACGAGTGTTATATCTTGAACGTAGTACAAAATTAATGGTTTAAGGGGGACGGGCGTATTTATTTGCTCATTTATGTATATTTTTGTATTATTAATTGTGTGCTGCATTTCCAATGACCTGAGACCCTGGTTACTAGCCGAATATGTTCTGCACATTCAAAATATGAAACTCTGTCCCATCTTTCATTTAAGTGAAGTTTATATTTTAAAACAGCAGGACATAGAAATCCTGGGCCTGACCAACACGAACCCTCCTACCCCCTTGTTATAATACAGTTGTTCAGGAACTGTTTGAGACCAAGCACAAGATGCTCTTCTTATTGAGGCTTTATTTAAGTTAATTGTTAACCGAGCTAACATATAAAGCGTAGCATATATCCAAGAAACATAATACTTTGTGTGTATGTATGTGTATGTGCGCGCGTGTATGTGTGTGTGTGCGTGTATGTGTGTTCTCAACCTTCAATATGCTAGTGTATTGTGACTCAATAGTTAATGGTCACAGTGTCACTTTGCTGTATCATCTACCACAACTCTCCATTTTGTTTTTCCCCTATCAACGTTTCTAAATCTACTTATCTATTAATATGTATATACGTCTCTCTATCACTATATGTATCTATCTCAGATGTATCTAAGTTCCATTATATATACCTCTCTTTGATTTTTTTATAAGGCTATGATCCCTACATATAGGAATTAAGTAACTTTGAATATGAATTTTTGTAGCTGAAATATTTTCATTTTAAGCTGTTTCTGACAATGCATCATGGTGTTATATCGCCCAATTTGATCGTTATAATCATAGTGTTTCTCATTCGGCTACTATTTAGCTTATTAACGGGGTTTTTTCCTCAGTGGTATAACTTTAATTACTTGGTGAACACGAACCTACTATTACAGAACTTCAAAAGCTAGATCTGTGTTTGTAGGTTATACGGAAACTCTACTGAAACTCTATTGATTTGTGAGGACTGTAACAAATTATATGGTATATTGTTAATGTTGTAAAAAACTACACGAGTTCACACCAATATGGTCATGTGAAGTATTAAATAATCGTAATTTGTCATTATGAACTTTTCCAGCATCGAGCAATATTGATACAGTAATGGTATGTCATTAAATGGGCAAGCTATTCGCTAAAGTATGTTCTACACAAACTATTACAAGCTAGTTACAGTCGGGATATATACACGTACAGCATGTATTATTATTTTAGGAATTGTGAATATATTTTGCTTACTTCCACTTTAAATACTAACAAAGATCCTATTGTACTGCCTTTCTCAGGATTGTTAAGAAATAATTTAGCTGTTGAAATTGAGAGAAACTTTTAATTGTGGAGTAGTAAGTGTTTACCCTGATATTATCCAGCCGTAAGAGTTATAGTTTGTCTTGTAATAATTTAATGTTTGCTCAGATCTGTTTGGTAAATTCAGTGTTGGTTACCGAATGCTAGAGCTTACCATGTTGAGTGTGAGAGACCCAAGTGACTGGATGGTGAACTGTGAGTGTGTCAGTCTTTTATACCAGTCAGCCCACCAGTCTCACCCCCTCCATGTTCCTCCATAGGTCAATGCATATGTGTTTGGTGTTTGTGTGTGTGTTTATATGTGTATGTGTGTGTGTATGTATCTCTGTGTGTATGCACTGTTGCCCACATAAGTTCTGTTCCTCGTTGTGGTTTTATGTATGAAAGTAAAATTAGTATGAATGAAATACAAGTATGGTTTCTTTTGATTATCAGTTGACTAATCAGACGAGTAAACACTGCATAAAAAACTACACTCGTAAGTCAATCATGCACATTATATTTTCATGTATAAGATTACGTTAAGGAACAGAACATATGTGGGCAACTGTACGTGTGTGTGGTATGGGTGTGATTTCTGTTCTACCAATCAGCCCATTAGTGTCTTTCTCCCTCAGTTTTCACCTCTCTTCTTGTTCTCATATATTGCAGGCTCTCTCTCTCTCTCTCTCTCTCTCTCTCTCTCTCTCTCTCTCTCTCTCTCTCTCTCTCTCATGTTGGTTATGCTTTTGGATCCAGTTTCCTGATTACTATCATCGCTCTAGTGCCTTTATGGTGGCTATAAATCATTACAAGGCTGACCTCACATTAGCCTTTTAGAAAGATTTGGTTCCTGTGACTGAAGGTGTAAGTACAGTCTCTTATACAAATTCATGACCAAGCTATGTTTTGCTTTAGGCAATCATAACTTTTTGGATTGATTTTGGATGGAACTTGCTTCACAATAAATAGTGCACAGTCTTGTAGTTGATGTATAGTAACAAATAGATATAAATTAATTTCCAGAACTTTACTTCCATAATTAGAAATAGGTGAAGTCCACGAATTTGCATAAGTGACTGTACAGACATTATCCTACACTACATTCTAATCAATTGACCAGTTTCAGGCTGGAAGTTAGTTGGAGACGTAAACATCGATACTTAGCAAAAATACAAAGCTTAGGTGTGTTTGTGATGGATAGAACGTTTGCTAACATTGGCATCTTGTATTTATATACCCATTAAAATCGTTGTTGGCTGGTACTATTGCCAAAATATCGATGTATCGAGCTGTAACTCTTTTATTTCAGAAAATCGCAATTGACCAATTGGCGACCCACGTTACAACTTCAGACCTTGGAGAGAATTGTTGTTGGTCCAGGAAAGTTAGTGAGGGTACACACACACACACACACACACACACACACACACACACACACACACACACACACACACACACACACACACACACACACACACATGTGCTATGCATTATGTGAGTAATTTATTTGAATTAATGAACACAGTATTCAATCCAGTTCCCGTTAACATATTTGCAGGATACAACATGAGAGAGATCCTCGAATTGTTATGAGTGACTGTAGTCACTGTACAATTCCTCTGCCTCCTAACAGATCACAATTAATGTACTGTATGTAATGTAAGATTAATGTATTGAAAAGTTGTGCTCTCCTCTACTACATTTATTTTAGCAATGCCCGCTGTTAGCTGAGGTACGTTTTTTTTTTTTTTTTTTTTTTTTGTATGTGATTGAGGGAGGCAAAAGGCATTACTGCCTATAGCGAGTGCCTCCCCCATAGTTGAAAGAGTGACAGGGCCAAAATCAAGGGACGTTCGAGCCAAAATGCCTGGACACAGAGTTTGAAGCAATTTGAGTCATTGGAAGAGGGAAAGACTGATTCTGGGAGAGAGTTCCAGAGCTCAGCTGTTGAGTAGAAGAAAGTTTGAGAGTAACGTTTCACACTCGGGTTGGAGAGTTGCACAGAGTAGGGGTGGGATTGAGTTGCAAGACGGGCACCACGTGCCCTACATAAAGGAGGTGGTATGCACTGGGATAGCTCTGAGGAACACTGATTATTATAGTAGCGATAGAATAGCGAGAGAGATGCAACATTGCGGCGGAGAGAGAGAGAGATTGCAGAGAGTTGGTGAGTGGACGGGAGTTAATGATACGAAAGGCCTTCCTTTCAACTTTGTCTAGGAGAGCGGTGTGAGAGGAACCTCCCCACACATGTGAACAATACTCAATACAAGGGCGCGCTATGCCCCTGTACAGAGCAAGAAGCTGTGCTGGGGAAAAGAACCCCCTAAGGCGGTTGAGCACACCCAGCTTCTGGGAGGCTGCCTTAGCAAGACTGGTAATATGGTCCTTCCAAATGAGAGCAGAAGAAAAAGAGACACCAAGAATATTGAGAGAAGATGAAGGTTTGATTTTTGTATTGTTGAAGAATAAGGGATAGTCCGCTGGGAGATCCTGACGGGTAGATAGATGGAGAAATTGGGTTTTGGAAGCATTAAAGTTAACAAGGTTTTCTCTGCCCCAATTGGAAATAGTATTTAGATCAGAATTTAAGAGTTCTATGGCTTCATTACATTTGTCGTTGAGGAATTGCTGGCTGAGGCGTTCTGAAAAACTAATGGAGTAGTGTAAGGTTGAGTCGTCTGCGTATGAATGGATGGGAATTAAGGTACAGTTAAGGAGATCATTTATAAAAATTAGAAAGAGAATAGGAGATAGGACAGAGCCCTGAGGAACACTGGAGTTTATAGGGTGAGGAAGTGAACAATGGCCGTCCACAACCGCGGCTATGGAATGGCCGGAAAGGAAATTAGAGACAAAGGCACAGATGGAGGGATAGAAACCGAAGGAGGGTAGTTTAGAAATTAAAGATTTATGCCAGACTCTATCGAAGGCTTTCGATATGTCTAGTGCAATAGAAAAAGTCTCACCGAAGTCCCGAAAGGAGGATGACCAAGAGTTAGTAAGATATGAAAGAAGATCACCAGTAGAGCGACCCTTAAGGAAGCCATACTGGCGATCTGAGAGCAGATTATGAGAAGAGAAATGCTTAAGAAGTTTGGAAGCAAGAATAGTTTCAAAAACTTTAGAAAGACAAGAGATGAGAGCAATTGGACGATAGTTGGAGGGTTGAGAGCGGTCACCCTTCTTTGGGACAGGTTGAATGTGAGCAAACTTCCAGCATGAAGGGAAGACGTTAGAGGATAGACAGAGACGAAAGAGTTTGCCTAGGCAGGGAGTCAGCACGGAAGCACAGTTTTTGAGAACAACAGGAGGAACACCGTCCGTCCGGACCGTACGCCTTATTAGTGTTAAGCCCAGAGAGGGTAGAAAGTACATCTTTTACTTTTGTTTACCATTGTCAGGGCATACAACTACAGAAAATGTTGGCTAACCCCGTCATTATTTGAGAACTAATTTCTTTGTTTTTGGGCAGTTATCAGAATCTACGTTATCAGCTTAGAATGGACATTTAGGCATCGTAGGAATAGAAACTAATCTAAATTACCCTTTAACTCCCATATATCTTCCTAAACAGAACAAAATCGTCTAATGATAACCAGAATACTTCTAAATTGATCTATCTATTGCCAGATGTCATGGTCCCCAAAGGGATGGCCACGAATGAATCGTCCCTATGCACCTCTGTCCCCAGTCAGTCGACGCCCCTCCTCCCATCTAAGACCGCTTTCACGCATATACTTCTTAACTTCATCCTTCCACTTCTCTCGGTCTACATATACCTTTCTGTCCCTCCACTTCACTCTCGTACGCTCTCTTAGTTATTCTCCGCTGAATTTGCATTAACTTCTAAAATGCGTCAAACTCCTCAAGGGGTTAACCGATTGTCGACTTTCGCGGCCACAGAGGACGATGGTTTAACTGTGAGATGTGGTCTGCTAATAATTCATTGCTACTTCTTGCTTTGTTTGGGGGTATTATTTCAGGAATATCTGGGATTAAGAAATGTAGGATATATTCAAGTTATTCATTGTGAGGCTTGCATTCTCAGTTTATATGAAGTCTCAATGAACACTTTGTACAAAGGAGTACAAATTAAATAAAGCAACAACAGGTCGTGCGACCCCTCGAGGTTACTTGTTTTAAGCTCCCGACAGTTTCTCAGAGAGGATATGATAAGTGTGAATTCAAATAGGTTAATAACAGAACAATACAGTACTAAGGAAAACATTTATTCACCTACAAATGCAGTCATCCGTGGGTTTCGGGCAAGGTTCTTGTCTTTGCTAACTTTAAAAGAATCAACGGGGCAGTCTATAACATCTTGTGTAAGCCTATTCCACAGATGGACAACTCAATTCAAGAAGAAGTTCTTCATTATATTCATGCGAGTTAAATGATTTACCAATGATTTTGTAACCATTTCCCCTTGTGTAAATTGCCTGGTCGATTGTAAAGTACTTACTGCACTTCATATTGTCGATTCCTTTCATGATCTTGAATTAAGTCTGCTCTTAATCTCAGTTTTGTTAAGGCAAAATATTCAATTCCTCAAAACGCATAACTGTGTTACTTTGTTCTTTCACTTAATTATAACTCCATTTTGATGATCAATATTTATTATATTATTATCATTATTGTTTATTAATATTACTTCCTTTAACGAAACTGTATAATATTGCATATTAAACAAGAAGATGTGGATAGGTGTTAACACCACGGGATTGGCAATTGTACTAAATTGTGTGCGTAGACTTCCAGAATCTCCACAGAGATACTGTTGGGTGACTTCCAACAGTTCAGTATTTCATCATAATCCTACTGACATGCCATAAAAGCTATCCTTGTTATTGTCAATAGACTAGTTCTGTAAGAGCATTCCTAAAAGTATAAACAACCAAACAATTGGCATCAGTGTCTATTGGCTCGTTATATATTTATTTCGCTATGTATGCCACTGGCCGCCATGTTTATGACACTATGATGCCACGAGAGGCTTGTAGCACTACAGACCCTATAGTAACAGATATCAGCCAACCTCAGCCATTTTGGTGCCATGGGTGTCATTGACCTCTGATTACATCCATATATCTCCATATAATATATTATATAAAAGTCATGTGCGTTCTCAGATGGATTACTGTTCACCTCTGTGGAGTGGAAGTGGAGTGGTTGCATTGAGGCAGTTGGACAAAATTCAAAATAAAGCTATTAGATTAATCAATAACCCTGCAATCACACAGGACCTTCCTACATTATCCATACGAAGAAACAACGTTGCATCCCTTGCATTATTCTACAGATATTTTCACAGCAATTGTTCCGAGGAACTTGCTTCAATTGTGCCGCCTCTCCACATCTTTCCCCGTAGAACTAGGGCAGCTGAGAGAGCCCATGAATATACACTTTCACCTCCACAATGCAGAACTTCTGCTTATCAAAATTCATTTATCCCTAGAACTACTACTCTTTGGAATTCACTTCCCTGGAGTTGCTTTCCACAAACTTACAATCTACAAAAGTTTAAATCCAGTTGTTACAAACATTTTATGAATGGAGGATGCCTTTAGGCACATGGACCTTTTTGTTTTATCTGTTTTTCCTTCCTCCGTTCATTGTCTCAAAAAAAAAAAAAAAAAAAAAATATAACAAATGTTCGGCAACACTAATACCTGATCAATTTATATTTTGGTCTTCCTGGTATACATGGTCAATTATAATATATCACTCCATAGTTTGATCGTTGCAGTTCCAAAATGGCTTGAAAGGATGAAGTTGGCCATCTCTTTACTGCAGATTTTCTAATTGCACCATCTTTCTGGTGCGAGAGGCATCGAAGCATAAGCTAGGGTCTTTATCTTGATGGGTGAAACGTCAAGAATATAGTTAATGGGTTTTCACTCTCCACAGATCCCGCGTTAAGAAAGCAAAGTAAGTGCATAAGCACCTAGTCCTAATCAAGACAGATAGAACAGAAGAAAGTAGTTGAAGATTCGTATCACTTTTCACTAGTTTGCTATTATTTTACTACGGCGAGTGCAAGGCACCTGTTTTCAACACAGTCCCACTCCTCTTCTGTCCAGTTCTCCAACCCAAGTCTTTCTTCTAGTTAACAAGTGAACTCTCTCTCTCTCTCTCTGTCTCAACCAATCTTTCCTTCATCCTACGACTTTAACTGCTTTAAACTTTGTGTGTCCAGGCATTTTTACCCCAACGTTCCTTGAATGGGACCCTGTCACTCTTTTGGCTTTGGGGAAGACACTCGTTACATACAACCTGCCTTTTGTCTCTTTCATACACTTAAAATAACATAAAGTAGTATTAAAAGTATGTCATTGATTGTTTTGCAATATACGATGTGATCAACTTGAATATTTCTAAGTCAGGAGTGCCACCTGTGTACCTATTAAAACAATATCCTCAACCTATCTTTGCTCAACGTTTTCGCTGTTCTACAGTATATTTATTATGATAATAATGATACTAATAATACAAATAATACTAATAATAATAATAATAATACTAATACTAATAATAACACTAATAATAATAACACTAATAATAATAATAATCAGCGGTATTTAATAAAACGACATTTGTTCTCTAGATTCTGCTTCGACATTCAGTAGCGCTGAAGCAGCCAACAGAGACCATTACCCCTCTATTTGCTCAAGGGTGACGGTACTAACCAAGGTTAGTGAAAAAACAACTGCACGCTTGAGCAGGCGCGAATGCGAGACTTCTGGGTAGTAGGTATAGACACTCTCCACTAGACTGGCCTGCTGGCTAATATATACATTGAGTATACTGTGAAGGGAAGGAAAGGAAAATTATATATACTGTAAATAGATTCGGTTTTATTATTCGTTATATATACATATTTGATGCCAGATTAAAGTATTCCAAAAAAGGATTCTTATTTTCCATAGCCTCCACCGCCAGAGGATCCACCATACCCTCCACCACCACCACCACGACCGCCGCCGCCACCGCCACCACCTCCTCGTCCACCTCCGCCAGATGAGCTGCCATAACCACCACTGCTGCCACCGCCACCACTGCCACCATAGCCTCCAGCACCACCAGAAGATCCACCATATCCTCCACCGCCACCTCCACCACCACGTCCTCCACCACCACCAGAAGATCCACCATATCCTCCACCACCACCGGAGGATCCACCATAGCCTCCACCGCCACCAGAGGATCCACCATAGCTTCCTCCACCACCGGAGGATCCACCATAACCACCACCACCGGAGGATCCACCATACCCACCACCACCAGAGGAGCCGCCATAACCGCCTCCACCACCACCTCCGCCACCACGGCCTGCACCACCACCGGAGGATCCACCATAGCCTCCATCGCCACCAGAGGATCCACCATAGCCTCCTCCACCACCGGAGGAACCGCCATAACCACCTCCGCCGCTACCTCCATGACCGCTACTACTTCCACCAGAAGATCCACCATATCCACCACCACCAGAGGAGCCGCCATAACCGCCTCCACCACCACCTCGGCGGCTGCCACCACCACCACCACCAGAAGAAGATCCACCATACCCACCACCACCACCAGAAGATCCACCATATCCACCAGAAGAGCCACCATATCCACCACCACCTCCACTACTGCCTCCACCGCCACCTCCGCCGCCGTAGCCTCCTCCTCCACCACCACCACTTCTTCCACCACCACCGCCCCCATATCTTCCTCCTCCACCACCCCCGTGTCCACTCCCTCCCCCTCCTCTACCCCCACCTCCCCCACCGTAGTTCCCGGCGAGGCAGGTGGCCACCAGGAGGGACAACCATAAACACAGAATCAGCGGCCTCTGGAAAATAGAAAACAAATATAGAAAATATAGTTACATTAAAGAACCCCTTTAATACATAAATTGTTGTATCGATTCTGACTAGCCCTAAAACATTAGTTAACATTACGACAAGACGACAAGACTACTCGTAGTCAAAGTGATGAGTGTCCATTCCTGCTCAGACTATATTAGCAGTTGCAGTTGCAGTTGGGACAAATTATGTGAAGAGTTAGCTGTATGTAACCACCCTAACAGATTAATGGACATTGTCTCACAATTGTAATGGCAATAAATGGCCGTCTTACCCACTCAAATTCTTACTACTAAAGGTCCAATTCATATATGTTCACTTAAAAGCAATATATAAACCTCTGAGCGCACTAAATACTGTCACTAAATACTGTGGTGGGAACTGTGTCTGGTTGATTTACTCTGGTTGATATGGTTTTCTGGTTGAGTTGTCAGGAAACTCATGGTCTGCCCTAGTTTCGTCATTTAGCACAGTGTGAGTCATTTCCAGTGACCTGGGACCCAGGTTACTCGCCGAATATATATATTTGTTTTCTATGTGATTGAGGGAGGCAAAAGGCAGAACTGCCTATAGCGAGTGCCTCAGCCATAGTTGAAAGAGTGACAGGGCCAAAATCAAGGGACGTTTGAGCCAAAAGGCCTGGACACACGGAGTTTGAAGCAATTTAAGTCATAGGAAGAGGGAAAGACTGATTCTGGGAGAGAGTTCCAGAGCTCAGCTGTTGAGTAGAAGAAATTTGTAGAGTAAAGTTTCACTCTTAGGTTGGAGAGTTACACAGAGTAGGGGTCGGATTGAGTTGCAAGACGGGTACCACGTGCCCTAAGTAAAGGAGGTCGTATACACTGTACAGTGAAGAGATCTATCCTCTAAGTGAAGTTTATATATAATAAGGACATAGAAACCCTCCTGCCCCATTATTTTAATGCAGTTGTTCATGTTTTCATAATTTTAATGACCATGTACTCTGAACAAAGGTAATAAGGAACTGTTTGAGACCGAGCACAGATGCTGTGCATATTATGGTTCTATTTAAGTTAAATGTTAACCAGGCTGGATCGTAAAGTGTGGCAGTTGTCCAAGAAACATATTATAGGATTGTGTTTATGGTTGTGTATGTGTAAGTGTATCTGCGCGCGTGTATGTGTGTGTGCATGTGTATGTGTACGTGTATGTGAGTGTGTATGTGCGCACGCGTATGTGTGTGTATGTGTGTCTGCGTGTATTCTCATCCTTCAATTTGGTAGTGTATTGTGACTTAATAGTCGACTGTCACTTTGCTGTATCATCTACCACAACTCTCCATTTTGTTTTTCCCATCAACTTATCTACTAATATGTATACATGTCTCTCTATCACTAAATTTGTTTATCTCAGATGTATCTGTGTCCCATTATCTGTACCTCTCTTTGATTTGTATAAGTCTACAGATTGGAATTAAAAAACTTTGAATATGATTTGTTTTAGCTGATATATTTTCGTGTTAATAGTGTTGTCAAGTTTATTTTGTATCTAAATGTTGCCCACCAACATATTTATAAGTTGTTTCTCGCAATCCATCATGGTGTTATCATATCGCCCAATTTCATTGTTATAATCGCAGTTTCTTATTTGCCTACTATTTTGCTTATTAATGTTTTTTTTCCCCAGTGGTATCATCTGAATTGATTGGCGAGCACGAACCTACTATTACAAAACTCTAAGAACTAGAACTGTGTTTGTAGGCTATACGGAAACATTGTTGAAACTCTATTGAATTGTGAGGATGATAAACAAATTATATGGTGTATGGTAAATGTTGTAATATATCGTACGAGTCAACACCAACATGGTCACTCGAGGCTATATATGTATAACATCCGTAATGTGCCATTGTGAACTGTTCCACCATCGAACAATATTGTTAACGTTAATGGTACAGTATATCTATGTATGGCCGAGCTATTCGCTAAAATAATATTTCGAGCTAGTTACAGTTGGGATGTATACACGCATAGCATATAGTACTTCACGAAATGTGAATATTATTTGTAAATTTCCATTATAAACAAGAACACAAATCTTATTGTAGTGCTTTTTTCAGGGTTTAAATAAATAAGTTATTTTTTAAAATGGGGGGAAACTTCAACTTTAACCGCTGTGTTTGGTAAATTCAGTGTTGGTTACCGAATGGCAGAGCTTACCATGTTGTGTGTGAGAGACCCAAGTGACTGGATGGTGAACTGTGAGTGTGTCAGTCTTATATACCAGTCAGCCCACCAGTCTCTCCCTCCCTCTCACCCCCCTCCATGTTCCTCCATAGGTCAATGCATATGTGTTTGGTGTTTGTGTGTTAGTGTTTATGTGTGTATGTGTTTGTATGTATCTCTGTGTGTATGTACAGTTGCAAACGTAAGTTCTGTTCCTCGTTGTGGTCTTATGTATGAAAGTAAAATTATTATGAACGAATAACGAGTGTGGTTTCTTTAAATTGTCAGTTGACTAATCAGATGTTTTAACCACAGCATAAGAAACTTCACTCGTAATTCAATCATGCACATTATATTTCCACGTATAATATTACGTTAAAGAAAAGAACTTATGTGGGCAACAGTACGTATGTGTGTGATTTATGTTCTACCAATCAGCCCATTAGTGTCTTTCTCCCTATCTCTGTCTGTTTTCATTCTCTCTCTCTCTCTCTCTCTCTCTCTCTCTCTCTCTCTCTCACTCTCTCTCTCTCTCTCTCTCTCTCTCTCTCTCTCTCTCTCTCTCTCTCTCTCTCTCTCTCTCTCTCTCTCTCTCTCTCTCTCTCTCTCTCTCTCTCTCCTCTCTCTCTCTTCTCTCTCTCTCTCTCTCTCTCTCTCTCTCTCTCTCTCTCTCTCATGTTGGTTATGCTTTTGGATCCAGTTTCCTTATTATTACTATATCATCGCACTAGCCCCTTCATGGTGCCTATACATCATTACAAGGCTGACCTCACATTAGCCTTTCAGCAAGATTTGGTTCCTGGGAATGAAGGTAGTACAGACATTACCCTACACTACATCTAACTAATTGACCACCTACGAGTTTCTGGCTATAAGTAAGTATTAGACGTAAACATCGATACTTAGCAGAAATACAAAACTTAGGTGTGTTTGTGATGGATAGAAGGTTTGCTAATTTTATATATCATGTATTTATATATCCAATACAATCGTTATTGGCTGGTACTATTGCCAAATAATGATGTCTCTAGATGTATCTCTTTTATTCCAGAAACTCACAATTGATCAATTGGCGTTACAACTTCAGAACTTGGAGAGAAGTGTTAATAGTCCAGGAAAGTTAGTGAAGGTAGATTAACACACACACACAAACACACACACACACACACACACACACACACACACACACACACACACACACACACACACACACACCCACACACACACACACACACACACACATCGTGTCTCCACGCATTTGGTCTTTGATCGTTTACCATTGATAATAAATCATGAAATATGCAGACCTATTATGTTATTAATGCAAATACAACCAACGTAATTGACTTGAGTTTGTATTTGCTATGCATTATGTGATAGACATTGCTATAAAATTTATGAACACAATATTCAATCCAGTTCCCGTTAACATATTTGCATGATATAAAATGAGAGATCCACGAATTGTTATGAGTGACTGTAGTCACTATACAATTCCTCTGCCTCCTATCATAATCACAATTAATGTATTGTACCGGTAGGTAATGTAAGATAAATGCATTGCAAAGTTGTGCTCTCTTCTACTACATTTATTTTAGCAATGCCCGCTGTTGGCTGAGGTACGTTTACTTTTGTTTACCATTGTCAGGGCATATTATAACTACAGGAAATGTTGGCTAACCCCTTCAGTATTTGAGAACTAATTTCTTTGTTTTTGGGCGGTTATCAAAATCTATTTTATCAGCTTAGAATGGACATATAGGCATCGTAGGAATACAAACTATTCTAAATTACCCTTTAACTCTCATAGATCTTCCTAATCAGAACAAAATCGTCTAATGATAACCAGAATACTTCTAAATCTATCTATATATTGCCACATGTCATGGTCTCCGAAGGGGTGGCCACGAATGAATCGTCCCCATGCACCTCTGTTCCCAGTCAGTCGACGCCCCTCCTCCGATCTAAGACCGCTTTCACTCATATATTTCTTAACTTCATCCTTCCACCTATCTCTCGGTCTACCTATCCCTTTCTGTCCCTCCACTTCACTCTCGTACGCTCTCTTAGTTATTCTCTGCTGAATTCTCATTAACTGCTAAAATGCATCAAAATATTCAAGGGGTTACCGATCGTCGACCTCCGTGGCCACAGAGGACGATGGTTTATCTGTGAGATTTGGTCTGGTTGTTGTTGTTGCTGTTCCCCAGGCTGTCTGGCCGAGCAGCCCCAAGGTCCTGAGCAAGGCCAAGGCCATAAACGAGCGGACCCACAAAACCCTCCCTGCTTACCACTAACAAAGCCCGGGTGACTGAAACCACTCCAAGGCAGGGAGCTGAGAAGGGTGCAGAAACACCCGGGAAACCCAAGCCTCACCCAAGGCCCTATGCGCCTCAGCAATTATGAAGGGAAAGTTGAGGGGCAAAGGGAAAATGTGATGCTTTGGCTCCCAATCTGCCAACCTCTAGGTTGCCAGTAGGGAGGTCAATCCACAGAAAAGACGCTGTCACTTGAGATCTAGAAAATATATACGTAACACGAACAGTCAGAGTAAGCTATGGGTATGACAGAGTTCGCTCAGCTGTCACTCTGATAGACCAGCCCATCACCACATGACTAGAACCCAATCCTCTCAGCATCAGCTAGGAAAGGCCCTAGAAAGCCTTCTTTGGCGGGGGGGGGGGGGGTGGGGGGGATAGCTACCCTATTTTAACTCCTTTCGGGGTTGGGCACTCGCCCAATATTTCATTGCTACTTCTTGCTTTGTTAGGGGGTATTATTTCAGGAATATCGGGGATTAAGAAATATAGGATATATTCAAGGCCATAAACGAGCGGACCCACAAAACCCTCCCTGCTTACCACTAACAAAGCCCGGGTGACTGAAACCACTCCAAGGCAGGGAGCTGAGAAGGGTGCAGAAACACCCGGGAAACCCAAGCCTCACCCAAGGCCCTATGCGCCTCAGCAATTATGAAGGGAAAGTTGAGGGGCAAAGGAAAAATGTGACGCTTTGGCTCCCAATCTGCCAACCTCTAGGTTGCCAGTAGGGAGGTCAATCCACAGAAAAGACGCTGTCACTTGAGATCTAGAAAATATATACGTAAAACGAACAGTCAGAGTAAGCTATGGGTATGACAGAGTTCGCTCAGCTGTCACTCTGATAGACCAGCCCATCACCACATGACTAGAACCCAATCCTCTCAGCATCAGCTAGGAAAGGCCCTAGAAAGCCTTCTTTGGTGGGGGGGGGGGGGGGGATAGCTACCCTATTTTAACTCCTTTCGGGGTTGGGCACTCGCCCAATATTTCATTGCTACTTCTTGCTTTGTTAGGGGGTATTATTTCAGGAATATCGGGGATTAAGAAATATAGGATATATTCAAGTTATTCATTGTGAGGCTTGCATTCTCAGTGTATATGAAGTCTCAATGAACACTTTGTACAAAAAAGTACAAATTAAATCAAGCAACAACAGGTCGTACGACCCCTCGAGGTTACTTGTTCTCTAAGTTACTGCTGTTTTAAGCTCCCAACAGTTTCTCAGAGAGGATATGATAAAGTGTGAATTCAAATAGGTTAATAACATAACAATACAGTACTAAGGAAAACATTTATTCATTTACAAGTGCAGTCATCCGTGGGTTTCGGGCAAGGTGCTTGTCTTTGTTAACTTTAAAAGAATCAATGGTGCAGTCTATATCATCTCGAGGATGCCACAGATGGACAACTCAATTCAAGAAAAAAATCTTAGATTCATGCGAGTTCAATTATTTACCAATGATTTTGTAACCATTTCCCCTTGTGTAAATTGCCTGGTCAATTGTAAAGTACTTACTGCAGTTCATATTGGCGATGCCTTTCATGATCTTGAAAACTTTAATTAAGTCTCCTCTTAATCTCCGTTTTGTTAGGGGAAAATATTAAATTCCTCAAAACGCATAACTGTGTTTACTTTGTTCTTTCACTTATTTATAACTCCATTTTGATGATCAATATTTATTATATCATCATTATTGTTTAATTATATTACGTCCTTTAACGAAGCTGTATAATATTGCATATTTAACACGAAGATGTGGATAGGTGTTAACACTACGGTCTTGGCAATTGTACTAAATTGTGTACATAGACTTCCAGAATCTCCACAGAGATACTGTTGGGTGACTTCCAACAGTTCAGTATTTCATCATAATCCTACTGACATGCCATAAAAGCTATCCTTGTTATTGTCAATAGACTAGTTCTGTAAGAGCATTCCTAAAAGTATAAACAACCAAACAATTGGCATCAGTGTCTATTAGCTCGTTGTGTATGTATTTTGCTATGTATGCCACTGGCCGCCATGTTTATGACACTATGATGCCACGAGAGGCTTGTAGCACTACAGACCCTATAGTAACAGATATCAGCCAACCTCAGCTATTTTGGTGCCACGGGTGTCATTGACCTCTGATTACATCCATATATCTCCATACCTATAACAAATGTTCGGCAATACTGATACCTGATAAATATATATTTTGGTCTTCCTGGTCTACATGGTCAAATATAATATATCACTCCATAGTTTGATCGTTGCGGTTCCAAAATGGCTTGTAAGGATGAAGTTGGCCATCTATTTACTGCAGATTTTTTAATTGCACCATCTTTCTGGTGCGAGAGGCATCGAATCACAAGCTCGGGTCTTTATCTTGATGGGTGAAACGTGCAAGAATATAGTTAATGGGTTTTTCACTCTCCACAGATCCCGCGTTAAGAAGGCAAAGTAACTGCATAAGCACCTAGTCCTAATCAAGACAGATTGAACAGAAGAAAGTAGTTGAAGATTCGGATCACTTTTCACTAGTTTGCTATTATTTTACTATGGCGAATGCAAGGCACCTGTTTTCAACACAGTCCCACTCCCCTTCTGTCCAGTTCTCCAACCCAAGAATTGGCAAAAAAATTTCAGTCTTTCTTCTACTCAACAAGTGAACTCTGGAACTCTCTCTCTCAACCAATCTTTCCTTCATCCTACGACTTAAACTGCTTTAAACTTCGGGTGTCCAGGCATTTTTACCCCAACGTTCCTTGAATTGGGCCCTGTCACTATTTTGGGTTTGGGAAAGACACTCGTTACATACAACCTGCCTTTTGTCTCCTTCATACACTTAAAAAAACATATAAAGTAGTATTAAAAGTATGTCATTCATTGTTTTGCAATATACGATGTGGTCAACTTGAATATTTCTAAGTCAGGAGTGCCACCTGTGTACCTATTAAAAAAATATCCTCAACCTACCTTTGCTCAACGTTTTCGCTGTTCTACAGTATATTTATTATGATAATAATGACACTAATAATACAAATAATACTAATAATGATAATACTACTTATAATAACACTAATAATGATAATACTACTTATAATAACACTAATGATAATAATAATCAGCGGTATTTCATAAAGCGACATTTGTTCTCTAGATTCTGCTTCGACATTCAGTAGCGCTGAAGCAGCCAACAGAGACCATTACCCATCTAGTTGCTCAAGGGTGACGGTACTAACCAAGGTTAGTGAAAAAACAACTGCACGCTTGAGCAGGCGCGAATGCGAGACTTCTGGGTAGTAGGTATAGACACTCTCCACTAGACTGGCCTGCTGGCTAATATATACATTGAGTATACTGTGAAGGGAAGGAAATGAAATTATATATACTGTAAATAGATTCGGTTTTATTATTCGTTATATATACATATTTGATGCCAGATTAAAGTATCCCAAAAAAAGGATTCTTATTTTCCATAGCCTCCACCGCCAGAGGATCCACCATACCCTCCACCACCACGACCGCCGCCGCCACCGCCACCACCTCCTCGTCCACCTCCGCCAGATGAGCCGCCATAACCACCACTGCTGCCACCGCCACCATAGCCTCCACCACCACCAGAAGATCCACCATATCCTCCACCACCACCTCCACCACCACGGCCTCCACCACCACCAGAAGATCCACCATATCCTCCACCACCACCGGAGGATCCACCATAGCCACCTCCACCACCACGGCCTCCACCACCACCAGAAGATCCACCATATCCTCCACCACCACCGGAGGATTCACCATAGCCTCCACCGCCACCAGAGGATCCACCATAGCTTCCTCCACCACCGGAGGATCCACCATAGTCACCACCACCGGAGGATCCACCATACCCACCACCACCACCAGAGGAGCCGCCATAACCGCCTCCACCACCACGGCCTCCACCACCACCAGAAGATCCACCATATCCTCCACCACCACCGGAGGATCCACCATAGCCACCACCGCCACCTCCACCACCACGGCCTCCACCACCACCAGAAGATCCACCATATCCTCCACCACCACCGGAGGATCCACCATAGCCTCCACCGCCACCAGAGGATCCACCATACCCACCACCACCAGAGGATCCACCATACCCACCACCACCAGAGGAGCTGCCATAACTACCACCACCTCCGCGGCCGCCACTACCACCCCCAGAAGATCCACCATATCCACCACTACCACCAGAAGAGCCACCATATCCACCACCACCTCCACTACTGCCTCCACCGCTGTAGCCTCCTCCTCCACCACCACCACTTCTTCCACCGCCACCGCCCCCATATCTTCCTCCTCCACCACCCCCGTGTCCACCCCCTCCCCCTCCTCTACCCCCACCTCCCCCACCGTAGTTCCCGGCGAGGCAGGTGGCCACCAGGAGGGACAACCATAAACACAGAATCAGCGGCCTCTGGAAAATAGAAAACAAATATAGAAAATATAGTTACATTAAAGAACCCCTTTAATACATAAATTGTTGTATCGATTCTGACTAGCCCTAAAACATTAGTTAACATTATGACAAACCTACTCGTAGTCAAAGTGATGAGTGTCCATTCCTGCTCAGACTATATTAGCAGTTGCAGTTGCAGTTGGGACAAATTATGTGAAGAGTTAGCTGTATGTAACCACCCTAACAGATTAATGCACATTGTCGCACAATAGTAATGGCAATAAATGGCAGTCTTACCCACTCCAATTCTTACTACTAAAGGTCCAATTCATATATGTTCACTTAATAGCAATATATAAACCTCTGAGCGCACTAAATACTGTCACTAAATACTGTGGTGGGAACTGTGTCTGGTTGATTTACTCTGGTTGATATTGTCTTCCGGTTGAGTTGTCAGGAAACTCATGGTCTGTCCTAGTTTCGACATTTAGCACAGTGTGAGGTATTTCCAGTGACCTGGGATCCAGGTTACTCGCCGAATATGTTCTGTTCAGTCAAGAGATCTATCCTCTAAGTGAAGTTTATATATTAAAAAGGACATAGAAATCTAGGACCTGACCAACTGAAACCCTCCTGCCCCATTATTTCAATACAGTTGTTCAGGTTTTCAGACTTTTAATATCCATGCACTCTGAACAAAGGTAATAAGGAACTGTTTGAGACTGAGCACAGATGTTGTTCATAATGTAGTTCTATTTAAGCTAATTGTTAACCATGCTGGATAGTTAAGTGTGGCAGTTGTCCAAAAAACATATTATAGGAGTGTATTAAATTTTATAGTTGTATATGTGTCTGTGTATCTGCGCGCGAGTGTGTTTGTGTGTATCTGCGCGTGTGTATGTGTATGTGTACGTGTATGTGAATGTGTATGTGCGCACGTGTATGTGCGTGTGTCTGTCAATATGGTAGTGTATTGTGACTCAATAGTTGACTGTCACTTTGCTGTATCATCTACCACACCTTTCCATTTTGTTTTTCCCCATTTACATATCTACTAATATGTATATGCATCTCTCTATCACTGTATGTATCTATCTCAGATGTATATATATTCCAATAGCTGTACCTCTCTTTGATTTGTTATAAGGCTACAGATTGGAATTAAAACACTTTGAATATGACATTTGTTCGTGTTAATAGTGTTGTCAAGTTTGTTTTTATATAAATGGTGTCCACTAACTTATAAGCTGTTTCTCGCAATCCATCATGGTGTTATCATATCGCCCAATTTCATTGTTATAATCGCAGTTTCTTATTTGCCTACTATTTTGCTTATTAATGTTTTTGTTACCAGTGGTATCATTTGAATTGTTTGGCGAGCATGATCCTACTATTACAACACTCTGAGAGCTATAACTGATTGTAGGCTATACGGAAACTTTGTTGAAACTCTATTGAATTGTGAGCATTATACGTAGTGCTTTTTTCAGGGTTTTATAAAATAAGTTAGTTGTTGAAATTGGGGATAGACTTTAACTTTAAATTGTGGGGTATATACAGCAAGTGTTTACCCTGATATTTTTTAACCTTAAGAGTTATAGTTTGTCTTGTATGAATATAAAGTTTGTCCAGATGTGTTTGGTAAATTCAGTGTTGGTTACCGAGGGCCAGAGCTTACCATGTTGAGTGTGAGAGACCCGAATGACTGGATGGTGAACTGTGAGTGTGTCAGTCTTTTATACCAGTCAGCCCACCAGTCTCTCCCTCCCCCTCACCCCCCTCCATGTTCCTCCATAGGTCAATGCATATGAGGTTGGTGTGTGTGTGTGTGCGTGTGTGTGTATATGTGTGTGTGTTTGTGTGTGTGTGTGTATGTTTATGCATGTATGTGTGTGTATGTATCTGTGTGTGTGTGTACTGTTGCCCACATAAGTTCTGTTCCTCGTTGTGATCTTATGTATGAAAGTAACATTAGTATGAATGACATAAGAGTGTGGTTTCTTTTTAATTGGTGTGTTGGTGATAATGTGAATTATCAGTTGAATAATTAGATGATTTAACCAAAGCATAAGAAACTAAACTCGTAATTCAATCATGCACAGTATATTTCCACGTATAAGATGTGTGTGTGGTATGTGTGTGATTTGTATACTACCAATCAGCCTAATAGTGTCTTCCTCCCTCTCTCTGTCTGTTTTAATTTCTCTCTCTCTCTCTCTCTCTCTCTCTCTCTCTCTCTCTCTCTCTCTCTCTCTCTCTCTCTCTCTCTCTCTCTCTCTCTCTCTCTCTCTCTCTCTCTCTCAATGAGTTTCAATGCGGATAAATGTAAAGTACTACATATCGGATACCTAAATGAGAAAGCAAACTATTCGATGAATGGCACTCAGCTTAAGAATGTAAACAGAGAAACCGATCTGGGAGTAACAATATCGAGTAACCTAAAACCGAGTCAACAATGTTCAGAAGTTGTTAAGAAGGCAAACAAAATAATTGGCTTTATAGGCAGGTCATTTGAGCATAAATCCAAAGAAGTTATCCTAACCCTTTACAATTCCTTAGTCCGCCCTCTTCTGGAATACTGCGTTCAATCCTGGTGCCCTTATTACCAAAAAGATATAAACAAGCTAGAACGAGTTCAACGTAGAGTTTCCAAAATGATACCTAGCCTAAAGAACAAACCATACGAAGAGCGTCTTAGAGAATTAAATCTATTTCCTTTAACCCAGCGCAGATTAAGAGGTGACTTAATTCAAGTGTTCAAAATCATCAAAGGCATCGACAATATGAATGATGACATATTGTAAGTACTTCACTATCGACCAATCTAATTACACACGGGGAAACGGTTGCAAAATTATTGGTAAATCTTTTAACTCACACGAATCTAAGAATTTCTTCTTCAATCGAGTTGTCAACTTGTGGAATGGGCTTCCCCGAAACGTTATAGACTGCATCACCGTTGATTCATTTAAACTCCGCCTAGACAAATATCTCGCATCAAACCCGCGACTGACTGCGTTTATAAATGAATAACTTTATTTTATCCCCCCCTCAGTTACTAACCCATCTGTCCTCTACTAACCTCCTAATCCTGCCACGGACATGAGTTCCAGGGCAGTAATTCCCTTTCCAATGTTCCCTTACCCACTCTAAACCACTGTTTGGACATTTGATCCTCAGTGTTTTGGAGGACAAGCAACCTAGAAGGGTCACTAGATCTGTTGTTGCTTGATTTCCTTTGTACTCCTTTGTACTCTCTCTCTCTCTCTCATGTTGGTTATGCTGTTGGATTCAGTGTCCTTATTATATAATCATCGCATTAGTGCATTCGTGGAACTTATAAATCATTACAAGGCTGACCTCACATTAGCCTTTTAGCATGATTTGGTTCCTGTGAATGAAGGTGTAAGTACAGTCTCTTATAAAAGTTCGTAGCCAAGCTATATTTTTCTTTATGAAATTATAACTCTCTGGATTGATTTTTGGATGGAACTTGCTTCTCAATAAATAATGTATACTGATTTGTAGCTGATGTATAGTAATATATATATATAAATAAATTAGTTTCCAGAATTATACTTCCATAATTAGAAATAGGTGAGGTCCACGAATATCTATATGTGACTGTACAGACATTACCTTACACTACATCTAATCAATTGGCCAGTTTCAGGCTGGAAGCAAGTTGGAGACGTAAACATCGATACTTAGCAGAAATACAAAACTTAGGTGGGTTTGTGATGAATAGAAAGTTTGCTATTTTATAATATCATGTATTTATATACCCATTACGATCGTTGGCTGGTACTTCTGGCAAATATCGATGTCTCGAGCTATAACTCTTATTCCAGAAAGTCGCAATTGATCAATTGGCGACCCGTGTTACAAGTTCAGACCTTGGAGATTGTTGTTTGTCCAGGAAAGTTAATGAAGGTAGATAAACACAAACACACACACACACACACACACACACACACACACACACACACACACACACACACACACACACACACACACACACACACACACACACACACACACGCACACACACACGCACACACGGTCACGGTGGCCGAGCGCGCTTAGTACTCTGTATTGGGAGCTCTAGTTCTGGTGTCGGGGGTTCAATCCCACGCGCCTGCAGGGGAAGTTCTCTCAAAAACTTTCCCTGGCCGTGAAGGCAAGATCTGGGCGGATCGTCTCGGGGGACCCACAAAGTCTCCTGCCCACGTCCTACTCCCTTGGGAGTATGTAGGCGCTCTCGTTAGCTGCCAGGATCAGTCTGTTGATCCATTAGGATAAGATCTAGGTTAAGTCTGTGTATTTTCAGCCCCATTGGCTGCCGGCTTGAAATAACCCGATTATTATTATTATTATGTATTATTATTATACACACACACACACACACACACACACACACACACACACACACACACACTTTGATTTTTTTTTTTTTTTTTTTTCATATGACCCAGCCAGGAATCGAACGCAGACCAGTAAATCATAAAATATGCAGATCTAATATGTTGTTATTTTTGCAAATACAACCAACGTAATTTTGTATTTGATATGCATTATGTGATAGTCATTGTTTTACAATTTATGAACACAATATTCAATCCAGCTCCCGTTAACATAATTTAGTTGCATGGTAAAATATGAGAGATCCATGAATTGTTATGAGTGACTGTATAATTCCTCTGCCTCCTAACAGATCACAATTAATGTACGTAAAGTACGATTAACGTATGGAAATGTGCTCTCCTCCACTACATTTATTTTAGCAATGCCCGTGGTTACTTAAAGTATGTTTAGTTTTATTTACCATTGTTTGGGCATAAAACCACAGAAAATGATGGTTAACCCCTTCAGTATTTGAGGACACATGGCTTCCTTTTAGGACAGTTATCAGAGACTGTTGAATTCAGCTTAGTAAGGATATTTAGGCATCGTAGGAGTACAAAGTATCCTAATGAACCCCCTAACTCACATAGATATTCTTAATCAGAACAAAATCATCTAATGATAACCAGATTAACTGCTAGAATGCTTCAGAATCCTCAAGCGGTTAATTAAGGGGAGATGGGCAGTTTTTCTGGTTCCCTTCTTTTTCATGTTTTAACCCATTAGTTTTCAGATTGTATAACGTTCGGTCCATTAATTTGGCGATTTCAAGACCTTTGTTCCCAATTCTTTGTTAATATTAAAGACTTTGTGTCATTTAGGTGACGATTTTTCATGGCGAGCGAGAGCGAGCCTGTAATTGAAGAGGAACCGGCCTTCGGTTCTAATCGCTATAGACGATGGGAGACCGCCCTGGCTCGCCTGCGGCTCGGCCACACTAAGATCACCCATGTTTTTCTTATGTCAGGAGATGTTTACGCTCCATGCAGCCAGGTTCCAATCATGGTCCAACATCTTGTGCCCGACTGTCTCCGGATTTCCGCTGCTCGTCTTCCCTATCATCCCTTGGCCGATCTCCCCCCCTCCTTCCCAAGCTGATCTTCTTAGCTAATCTACTTTATCTCTCACGCCTCATGTAGTTTCTGACTCATACCTGCCCTGCACCCACTTGTTGGCGTTTTATCAGAGTACCTTGTGCCTAATCACGCTCACATAGCTTACTCCCTCCCTTTTTATATATTTGTTTTAGGGTCACATAGTGGCCATGTTAATTACTGTAGACAAACATTCTTTGTTATTTTTTTCAGGAACTGAAAGGAAAATGGGTTACCTGTGATATGGGCCACTCTTAATTATAGATTTCCTTATCTTAGTGTAGTAGGTGAACATGACTGCCAAAGTGATGGTTCATCTAATTTAATATACAATCAATAGATATACAAAAAAGCAAAAGAAAATCGAGTTTGTTTACAGTGTTATAAATATTTAAGATAATGTACGGTACTGCTGCATCAGATAATTCATCAATCAAAATGTACTGCAACACTTATGTTTTACCTATGCAAATGTTTTTTGTAAATACTATTTAAGAAATTAGTGTTTTTTATTGTTAATATACATATTGAATCTACTTGTTTTGATATTAGAATCATATATTTCCACTACGTTATTCAATATATCTCAATTACTTAGTAATATTGGTATATATATATATATATATATATATATATATTATGTATGTATATTTGTCTTCATAGCTAATCGATAAATCATATAGTACATGATAAAAGTCTAATGTCAGCAGGCCTTTAAACTTTTTTGATACATTATATACAGAATAGTCCTAGTTATTTATCCCTGAACTAGATGTGGTGCGTAGTTTATATTTTGCAGATTCTTCGGTTCTGACGCTCCTTCTGGCATTTAGGAAAATCAATGTTCATTATGTATCATTCCATTTTCATTCTTTCAGTACAAACTCCAATATGTTCGTGAGCGTTGTTGCGCAATTATTTATTGGGGAGAATGTAGGCACCAATCGAGCAGGGCACAACCCAGGGGAGGCCACATGGGCATATAATAAGGAGTTGCTGTAATTCTTGTTTCATTTGCCTGGCTTCCCCCACTGTTTCTATTTGTGCCTCACCTACACAAATTGTAATCCAGCTAACTCCTCCTTCTACTATTCAGTTCACTACACTTAGCAAGCATGCCAGACCTATTTCCAGAACATCTAAATTACCTATAATGTACCTTGATTTTGGCTCAGTCACTCTTTCAACCTTAGGGGGAGACACTTGTTACAGGCAGTTTTGCCTTTTGTTTCCTCCATACACATAAAAATGGGTGTGTGTATATAATTATTATATATATAATATATATACCGGTATATATATATATATATATATATATATATATATATATATATATATATATATATATATATATATATATATATATATATATTATATTAATCTTTGCTATTAATTCACCCTTCACTACAACCCCGTTGAGGAACATTGAAATAATGTGTAGTGATTTGTTATATAAATATAAAAGCTATATACATACAATGGTTTAACGTAATTTTTCCAATACATGCAATGTAATGGCTCAGACGGGGTTGCCTTTCAGTAGTTGGAGTGTACTGTAGTACAATAAAGTCCCGCCACAGCACTGCCCCACTAAGTCATCACAGTGGCTGATGTTGGTATAGTGCTAACCGTGTTGCAGCAAGACTCAACAGAGTCCCCCTGCGGCACTTGCACCTGCAGTATCTGCAACCACACCAGCCTTAACAGTGTTACAAAAAGCAGCACCAAAACAAGACTCTACTGTATATTAGGCAATTGGACTATAGAATAATAAAGTCCTGCCCCAACACTGCTCCAACATGCAAACACTGTTGACGACACAGGTGTGGTGCCAAACAGCGCCCAGGTAAGACTCAGTCCCCTGTGGCACCTATCCGCACCCCATCAGCCTTGGCAGTGCCATACCAAGATAGTGCTAAGAAAAAAACTTTATTGCATAGTAATGGCTGTTGATCCACAAGTCTATTGCCATCCCCCCTATTAGTCGCCTTCTACGACACGCAGTAGGATGCGTGAGGCATATTATTTTTTTCCTCCACCATTAGATGAAGGCCCCCTTACCCCCTGGAGGTAAGAATGTGCTAACATTTTATTTATAGACCCAGCTTTATTATCTTCAGTATTATCAAATGCTTACAGTATGTCAGATAATAGCCACACCCAGCCCCAACCAGCAGATATAGACAATGGGAAGGAAGTACTTGAAAATTCAAATTACTTTTCACTGCTAATTTTGTCAATATATCAAATTTTATTAGAAGTATTCCATTAATCGTTCTGCAATATTGTATGTAGCCATTTGGTATTATTCAAAATGTTCAGATTTGCCAGTTCAAATCCATCAAAACCTCAATCTAACCTCTTCACCGTTTTCCTGATCTGTCAATAATATCTCTAGACAAATACTATTATTTTTATTAATCTCACCACCACACCCCCAATGAAATTAATTAAAGTATATATGATCCACCGGGATTCGAACCCGGGTTATCACACACATATTTTTGCCACCTTAACCATTACACCACCAGGACGGTTAAAGGTTTATGCACACGCCTACGACTTATTATCCATTCTCGAATACTGGATATTAATCTAATCATGTTCATATTCCCAACCGCACTATGGTAGCCTACTGTTTAAGTGAGAGGAAAGAATATTCATGGGGCACAGATCATATAGACCGGCCTCTCGAAGAAATATCCCTAAACCTACTAATAATATTATTTTTATTAATCTCACCACCACACCCCCAATGAAATTAATTAAAGTATATATGATCCACCGGGATTCGAACCCGGGTTATCACACACATATTTTTGCCACCTTAACCATTACACCCTATGTAAGGAAGAACAAAATAAAAGTGTATTTATTGACTCGGATATATTATTCGTTTATAAATACATATATAATGCTATGTTACAGCATCCCGAACAGAAATATCTTATTTCCCATAGCTGCTACCACCGGAAGAGCCACCATACCCTCCGCCCCCACCACCGCCACCACCACGGCCTCCACCACCTCCTGAAGAACCACCGTAGCCACCTCCACCACCACCGCCACGACCGCCGCCGCCACCAACACTAAGGCCACCACCACCTCCTGAAGAACCACCGTAGCCGCTTCCACCACCACCGCCACGACCGCCACTGCCGCCACCAGATGAACCGCCATAACCGCCACCACCTCCACGACCGCCACCGCCACCACCTCCACGACCGCCACCACCGCCGCCAGATGAGCCGCCATAGCCGCCACCGCCACTAGATGAACTGCCACCGCCACCAGACGAGCCGCCATAACCGCCACCACCTCCACGACCACCACCACCGCCGCCAGATGAGCCGCCACCGCCACTAGATGAACCGCCACCGCTGCTAGATGAGCCACCATAACCACCGCCTCCACCACCACCACGACCTCCACCGCCACTACCACCAGAGGAGCCGCCATAACCACCACTGCTGCCACCCCCGCCACCTGAAGAACCACCATAGCCGCTGCTACCTCCACCACCACCACGACCTCCTCCACCACCAGAGGAGCCGCCATACCCACCACCGCCTCCACCACCACCACCACCAGAGGAGCCGCCATAGCCACCACCACCGCTGCTACCACCTCCACCACCACCACCACGGTGGAAGATGTTAAAACTGACTGTGGATGTACCACTTCCACCACCACCTCCACCACCTCTTCCACCGCCGCCATGTCCTCCTCCACCACCACCTCTTCCTCCACCACCACCTCCGCTGCCACCATACCCTCCTCCGCTTCCACCACCTCTTCCGCCTCCACCACCACCGCTGCCACTATATCCTCCTCCACCTCCTCTTCCACCACCTCCGCTGCTGTGGCCTCCTCCGCCGCCACCGCTTCCCCCACCTCCTCCCCCGTAGCCTCCTCCACCAGTACCTCTTCCCCCGCCACCCCCTCCCCCTCCTCTACCCCCACCTCCACCACCGTAGTTCCCGGCGAGGCAGGTGGCCACCAGGAGGGACAACCATAGACACAAAATCAGCGGCCTCTGGAAAATAGAAACACAATATTTAATTAGTATCTGTAATTTGGTTTATTATAGTCCATTTGATTTAAGTGGATGATAAATTGACATGTCTTCCTTTTCATTATTCAGCTAATACGATGATTGTATAGCGAAATATGTTGTCGATTAATGAAACTTGGTATTCGTATGATCCAGAGACATACGGTATTAGTTTCATATATATTTGTATTAAGTATCGACATATCAGCTACTTAGGGACTGAATTTGCCGTCACCTGAAAATACAGACTGTTGTCATATAGCCTACCAATTTATCACATACTATTGATGAAGTCATAGCATTCAAGAGTGCGTATTTAAAGATAACAACAGGTTAATTGCGTTTCATATTAATTTTGTGGAGTTTACCGACTGGAAGGAAACCAAAAATGATCATCGGTTGAAATATATAAGTATGCATAAAACAAACAAGCATCACTATGGTCGCCACAGCATTCATATAGCCACTTGTCCTATAGTTCACCTATAGCCATGTTCTTCAGTCACCCTAATTAAGTTTTATTTTATTTTATTTTATTTTTTTGTTTTATTTTTTGGGGTATTATTTATTTTTATTTTTATTTTATTTTTTTATTTTATTTTTTTTATTTTTGTTTTATTTATTTTTGTTGGGGGGGGTGTTGCTTCTTGTTATATTACGATGGTTATAGCATTAATTATATTTTGTAGGTTGTTTTTCTCTGGACCCTATTCTCCCTCAGATTTAGCCCCACCTAATGGCACGAAAGGTATTTTTAAGTGACAAAGAAATGGGGTGAAAATTCATAAAATTTACAAACTATAAGGGGGAACGTCTTAAAATCTCAACATTAATGGGGCTTAACATGAGGGAGCAGGAAGTCCTTAAAAAAAAAAAAAAAAAAAAAAATCCCACCCTCTTAAAACCCTCTCTAATATACCTTTCCACACTCCTACCTACCAACCTATGGTAACTTTATGTCTGTTATATTGGACATTTTTATGTTCTTATTTTTCTTCTTCAAAGTATGAGGTGATATTAATGCATAAGTTTTGGTTTATTAATGTTACTAAATCTAGCACACTATATACAGTATGTGCCAGATTAGTGATTGAGATACCTGTAGGGCATGTCAACGAATGTAGTGAGTTGCAAGGAGTGTACATTTCGAAAGAGTAGAAATGTTGCGAATATAAATTTTCCAGTGAGACAGAGGCAAGCGATGTACAGCGTGTGAATAGGATCAAAGGTGTATAGTCACGTTTTGAAATCCTATACCGACTCTTTCTTAATCTCTGAAGTAACATGTAACAGTCCTCAGTAGACACACGCAATTTTTGTTCAAATCTTGTTCAAATTTTATGAAAATGGTTTTGAGTGAGGAAAATATAGATGGCATTGGAAGAATAATAATAAACCGTCTTGGTGGTGTAATGGTTAGAGTGCTTACAAATTTGTGTGTCATAACCCAGATTCGAATTTTGGTGGATCACATATATGCTTTCATTAATTTAATTTGAGGTGTTTGGTATTGGGGTGGAATTAATAAAAAATAGAATATGTGCTACAAGGGTCTATGTGGCCCAGCTCGATAAAGACGTATCACCAGACGTATTGAAGACGTAGGGTGTGAATGGTAAAGTTCTGGATGTTTAAGCGGGTCACCGGCTTTTTTTTATGTTTCTCTCCTTTTCTCTCTTTCCGTGGCTTGTTTCCATTCGGCCCCATTCAGCCAATTGTGTTAAGACGTTTATCCCCATCCAGGTGTCGATATCTTCCTGGCGAGCGAAAGCGAGCTAGCATTGTATGGAGAACTCCGGCTTCACTGGAGACATTTTTCTATCGAAAAATGTACAAATTTAGCTTGCTGTCAAAACAAATATATATATATGCTGGCTCGCTACCGCTCGCCAGGAAAATATTGACACCTGGATGGGGATAAGCGTCTAAAAACAGTAGGCTGAATGGGGCCGAATAAATACAAGCCAAAAAAAGATTGAAAGAAAGAGAAAAAAGGCGAGGTGGGCTCCCTTAAAAGTGTTGTTTGATGCTTGGTAGTGCAATACCAAGGAGTACAAATGGACGCAAACAGCAACAGTTAACTATTACTTACAAACCTGTTCGCTTTTAAGTTAAATGAGAGGTAGCACATAATTATATAGTGTGTGCATGACTCATTTCACTAATAACTAGTGTATTTTTTTTTCTTATAGTAAAGTAAGACCTGCATAATCATACTAAGTTTTGGAATTGAGTAAATTATGTTCGTTCAGTAGGAAGCTCTCGAAAATTAAAGAAATTTAATTTAGAAAGGTGCGGTTGAATTATAGTGATGCCATGATTAACTACATGTATAATTATACATTTTTTTTTTTTTTTTTTTTTTAGCTTAGCATGGACATCAAGAAATCTACCGACTGAAGGTGGTGAATTATGGTATATCTTTATAAAGTCACCGTTTGCTACCGAGTGAGAGTTCTTACCATGATGAGTGTGAGAGACCCAAGTGACTGGATGCTGAGCTATGAGTGTGTCAGTCTTTTATACCAGTCAGCCCACCAGTCTCTCCCTCCCTCCCTCTCTCTCTCACCTCCCTTCTCACTCTCCATAGCTCCCCTCATGTGTATGTGTGTTACAGGTGTGTGTGTGTGTGTGTGTGTGTGTGTGTGTGTGTGTGTGTGTGTGTATACACTTGCCCACATAAGTTCTGTTCCTCGTTGTGGTCTTATGTATGAAAGTAAAATTAGTATGAATGAAATACGAGTGTGGTTTCTTTTTAATTGGTGTGTTGGTGATAATATGAATTATCAGTTGACTAATCAGATAATTTACCCTCAACATAAGAAACTACACTCGTGATTCAATCAGGCACAGTATATTTCAACGTATAAGATTACGTTAAGGAACAGAACTTATGTGGGCAATTGTACGTGTGTGTGGTATGTGTGTGATATGTTTTCTACCAATCAGTCCAATAGTGTTTTCCACCCTCTCACTGTCTGTTTTCATCTCTCTCTCTCTCTCTCTATATATATATATATATATATATATATATATATATATATATATATATATATATATCTCTTTATAATATCTCTGTTAATGGAATGGTTCCTTGTATGTATTTGGACAACTAGTTATCCTACGAACATGGCTAGAATCCCAGTGTATCTAGAGAAAATACTGCTAAGTCAACACATTATGTAGGCTACCTATGTTCAGTACTTCAGTATAATTCCACTGCCATGCCATAACAAATATCCTTGGTGTTGTCATTAGATTGGTAACGTGTGGGCATTGTAACCCCTTTAGCACGAGAATGTATGTTAACCATCTATTCTGGCTAAAAGTAGACGATTTTACATAGTTTAAGAAGAGCCCATGTTATTCAGAGGGTTTATTGAGATCATATTTACACCTTTCAATCTTAGAGGTAGATTGTAAGCCAAAGAATATAGTCCAATGGTAACCAGAATATGATGAAAATTACGTCATCGTGGTGAAGGGGTCAAAAGCTAACCATACAAACCTTTGCCTCCAGACATATTTCTGTTAGCATGTGTGACATTGTGGACCTTTTGCAAGAAATTATGGTAGTGAAGAGGATCCTGTAGAGTCATCTACCTGATTCACGAGTCATCGAATATTAAGGGGGGTGGGCGTATTTATTTGCTCATATATATTTATTTGTTTGTACTGTTATTTGATTTAGTTTCCTCGCTATCGCTCACCAGGAACAAAAATCGACACCTAAATGACACGAAAATATTTAATATTGACAAATAAATTGGGCAAAATGTCTTAATATCACCAAACTAATGAGCAAAACGTCATTTAATCTGAAAAATAATGGGGCTAAACATGAGGCAGAAGGGGGACCAGAAACACGACCGATCTCTTCTGAAGGCTGGCCGGGGCAGTGTCTGAAGGGAGGAAATATTGGCAATTGATTAGAGTTAATGAGTTTTCACATATATTAATGTCATAGGAGACGAAAGTGAATGATAATAACATGCACAGCAAGTACATAACACACTAGGTATCTAATGGAGAGAGGTAATTTATTCAAATATTCCAAGTTTCCCTCGTCACCTCTCCCCCTATCACGTCTTAACTCATTCCAGCGGCTGACTATTTCACAATATGTACTAAGTTGATGATGGCAAGCCGACAGGATGTCCGTTAAACTACGCTCTGTTAAAACTACTGAAGCTCCCTAGAAGTCCTCATCTCATCGCTATGCCAGGGGATATTCCTACGCTCCATGCAGCCAGGTTCCAATCACGGTCCAACATCTTGGGCTCCACTGTCCACGGATTTCCGCTGCTCATCTTTCCTATCATCCCTCCTTCTTTAATTCAGGAACTGAAACATTATAATTTGTTAAAGGTAAAAGGGTTTCCTGTGATATGGGCCACTCTTAATTATAGATTTCCTTATCTTCGTCTATCTATCTATCTAATGCCTGACGCCGTGATCCCCGAAGGGGTGGCCACGAACAAACCGCCCCCAGTCAGTCGACGCCCCTCCTCCCAACCAGCACCGCCTTCATCTATATACTTCCTCACTCCATCCTTCCACCTCTCTTTCGGTCTAACTCTCCCGCTCTGTCCTTCCACCTCACTCTCGTACACACTCTTTGTCATTCTCTCGCTTCCCATACGTTCTATATGGCCGAACCATCTCAAGGTGTTCCTTCTCACACTTTCCAGCACATGTACCTCCACACCACACCTTCTTATTTCCTCATTCGTCTGTCTATCGCTCCATGTAACTCCGACAACACTTCTCAAGTAACTCATTTCCACCCCTCTCACTCTTGGTCTGAGTCTCTTCTCAAACGTCCATGCTTTGCTTCCGTAAGTCAGTGTCGGGATTATCACACTGTCATGCAAGAATTTCTTCACTTCCATACTGACCACCCTATTTCTTATTACTGCTTTCAGTGTTCCTACAACCCTCTTCCCCTGTTGCACCCTCTCCCGCACTTCTTCATCCATAGTCCCATCTTTACCCAACACACTGCCCAGATACTTAAATGAGCTGACAATCTCCATAGCCTGACCGTTCAACTTCACCTCACACTCTGTGGCTTCACCCCTTTCGAAGACCATAACCTTGCTCTTCCCTGCATTTACCTTCATATTCCGTTTTTCGCACACTGTTCCAAGCACATTTACCAGACCATGCAACTCCCATTCATTATCGCTCATCAGAACTGTATCATCAGCAAACAGCAGTACAGACAGCTTCCACTCATTTCCCTCCCTTATTAGTGATACACCAACATCCACTGCACTTCCTTGTATTTTTTTCAAGACTCCATCCATATATACAGTAAACAACCACGGGGACATCACACACCCCTGTTTCAACCCAACATTCAGGTCAAAGAACTCGCTCTGCTCATTCTCCACACGTACTGCCGCCTTTTCTCTTCACTGCTTTCAGCAACTTGCCATCTACTCTGTATATTCTAAGTACATTCCACTTACCTTCTCTATCCACTCTGTCATAGGCCTTCTCCAAGTCCATAAAGGCAACATACACCTTTTGTTGCTTCTCCAGATATTTCTCCACAACACAATTCAGGGTAAAAATCTGATCTACACATACTCTTCCCTTCCTAAAACCTCCCTGCTCGTCACCTATCCATTTCTCCATTCTCACTCTCACTCTCTCAATCACTACCCTACTGTACACCTTCCCTACTACGCTTAGAAGACATTTTCCTCGGTGGTTACCACACACTCCTCTTTGCCCTTTACCCTTATATAGGGGGACTATTATGCCTGTCTTCCAGTCATCAGGTGCACTCCCCTTCTCCCATGCTAGTGTGCACATTTTCCATACCCATTCGTTCACTATCTCACCACCATACCACAACATTTCCCCACACACTCCATCTGTTCCTGGTGCTTTCCCCCAATTTACTCTTTTCATGGCTTCCCACACTTCTGACCTCCTGATCCCCACCTCCTCCTCCACTACTTCTTTTCTTCTCCCTCCCATACCCCATCCAACTATGTTTGCTTGCGCTTCATTCCTTACATTTAGCAACTCGTTGAAGTGCTCTCTCCATCTTTCGACTCTCTCTTGCTTCTCGGCTAGCATTCTCCCATTCTTATCTTTCACACCCTTACTGTTTCCCTTGCTACCTTCCCAAACTTTCTTAGTGTAGTGGGTTAATATGACTGCCAAAATGATGGTTTATGTAAATTATATATAATCAATATATATATGAAAAAAAGGCAAAAAAAGCAAACCGAGTTTGTTTGTGGTGTTATAAATATTTAAGATAATGTACTGCTGCATCAGATAACTCAATCGAAATGTACTGCAACACTTGTGTTGCATTTATCTCTGCAAATTTTTGCGTAAATACCATTTAAGAAATTAAGTGTTTTATTATGTTAATATACATATTTAATCTACTCGTTTGATATTAGAACCATATATATCCAATACGTTATTCAATACATCTCAATTACTTAGTTATATTGGTTAACAATATATATATATATATATATATATATATACAGTATATGTATATACAGTATATATATATATATATATATATATATATATATATATATATATATATTTATATAATATATATATATATATATATAATATATATATATATATATATAGTATGTATGTATATATTTCTTCATACCTAATCGATAAATCAAATAGTGCATGATAAAAGTCTAATGTCAGCAGGCCTTTAAACTACTCTGGTATATTTATTATACAGAAGAGTCCAGTTATTTATCTCTAAACCTATATATAGTGCGTAGTATATATTTTGCAGATTCCTGTCTTGACGCTTTTGGCAATTAGGAAAATCAATATTCGTAATGTATCATTCTTTTTTATTCTTGCAGTACAAACTCCAACATTTTCGGGAGCGTTGTTGCTGAAGGAGTGCCTAATTATCTATTGGGGAGATAGTAGGCACCATTCGAGCCGGGCAGTACCCAGGGGAGGCTACATAGGCATATTGATAAGGAGTTGCTGGAACTCCTGTTTCATTTACCTGGCTTAATCCACTGTTTCTATTTGTGCATCACCTACACATATAGCAATCCAGCTAACTCTGACAAACCTCTCCTCCTCCTATTAATTTCACTACACTTAGCGAGCACGCCAGACCTATTTCCAGAACATCTAAATTTCCTATAATGTAGCTTGATTTTGGCTCTACCACTCTTTCAACCTTAGGGGGAGACACTTGTTATAAGTAGCTTTTCCTTTTGTCTCCTCTATACACATAGGCATTTTTTCTTTTATTTAATCATTATATAAATCTTCGTTATTTATTCAACCTTCACAACAAGCCCTTTGAGGAGCATTGTAATAATGTGTAGCCTAGTGATTTATATAATTATAAAAGCTATATAAGAAAGTGATAGCATTTTATTTTATAGACCCAGCTTTATTATCTTCAGAATTATCAAATGCTTACAGTATGTCAGATAACAGCCACACCCAGCCCCAACCAGCAGATATAGACAATGGGAAGGAAGTAGTTGAAGATTCAAATTACTTTTCACTGCTAATTTTGTCAATATATCAAATTGTATTAGAACCATTCCATTAATCGTTCTGCAATATTGTAATTAGCCATTTGGTATTATTCAAAATGTTCAGGTTTGCCAGTTCAAATCCATCAAAACCTCAATCTAACCTCTTCACCTTTTCCCTGATCTGTCAATAATATCTCTAGACAAATACTATGTAAGGAAGAACAAAATAAAAGTGTATTTATTGACTCTAATTTATTATTCGTTTATAAATACATATATAATGCTATATTACAGCATCCTGAACAGGAATTCTTATTTCCCATAGCTGCTACCACCGGAAGAGCCACCATACCCTCCGCCCCCACCACCGCCACCACCACGGCCTCCACCACCTCCTGAAGAACCACCGTAGCCACCTCCACCACGACCGCCGCCGCCACCACCACTATGGCCACCACCACCTCCTGAAGAACCACTGTAGCCGCCTCCACCACCACCGCCACGACCGCCACCACACGAACCGCCACCACCGCCGCCAGATGAACCGCCATAGCCGCCACCGCACCACCTCCACGACCGCCACCACCGCCGCCAGATGAACCGCCATAGCCGCCGCCTCCACCTCCACGACCGCCACCGCCGCCGCCAGATGAGCCGCCATAGCCGCCACCGCCACTAGATGAACCGCCACCGCCGCCAGACGAGCCTCCATAACCGCCACCACCTCCACGACCGCCACCACCGCCACCAGTTGAGCCGCCATAGCCGCCAACGCCGCTAGATGAACCACCACCGCCGCCAGACGAGCCACCATAACCACCGCCTCCACCACCACTGCCTCCACCACCACCACGACCTCCACCGCCACTACCACCAGAGGAGCCGCCATAACCACCACTGCTGCCACCCCCGCCACCTGAAGAACCACCATAGCCGCTGCTACCTCCACCACCACCACGACCACCTCCACCACCAGAGGAGCCGCCACCGTCCGCCACCGCCTCCACCTCCAACCACGCCTCCACCACCAGCAGAGGAGCCGCCGCTTCCCCCACCTCCTCCCCCGTAGCCTCCTCCACCAGTACCTCTTCCCCCGCCACCCCCTCCCCCTCCTCTACCCCCACCTCCACCACCGTAGTTCCCGGCGAGGCAGGTGGCCACCAGGAGGGACAACCATAGACACAAAATCAGCGGCCTCTGGAAAATAGAAACACAATATTTAATTAGTATCTGTAATTTGGTTTATTATAGTCCATTTGATTTAAGTGGATGATAAATTGACATGTCTTCCTTTTCATTATTCAGCTATTACGATGATTGTATAGCGAAATATGTTGTCGATTAATGAAACTTGGTATTCGTATGATCCAGAGACATACGGTATTAGTTTCATATATATTTGTACTAAGTATCGACATATCAGCTACTTAGGGACTGAATTTGCCGTCACCTGAAAATACACTGTTGTCATATAGCCTACCAATTTATCACATACTGTTGATGAAGTCATAGCATTCAAGAGTGCGTATTTAAAGACAACAACAGGTTAATTGCGTTTCATATTAATTTTGTGGAGTTTACCGACTGGAAGAAAACCAAAAATGATCATCGGTTGAAATATATAAGTATGCATAAAACAAACAAGCATCACTATGGTCGCCACAGCATTCATATAGCCACTTGTCCTATAGTTCACCTATAGCCATGTTCTTCAGTCACCCTAATCAAGTTTTATTTTATTTTATTTTTATTTTTTTGTTTTATTTTTTTGGGTATTATTTATTTTTATTTTTATTTTATTTTTTTATTTTTTTGGGGGGTGTTGCTTCTTGTTATATTACGATGGTTATAGCATTAATTATATTTTGTAGGTTGTTTTTCTCTGGATCCTATTCTCCCTCAGATTTAGCCCCACCTAATGGCATGAAAGGTATTTTTAAGTGACAAAGAAATTGGGTGAAAATTCATAAAATTGACAAACTATAAGGGGGAACGTCTTAAAATCTCAACATTAATGGGGCTTAACATGAGGGAGGAGGAAGTCCTTAACAAAATTAAAATCTCAACATTAATGGGGCTTAACATGAGGGAGCAGGAAGTCCTTAAAAAAAAAAAAAAAAATCTAATATACCTTTCCACACTCCTACCTACCAGCCTATGGTAACTTTAGTTCTGTTATATATATATATATATTTTTTTTTTTCAAAGTATGAGGTGATATTAATGCATAAGTTTTGGTTTATTAATGTTACTAAATCAAGCACACTATATACAGTAGTGCCAGATTAGTGATTGAGATACCTGTAGGGCATGTCAACGAATGTAGTGAGTTGCAAGGAGGGTGCATTTCGAAAGAGTAGAAATGTTGCAAATATAAATTTTCCAGTGAGACAGAGGCAAGCGATGTACAGCGTGTGAATAGGATCAAAGGTGTATAGTCATGTTTTGAAATCCTATACTGACTTTCTTAATCTCTGAAGTAACATGTAACAGTCCTCAGTAGACACACGCAATTTTTGTTCAAATCTTGTTCAAATTTTATGAAAATGGTTTTGAGTGAGGAAAATATAGATGGCATTGTGAAGTTGGAAGAATAATAATAAACCGTCTTGGTGGTGTAATGGTTAGAGTGCTTACAAATTTGTGTGTGATAACCCAGATTCAAATTTTGGTGGATCACATATATGCTTTCATTAATTTAATTTGAGGTGTTTAGTATTGGGGTGGAATTAATAAAAAATATAATATGTGCTAAAAAGGTCTATGTGGCCAAGCTCGATAAAAAAACGTATCATCAGACGTATTGAAGACGTAGGGTGTGAATGGTAAAGTTCTGGATGTTTAAGGGGGTCACCGGCTTTTTTTTATGTTTCTCTCCTTTTCTCTCTTTCCCTGGCTTGTTTCCATTCGGCCCCATTCAGCCAACTGTTTTAAGACGTTTATCCCCATCCAGGTGTCGATATCTTCCTGGTAAGCGAAAGCGAGCCAGCATTGTATGGAGAAATCCGGCTTCACTGGAGACATTTTTCTATCGAAAAATGTACAAATTTAGCTTGCTGTCAAAACAAAAATATACATATGCTGGCTCGCTACCGCTCGCCAGGTAAATATTGACACCTGGATGGGGGTATGCGTCTTAAAACAGTAAGCTGAATGGGGCCGAATAGATACACGCCAAAAAAAGAATGAGAGAAAGAGAAAAAAGGCGAGGTGGGTTTCCTTAAAAGTGTTGTTTGATGCTTGGTAGTGCAATACCAAGGAGTACAAATGGACGCAAACAGCAACAGATAAACTATTACTTACAAACCTGTTCGCTTTTAAGTTAAATGAGAGGTAGCACATAATTATATAGTGTGTGCTTGACTCATTTCACTAATAACTTGTGTAATTAAAAAAATAAATAGTAAAGTAAAACCTGAATAATCATACTAAGTTTTGGAATTGAGTAAATTATGTTCGTTCAGTAGGAAGCTCTCGAAAATTAAAGAAATTCAATTTAGAAAGGTGTGTTTGAATTATAGTGATGCCATGATTAACTACATGATAATTGTATAATTATACAGTATTTTTTTTTTAGCTTAGCATGGACATCAAGAAATCTACCGACTGAAGGTGGTGAATTATGGTATATCTTTATAAAGTCACCGTTGGCTACCGAGTGAGAGTTCTTACCATGATGAGAGTGAGAGACCCAAGTGACTGGATGCTGAGCTATGAGTGTGTCAGTCTTTTATACCAGTCAGCCCACCAGTCTCTCCCTCCCTCCCACCCTCTCTCACCTCCCTTCTCACTCCCCATAGGAGCGCTCCGCTCATGTGTATGTGTGTTACAGGCGTGTGTGTGTGTGTGTGTGTGTGTGTGTGTGTGTGTGTGTGTATATACACTTGCCCACATAAGTTCTGTTCCTCGTTGTGGTCTTATGTATGAAAGTAAAATTAGTATGAATGAAATACGAGTGTGGTTTCTTTTTAATTGGTGTGTTGATGATAATATGAATTATCAGTTGACTAATCAGATAATTTACCCTCAACATAAGAAACTACACTCGTGATTCAATCAGGCACAGTATATTTCAACGTATAAGATTACGTTAAGGAACAGAACTTATGTGGGTAATTGTACGTGTGTGTGGTATGTGTGTGATATGTTTTCTACCAATCAGTCCAATAGTGTTTTCCACCCTCTCACTGTCTGTTTTCATCTCTCTCTCTCTCTCTCTCTCTCTCTCTCTCTCTCTCTCTCTCTCTCTCTCTCTCTCTCTCTCTCTCTATATATATATATATATATATATATATATATATATATATATATATATATATCTTTATAATATCTCTGCTAATGGAATGGTTCCTTGTATGTATTTGGACAACTAGTTATCCTACGAACATGGCTAGAATCCCAGTGTATCTAGAGAAAATACTGCTAAGTCAACACATTATGTAGGCTACCTATGTTCAGTACTTCAGTATAATTCCACTGCCATGTCATAACAAATATCCTTGGTGTTGTCATTAGACTGGTAACGTGTCGGCATTGTAACCCCTTTAGCACGATAATGTATGTTAACCATCTATTCTGGCTAAAAGTAGACGATTTTACATAGTTTAAGAAGTGCCCATGTTATTCAGAGGGTTTATTGAGATCATATTTACACCTTTCAATCTTAGAGGTAGATTGTAAGCCAAAGAATATAGTCCAATGGTAACCAGAATATGATGAAAATTACGTCATCGTGGTGAAGGGGTCAAAAGCTAACCATAGAAACCTTTGCCTCGAGACATATTTCTGTTAGCATGTGTGACATTGTGGACCTTTTGCAAGAAATTATGGTAGTGAAGAGGATCGTGTAGATTCATCTACCTGATTCACGAGTCATCGAATATTAAGGGGGGTGGGCGTATTTATTTGCTCATATATATATATTTGTTTGTACTGTTATTTGTTTTAGTTTCCTAGCTATCGCTCACCAGGAACAAAAATCGACACCTAAATGACACGAAAATATTTAATATTGACAAATAAATTGGGCAAAATGTCTTAATATCACCAAACTAATGAGCCGAACGTCATTTAATCTGAAAAATAGTGGGGCTAAACATGAGGCAGAAGGGGGACCAGAAAAACGACCCATCTCTTCTTAAGGCTGGCCGGGGCAGTGTCTGAAGGGAGGAAATATTGGCAATTGATTAGAGTTAATGAGTTTTCACATAATTATGTCATAGGAGACGAAAGTGAATGATAATAACATGCACAGCAAGTACATAACACACTAGGTATCTAATGGAGAGAGGTAATTTATTCTAATATTCAAAGTTTCCCTCGTCACCTCTCCCCCCATCACGTCTTAACCCATTCCAGCGGCTGACTATTTCACAATATGTACTAAGTTGATGATGGCAAGCCGATAGGATGTCCGTTAAACTACGCTCTGTTAAAACTACTGAAGCTCCCTAGAAGTCCTCATCTCATCGCTATGCCAGGGGATATTCCTACGCTCCATGCAGCCAGGTTCCAATCACGGTCCACCATCTTGGCCTCCACTGTCCCCGGATTTCCGCTGCTCATCTTTCCTATCATCCCTCCTTCTTTAATTCAGGAACTGAAACATTATAATTTGCTAAAAGTTAAAAGGGTTTCCTGTGATATGGGCCACTCTTGATTATAGATTTCCTTATCTTAGTCTATCTATCTATCTAATGCCTGACGCCGTGATCCCCGAAGGGGTGGCCACGAACAAACCGCCCCCATGCACCTCTGTCCCCAGTCAGTCGACGCCCCTCCTCCCAACCAGCACCGCCTTCATCCATATACTTCCTCACTCCATCCTTCCACCTCTCTTTCGGTCTAACTCTCCCTCTCTGTCCTTCCACCTCGCTCTCGTACACACTCTTAGTCATTCTCTCGCTTCCCATACGTTCTATATGGCCGAACCATCTCAAGGTGTTCCTTCTCACACTTTCCAGCACATGTACCTCCACACCACACCTCCTTCTTATTTCCTCATTCGTCTGTCTATCCCTCCATGTAACTCCGACAACACTTCTCAAGTAACTCATTTCCACCCCTCTCACTCTTGGTCTGAGTCTCTTCTCAAACGTCCATGCTTTGCTTCCATAAGTCAGTGTCGGGATTATCACACTGTCATGCAAGAATTTCTTCACTTCCATACTGACCACCCTATTTCTTGTTACTGCTTTCAGCGTTCCTACAACCCTCTTCCCCTGTTGCACCCTCTCCCGCACTTCTTCATCCATAGTCCCATCTTTACCCAACACACTGCCCAGATACTTAAATGAGCTGACAATCTCCATAGCCTGACCGTTCAACTTCACCTCACACTCTGTGGCTTCACCCCTTTCGAAGACCATAACCTTGCTTTTCCCTGCATTTACCTTCATATTCCGTTTTTCGCACACTGTTCCAAACACATTTACCAGACCATGCAACTCCCATTCATTATCGCTCATCAGAACTGTATCATCAGCAAACAGCAGTACAGACAGCTTCCACTCATTTTCCTCCCTTATTAGGGATACACCAACATCCACTGCTCTTCCTTGTATTTCTTTCAAGACTCCATCCATATATACAGTAAACAACCACGGGGACATCACACACCCCTGTTTCAACCCAACATTCAGGTCAAAGAACTCGCTCTGCTCATTCTCCACACGTACTGCCGCCTTTGCTCTTCATTGCTTTCAGCAACTTGCCATCTACTCTGTATATTCTAAGTACTTTCCACATACCTTCTCTATCCACTCTGTCATAGGCCTTCTCCAAGTCCATAAAGGCAACATACACCTTTTGTTGCTTCTCCAGATATTTCTCCACAACACAATTCAGGGTAAAAATCTGATCTACACATCCTCTTCCCTTCCTAAAACCTCCCTGCTCGTCACCTATCCATTACTCCATTCTCACTCTCACTCTCTCAATCACTACCCTACTGTACACCTTCCCTACTACGCTTAGAAGACATATTCCTCGGTGGTTACCACACACTCCTCTTTGCCCTTTACCCTTATTTAGGGGGACTATTATGTCTGTCTTCCAGTCATCAGGTGCACTCCCCTTCTCCCATGCTAGTTTGCACATTTTCCATACCCATTCGATCACTATCTCACCACCATACCTCAACATTTCCCCACACACTCCATCTGTTCCTGGTGCTTTCCCCCAATTTACTCTTTTCATGGCTTCCCACACTTCTGACCTCCTGATCCCCACCTCCTCCTCCACTACTTCTTTTCTTCTCCCTCCCATACCCCATCCAACTATGTTTGCTGGCGCTTCATTCCTTACATTTAGCAACTCGTTGAAGTGCTCTCTCCATCTTTCGACTCTCTCTTGCTTCTCGGCTAGCATTCTCCCATTCTTATCTTTCACACCCTTACTGTTTCCCTTGCTACCTTCCCTAACTTTCTTAGTGTAGGGGGTTAATATGACTGCCAAAATGATGGCTTATATAACTTATATATAATCAATATATATATGATAAAAAGGCAAAAAAAGCAAACCGAGTTTGTTTGTGGTGTTATAAATATTTAAGATAATGTACTGCTGCATCAGATAACTCAATCGAAATGTACTGCAACACTTTTGTTGCATTTATCTCTGCAAATTGTTGTGTAAATACCATTAAAGAAATTAGGGTTTTATTATGTTAATATACATATTTAATCTACTCGTTTTGATATTAGAACCATATATATCCACTACGTTATTCAATGCATCTCAATTACTTAGTTATATTGGTTAACTATAACAGTATATATATATATATATATATATATATATATATATATATATATATATATATATATATACTGTATATATAATATAATATATATATATATATATATATATATATATATATATATATATATATAGTATGTATGTATATATTTCTTCATAGCTAATCGATAAATCAAATAGTGCATGATAAAAGTCTAATGTCAGCAGGCCTTTAAACTTCTCTGATATTTTATATACAGAAGAGTCCAGTTATTTATCTCTAAACCTATAATTATAGTGCGTAGTATATATTTTGCAGATTACTGTCTTGACGCTTCTGGCAATTAGGAAAATCAATATTCATAATGTATCATTCTTTTATATTCTTGCAGTACAAACTCCAACATTTTCGAGAGCGTTGTTGCTGAAGGAGTGCGTATAGTTATCTATTGGGGAGATAGTAGGCACCATTCGAGCTGGGCAGTACCCAGGGGAGGCTACATAGGCATATTGATAAGGAGTTGCTGGAACACCTGTTTCATTTACCTGGCTTAATCCACTGTTTCTATTTGTGCATCACCTACACATATAGTAATCCAGCTAACTCTGACAAACCTCTCCTCCTATTAATTTCACTACACTTAGCGAGCACGCCAGACCTATTTCCAGAACATCTAAATGTCCTATAATGTAGCTTGATTTTGGCTCTACCACTCTTTCAACCTTAGGAGGGAGACACTTGTTATAAGTAGCTTTTCCTTTTGTCTCCTCCATACACATAGGCTTTTTTTTTTTGTATTTAATCATTATATAAATCTTCGTTATTTATTCAACCTTCACAACAAGCCCTTTGAGGAGCATTGTAATAATGTGTAGCCTAGTGATTTATATAATTATAAAAGCTATATAAGAAAGTGATAACATTTTATTTTATAGACCCAGCTTTATTATCTTCAGTATTATCAAATGCTTACAGTATGTCAGATAACATCCACACCCAGCCCCAACCAGCAGATATAGACAATGGGAAGGAAGTAGTTGAAGTTTCAAATTACTTTTCACTGCTAATTTTGTCAATATATCAAATTGTATTAGAACCATTCCATTAATCGTTCTGCAATATTGTAATTAGCCATTTGGTATTATTCAAAATGTTCAGGTTTGCCAGTTCAAATCCATCAAAACCTCAATCTAACCTCTTCACCGTTTCCCTGATCTGTCAATAATATCTCTAGACAAATACTATGTAAGGAAGAACAAAATAAAAGTGTATTTATTGACTCTAATTTATTATTCGTTTATAAATACATATATAATGCTATATTACAGAATCCCGAACAGGAATTCTTATTTCCCATAGCTGCTACCACCGGAAGAGCCACCATACCCTCCGCCCCCACCACCGCCACCACCACGGCCTCCACCACCTCCTGAAGAACCACCGTAGCCACCTCCACCACGACCGCTGCCGCCACCACCATTATGGCCACCACCACCTCCTGAAGAACCACTGTAGCCGCCTCCACCACCACCGCCACGACCGCCACCGCCGCCACCAGATGAACCGCCATAACCGCCACCACCTCCACGACCGCCACCACCGCCGCCAGATGAACCGCCATAGCCGCCGCCTCCACCTCCACCTCCACGACCGCCACCACCGCCGCCAGATGAGCCGCCATAGCCGCCACCGCCACTAGATGAACCGCCACTGCCACCAGACGAGCCGCCATAACCGCCACCACCTCCACGACCGCCACCAGATGAGCCGCCATAGCCGCCACCGCCGCTAGATGAACCACCACCGCCGCCAGACGAGCCACCATAACCACCGCCTCCACCACCACTGCCTCCACCACCACCACGACCTCCACCGCCACTACCACCAGAGGAGCCGCCATAACCACCACTGCTGCCACCCCCGCCACCTGAAGAACCACCATAGCCGCTGCTACCTCCACCACCACCACGACCACCTCCACCACCAGAGGAGCCGCCATACCCGCCACCGCCTCCACCTCCACGACCGCCTCCACCACCACCAGAGGAGCCGCCGCTTCCCCCACCTCCTCCCCCGTAGCCTCCTCCACCAGTACCTCTTCCCCCGCCACCCCCTCCCCCTCCTCTACCCCCACCTCCACCACCGTAGTTCCCGGCGAGGCAGGTGGCCACCAGGAGGGACAACCATAGACACAAAATCAGCGGCCTCTGGAAAATAGAAACACAATATTTAATTAGTATCTGTAATTTGGTTTATTATAGTCCATTTGATTTAAGTGGATGATAAATTGACATGTCTTTCTTTTCATTATTCAGCTATTACGAAGATTGTATAGCGAAATATTTTGTCGATTAATGAAACTTGGTATTCGTATGATCCAGAGACATACGGTATTAGTTTCATATATATTTGTACTAAGTATCGACATATCAGCTACTTAGGGACTGAATTTGCCGTCATCTGAAAATACAGACTGTTGTCATATAGCCTACCAATTTATCACATACTGTTGATGAAGTCATAGCATTCAAGAGTGCGTATTTAAAGATAACAACAGGTTAATTGCGTTTCATATTAATTTTGTGGAGTTTACCGACTGGAAGAAAACCAAAAATGATAATTGGTTGAAATATATAAGTATGCATAAAACAAACAAGCATCACTATGGTCGCCACAGCATTCATATAGCCACTTGTCCTATAGTTCACCTATAGCCATGTGCTTCAGTCACCCTAATCAAGTTTTATTTTATTTTATTTATATATATATATTTTTTTTTAGGTATTTATTTATTTATATTTATTTTATTTATTTATTTTTTTGGGGGGTGTTGCTTCTTGTTATATTACGATGGTTATAGCATTGATTATATTTTGTAGGTTGTTTTTCTCTGCACCCTATTCTCCCTCAGATTTAGCCCCACCTAATGGCACGAAAGGTATTTTTAAGTGACAAAGACATGGGGTGAAAATTCATAAAATTGACAAACTATAAAGGGGAACGTCTTAAAATCTCAACATTAATGGGGCTTAAACATGAGGGAGCAGGAAGTCCTTAAAAAAAAAAAAAAAACACACAAAAAAAAAAAAAAAAAAAAAAAATCTCTAATATACTTTTCCACACTCCTACCTACCAACCTATGGTAAGTTTAGGTCTGTTATATTGGATTTTTTATTTTTTATTTTTTTTTCAAAGTATGAGGTGATATTAATGCATAAGTTTTGGTTTATTAATGTTACTAAATCTAGCACACTATATACAGTAGCGCCAGATTAGTGATTGAGATACCTGTAGGGCATGTTAACGAATGTAGTGAGTTGCAAGGAGGGTGCATTTCGAAAGACTAGAAATATTGCGAATATAAATTTTCCAGTGAGACAGAGGCAAGCGATGTACAGCGTGTGAATAGGATCAAAGGTGTACAGTATAGTCAAGTTTTGAAATCCTATACTGACTCTTTCTTAGTCTCTGAAGTAACATGTAACAGTCCTCAGTAGACACACGCAATTTTTATTCAAATCTTGTTCAAATTTTTTGAAAAAGGTTTTGAGTAAGGAAAATATAGATGGCATTGTGAAGTTGGAAGAATAATAATAAACCGTCTTGGTGGTGTAATGGTTAGAGTGCTTACAAATCTGTGTGTGATAACCCAGATTCGAATTTTGGTGGATCACATATATGCTTTCATTAATTTAATTTGAGGTGTTTGGTATTGGGGTGGAATTAATAAAAAAATAGAATATGTGCTAAAAAGGTCTATGTGGCCCAGCTCGATAAAAAACGTATCATCAGACGTATTGAAGACGTAGGGTGTGAATGGTAAAGTTCTGGATGTTTAAGGGGGTCACCGGCTTTTTTTTTATGTTTCTCTCCTTTTCTCTCTTTCCCTGGCTTGTTTCCATTCGGCCCCATTCAGCCAACTGTTTTAAGACGTTTATCCCCATCCAGGTGTCGATATCTTCCTGGCGAGCGAAAGCGAGCCAGCATTGTATGGAGAAATCCGGCTTCACTGGAGACATTTTTCTATCGAAAAATGTACAAATTTAGCTTGCTGTTAAAACAAAAATATATATATGCTGGCTCGCTACCGCTCGCCAGGAAAATATTGACACCTGGATGGGGGTAAACGTCTTAAAACAGTAGGCTGAATGGGGCCGAATAGATACAAGCCAAAAAAAGAATGAGAGAAAGAGAAAAAAGGCGAGGTGGGCTCCCTTAAAAGTGTTGTTTGATGCTTGGTAGTGCAATACCAAGGAGTACAAATGGACGCAAACAGCAACAGATAAACTATTACTTACGAACCTATTCGCTTTTAAGTTAAATGAGAGGTAGCACATAATTATATAGTGTGTGCATGACTCATTTCACTAATAACTAGTGTAATTAAAAAAAATTATAGTAAAGTCAAACCTGAATAATCATACCAATTTTTGGAATTGAGTAAATTATGTTCGTTCTCGAAAATTAAAGAAATTCAATTTAGAAAGGTGCGGTTGAATTATAGTGATGCCATGATTAACTACATGGTTAATTATACAGTATACTTTTTTATTTTTTTTTATTTAAGCTTAGCATGGACATAAGAAATCTACCGACTGAAGGTGGTAAATTATCTTTATAAAGTCACCGTTGGCTACCGAGTGAGAGTTCTTACCATGATGAGAGTGAGAGACCCAAGTGACTGGATGGTGAGCTGTATGTGTGTCAGTCTTTTATACCAGTCAGCCCAGCAGTCTCTCCCTCCCTCCCACCCTCTCTCACCTCCCTTCTCACTCCCCATAGCTCCGCTCATGTGTATGTGTGTTACAGGCGTGTGTGTGTGTGTGTGTTCGTGTGTGTGTCTGTGTGTGTGTGTGTGTGTGTGTGTGTATACACTTGCCCACATAAGTTCTGTTCCTCGTTGTGGTCTTATGTATGAAAGTAAAATTAGTATGAATGAAATACGAGTGTGGTTTCTTTTTAATTGGTGTGTTGGTGATAATATGAATTATCAGTTGACTAATCAGATAATTTACCCTCAACATAAGAAACTACACTCGTGATTCAATCAGGCACAGTATATTTCAACGTATAAGATTACGTTAAGGAACAGAACTTATGTGGGCAATTGTACGTGTGTGTGGTATGTGTGTGATATGTTTTCTACCAATCAGTCCAATAGTGTTTTTCACCCTCTCACTGTCTGTTTTCATCTCTCTCTCTCTCTCTCTCTCTCTCTCTCTCTCTCTCTCTCTCTCTCTCTCTCTCTCTCTCTCTCTCTCTCTCTCTCTGTCTCTCTCTCTCTCTCTCTCTCTCTCTCTCTCTATATATATATATATATATATATATATATATATATATATATATATATGTATACCGTATATATCTTTATATAATATCTCTGCTAATGGAATGGTTCCTTGTATGTATTTGGACAATTAGTTATCCTACGAACGTGGCTAGAATCCCAGTGTATCTAGAGAAAATACTTCTAAGTCAACACCTTATGTACTTATGTTCAGTGCTTCAGAATAATTACACTGCCATGCCATAACAAATATCCTTGGTGTTGTCATTAGATTGGTAACGTGTGGGCATTTTAACCCTTTAGCACGAGGATGTATGTTAACCATCTATTCTGGCTAAAAGTAGACGATTTTACATAGTTTAAGAAGTGCCCATGTTATTCAGAGGGTTTATGAGATCATATTTACACCTTTCAATCCTAGAGGTAGATTGTAAGCCAAAGAATATAGTCCAATGGTAACCAGAATATGATGAAAATTACGTCATCGTGGTGAAGGGGTTAAAAGCTAAACATACAAACCTTTGCCTCGAGACATATTTCTGTTAGCATGTGTGTCATTGTGGATCTTTTACAAGAAATTATGGAAGTGAAGAGGATCCTGTAGAGATATCTACCTGATTCACGAGTCATCGAATATTAAGGGGGGTAGGCGTATTTATTTGCTGATATATATATTTGTTTGTACTTTTATTTGTTTTTGTTTCTTCGCTATCGCTCACCAGGAAAATAATCGACACCTAAATGACACGAAAATATTGAATTTTGACAAATAAATTGGGCAAAATGTGTTAATATCACCAAACTAATGAGCCGAACGTCATTTAATCTGAAAAATAATGGGGCTAAACATGAGGCAGAAGGGGGACCAGAAAAACGACCCATCTCTTCTTAAGGCTGGCCGGGGCAGTGTCTGAAGGGAGGAAATATTGGCAATTGATTAGAGTTAATGAGTGTTCACATATATTATGTCATAGGAGACGAAAGTGAATGATAATAACATGCACAGCAAGTACATAACGCACTAGGTATCCAATGGAGAAAGATAATGTATTCAAAGTTTCCCTCGTCACCTCTCCCCCCATCACGTCTTAACTCATTCCAGCGGCTGACTATTTCACAATATGTACTAACTTGATGATGGCAAGCCGATAGGATGTCCGTTAAACTACGCTTTGTTAAAATACTGAAGCTCCCTAGAAGTCCTCATCTCATCGCTATAGACGATGGGAGACCACCCTGGCTCGCCTGCCGGCCACACTAAGATCACCCTCGTGCTTCTTATGCCAGGGGATGTTCCTACGCTCCATGCAACAAGGTTCCAATCACGGTCCTACATCTTGGGCTCCACTGTCCCCGGATTTCCGCTGCTCATCTTTCCTATCATCCCTCCTTATTTAATTCAGGAACTGAAAAATTATAATTTGCTGAAAGGTAAAAGGGTTACCTGTGATATGGGTCACTCTTAATTATAGATTTCCTTATCTTAGTCTATCTATCTATCTAATGCCTGACGCCGTGATCCCCGAAGGGGTGGCCACGCCCCTCCTCCCAACCAGCACAGCCTTCTTCCATATACTTCCTCACTCCATCCTTCCACCTCTCTTTCGGTCTAACTCTCCCTCTCTGTCCTTCCATCTCGCTCTCGTACACCCTCTTAGTCATTCTCTCGCTTCCCATTCATTCTATATGGCCGAACCATCTCAAGGTGTTCCTTCTCACACTTTCCAGCACATCTACCTCCACACCACACCTCCTTCTTACTTCCTCATTCGTCTGTCTATCCCTCCATGTAACTCCGCACACACTTCTCAAGTAACTCATTTCCACCCCTCTCACTCTTGGTCTGAGTCTCTTCTCAAACGTCCATGCTTTGCTTCCGTAAGTCAGTGTCGGGATTACCACACTGTCATGCAAGAATTTCTTCACTTCCATACTGACCACCCTATTTCTTGTTACTGCTTTCAGCGTTCCTACAACCCTCTTCCCCTGTTGCACCCTCTCCCGCACTTCTTCATCCATAGTCCCATCTTTACCCAACACACTGCCCAGATACTTAAATGAGCTGACAATCTCCATAGCCTGACCGTTCAACTTCACCTCACGCTCTGTGGCTTCACCCCTTTCGAAGACCATAACCTTGCTCTTCCCTGCATTTACCTTCAGATTCCGTTTTTCGCACACTGTTCCAAACACATTTACCAGACCATGCAACTCCCATTCATTATCGCTCATCAGAACTGTATCATCAGCAAACAGCAGTACAGACAGCTTCCACTCATTTCCCTCCCTTATTAGCGATACACCAACATCCACTGCTCTTCCTTGTATTTCTTTCATGACTCCATCCATATATACAGTAAACAACCACGGGGACATCACACACCCCTGTTTCAACCCAACATTCAGGTCAAAGAACTCGCTCTGCTCATTCTCCACACGTACTGCCGCCTTTGCTCTTCACTGCTTTCAGCAACTTGCCATCTACTCTGTATATTCTAAGTACTTTCCACATACCTTCTCAATCCACTCTGTCATAGGCCTTCTCCAAATCCATAAAGGCAACATACACCTTTTGTTGCTTCTCCAGATATTTCTCCACAACACAATTCAGGGTAAAAATCTGATCTACACATCCTCTTCCCTTCCTAAAACCTCCCTCCTCGTCACCTATCCATTTCTCCGTTCTCACTCTCACTCTCTCAATCACTACCCTACTGTACACCTTCCCTACTACGCTTAGAAGACACATTCCTTGGTGGTTACTACACACTCCTCTTTGCCCTTTACCCTCATATAGGGGGACTATTATACCTGTCTTCCAGTCATCAGGTGCACTCCCCTTCTCCCATGCTAGTTTGCACATTTTCCATACCCATTCGATCACTATCTCACCACCATACCTCAACATTTCCCCACACACTCCATCTGTTCCTGGTGCTTTCCCCCACTTCACTCTTTTCATGGCTTCCCACACTTCTGACCTCCTGATCCCCACCTCCTCCACTACTTCTTTTCTTCTCCCTCCCATACCCCATCCAACTATGTTTGCTGGCGCTTCATTCCTTACATTTAGCAACTCGTTGAAGTACTCTCTCCATCTTTCGACTCTCTCTTGCTTCTCGGCTAGCATTCTCCCATTCTTATCTTTCACACCCTTACTGTTTCCCTTGCTACCTTCCCTAACTTTCTTAGTGTAGTGGGTTAATATGACTGCCAAAATGATGGCTTATATATAATCAATATTTATGAAAAAAGGCAAAAAAAGGAAACCAAGTTTGTTAGCGGTGTTATAAATATTTAAGATAATGTACTGCTGCATCAGATAACTCTATCGAAATGTACTGCAACACTTTTGTTGCATTTATCTCTGCAAATTTTTGCGTAAATATTATTTAAGAAATTAGTGTTTTATTATATGTTAATATACATATTTTATCTACTCATTTTGATATTAGAACCATATATATATATCCACTACGTTATTCAATACATCTCAATTACTTAGTTATATTGGTTAACTATATATACAGTATATACTGTATATATATATATATATATATATATATATATATATATATATATATATATATATATATATATGCATATATACATATATATATATGCATATATACATATATACTTACTTTTGATACTTTTGATGTGTTCGCCACTCTTCTAGCGGCACCAAGGAGCGCGGCGCCCCTCGTTATGGGTGGTGATTTGGTGCAGTAGACTGTTTGAAGCGACAGCTCGCTCCCTCGGGAGGATGGGCTCGTCTGGCACTTTTTGCAGTTCGACATCGAGGGCTCTCTTGAAGTTGTCTAACGAGACGTCCCTCATGTCTCTTACTCGCCGTGGGAGTTTGTTGAAGAGACGGGGGCCTCTGTGTGATAACCAGCCCTCTCGCAGAGAGCCCATAGCACCCCTGTTATTCATCCGGGGGATTTCGCATTCCCAGCCTCTCCTATCACTGAATTTCATGACTCGGAGTATGTAGGTTTGGTACTAAACCCTCTGCGATTTTCCACGTGTATATTATTAGGTAACGTTCTCTTCTACGTTCCAGTGAGTACAGATTCAGTGCTCTTAAACGCTCCCAATAGTGTAGATGTTTTTATCGAACATATATGCAAAGTGAAATTTCTTTGTACACTCTCTAAGTCATTTATTTCACCTGCTTTGTATGGGGATGTTAATACGCTACGCTACAGTATTCAAGCCGCGGTAGCACTAGAGATTTGAAGAGCGTTTTCATAGGTAATTCACCGCGTGTTTTAAATGTACGCAGAATCCAACCCGTTAGACGTTTCGCAGCCGCAACTTTGACCTGGTTATGTACTTTGAAACCCATATTTTCAGACATTAATACCCAAGGTCTATCACACTGTCTGTCCGTTCTATTATGTGGTTAGATTCTGTTAAGTAATTTGTAATTTCTTTAACGCCATTTTTATCTCTGTACCGTATTAATTGGAATTTTTCTTCATTGAATTGCATGTTGTTTTCCCTGGTCCACTGGAACACTACATTCATGTCTTCCTGCAGTTGGCCCGTGTCCTCTTGTGTGTTTACTATCTTGCTTAATTTTGTGTCATCAGCAAAAGACGGAATGAAGAGATACGTAGGAGAGTGGGGCAGCAGGAACATTTGTCAGCCAGAGTGGACAGAAGGGTGCTGAGCTGGTATGGTCATGTTGAACGAATGGGAGATGAAAGGTTTACAAAGAGAATATGTGAGTCAGGTACAAGGGGAGATAGAAGGGCAGGAAGACCCCCATTGAGATGGAGAGACTGTGTAAGAAAGGCTTTGGATGATAGAGGAATGACTATAGATCAGGCAGGGGAAGTGGTGGTGGACAGGAGTGAATGGAGAATGCTTGTGAATAGTTGAGTGAACACGTGGTCATTTGGGGGAAGGGGTCGGGCGCAAGTTGGACTAGATAATAGTCCATCAGGCGCCTGGCCCGGGGAGACGATTAATATGAAGGGTGCGCCTGGAAGTGTGGTGGGAGGGCTTGTGGCTTTGGCTCTGCTGCATGTCTGCCTGCCGAGATCGGAACCTCTCCGGGTGGTCGGGGGCCGGGGGAGTGCTGGAGTGACCTTGGTGACCCTGGTCTCTGGGTCTTCTCCTGGGTGACCTGGATGTGTGTGAGTTTGTGTTTTTTATCTGTGTTTATTTGTTGTTTTATGTTGTTTTTGTGTTTTCCCTGTTCTTGCTCTGTCTTGAGTCGGCTACCCCCAAAATGGGGATTGGGCCTGAGCATATAGATAGATAGAATAGCAAAAGACGACACCGTACTGTGTCTAGTTTTGGTATCTATGTCGCAAATTAGTATTAGGAACAGAAGGGACGCTAGCACTGTTCCTTGAGGCACTGAGCTTTTGACATCCGAAGGCTCAGATGTGACTTGGTTTTACTGCTACTGATTGTTTTCGGTTTACGAGGAAATTGTATATCCACCTTCCGATTTTCCCCGTTATACCTTTTGCTTTTAGTTTGTGGGCTATTATACCATGGTCACATTTATCAAATACCTTAGCAAAATCTGTGTAAATGACATCCACGTTTTTCTTTTCTTCTAGCACTTTAAGAATTTTGTCATAGTGTTCCAAAAGTTGTGAGAGACATGATCTTCCCGCTCTGTATGTATATATTTCTTCATAGCTAATCGATAAATCAAATAGTGCATGATAAAAGTCTAATGTCAGCAGGCCTTTAAACTTCTCTGATATTTTATATACAGAAGAGTCCAGTTATTTATCTCTAAACCTATATATAGTGCGTAGTATATATTTTGCAGATTCCTCTGTCTTGACGCTTCCGGCAATTAGGAAAATCAATATTCATAATGTATCCTTCTTTTTTTATTCTTGCAGTACAAACTCCAACATTTTCGGGAGCGTTGTTGCTGAAGGAGTGCGTAATTATCTATTGGGGAGATAGTAGGCACCATTCGAGCCGGGCAGTACCCAAGGGAGGCAACATAGGCATATTGATAAGGAGTTGCTGGAACTCCTGTTTCATTTACCTGGCTTCATCCACTGTTTCTATTTGTGCATCACCTACACATATAGTAATCCAGCTAACTCTGACAAACATCTCCTCCTCCTATTATTTTCACTACACTTAGCGAGCACGCCAGACCTATTTCCAGAACATCTAAATTTCCTATAATGTAGCTTGATTTTGGCTCTACCACTCTTTCAACCTTAGGGGGAGACACTTGTTATAAGTAGATTTTGATTTTGTCTCCTCCATACACATAGGCATTTATTTTTTATGTAATCATTATATAAATCTTCGTTATTTATTCAACCTTCACAACAAGCCCTTTGAGGAGCATTGTAATAATGTGTAGCCTAGTGATTTATATAATTATAAAAGCTATATAAGAAAGTGATAACATTTTATTTTATAGACCCAGCTTTATTATCTTCAATATTATCAATTGCTTACAGTATATCAGATAATAGCCACACCCAGCCCCAACCAACAGAGGTAGACAAGGGGAAGGAAGTAGTTGAAGATTCATATTACTGTACACTGTTAGTTTTGTCAATATATCAAATTGTGTTAGAACCATTCCAGTAATCCTTCTGCAATATTATATGTGGCCATTTGGTATTATTCAAAATGTTCAGGTTTGCCAGCTCAAATCCATCAAAACCTCAATCTAACCTCTTCACCGTTTGTCCTGATCTGTCAATAATATCTCTAGACAAATACTGTGTAAGGAAGAATAAACTATATGTGTATTTATTGACTCGGTTTTATTATTCGTTTATAAATACATATACAATGCTATATTACAGCATCCCGAACAGGAATTCTTACTTCCCATAGCCGCTACCTCCTGAAGAACCACCGTAGCCACCTCCACCACTACCGCCACGACCGCCGCCGCCACCACCACTATGGCGGCCACCACCTCCTGAAGAACCACCATACCCTCCGCCTCCACCACCGCCACGACCGCCGCCGCCACCACCACTATGGCCACCACCACCTCCTGAAGAACCACCGTAGCCGCCTCCACCACCACCGCCACGACCACCACCGCCGCTGCCAGATGAACCGCCATAGCCGCCGCCTCCACCTCCACGACCACCACCGCCGCCACCAGATGAGCCGCCACCACCTCCACGACCTCCACCACCGCCGCCAGATGAGCCGCCGTAGCCGCCACCGCCACTAGATGTACCGCCACCGCCGCCAGATGAGCCGCCATAGCCGCCACCGCCGCTAGATGAACTGCCACCGCCTCCAGACGAGCCACCATAACCACCGCCTCCACCACCTCCACGACCTCCACCACCGCCGCCAGATGAGCCGCCATAGCCGCCACCGCCGCTAGATGAACCGCCACCGCCGCCAGATGAGCCACCATAGCCGCCACCGCCGCTAGATGAACCTCCACCGCCACCAGTCGAGCCACCATAACCACCGCCTCCACCACCTCCACGACCTCCACCACCGCCGCCAGATGAGCCACCATAGCCGCCACCGCCACTAGATGTACCGCCACCGCCGCCAGATGAGCCGCCATAGCCGCCACCGCCGCTAGATGAACCGCCACTGCCTCCAGACGAGCCACCATAACCACCGCCTCCACCACCACCACGACCTCCACCGCCACCACGACCTCCACCGCCACTACCACCAGAGGAGCCCCCATAACCGCCACTGCTGCCACCCCCGCCACCTGAAGAACCACCATAGCCGCCACCACCACCACCACCACCACGACCGCCTCCACCACCACCAGAGGAGCCGCCATAGCCACCACCACCGCTGCTACCACCTCCACCACCACCACCACGGTGGAAGATGTTAAAACTGACTGTGGCTGTACCACTTCCACCACCACCTCCACCACCTCTTCCACCGCCGCCATGTCCTCCTCCACCACCACCTCTTCCACCACCACCACCACCGCTGCCTCCATAGCTTCCTCCACTTCCACCACCTCTTCCGCCTCCACCACCACCGCTGCCACCATATCCTCCTCCACCTCCTCTTCCACCACCTCCGCCGCTGTGGCCTCCTCCGCTGCCACTGCTTCCCCCACCTCCTCCCCCGTAGCCTCCTCCACCACTACCTCTTCCCCCGCCACTTCCTCCCCCTCCTCTACCCCCACCTCCCCCACCGTAGTTCCCGGCGAGGCAGGTGGCCACCAGGAGGGACAACCATAGACACAAAATCAGCGGCCTCTGGAATATAGAAACACAATATTTAATTAGTATCTGTAATTTGGTTTATTATAATCCATTTGATTTAAGTGGACGATATATTGACATGTCTTCCTTTTCATTGTTTAGCTATTACGAAGATTTTATATCGAAATATGTTGTCGATTAATGAAACTTGGTATTCGTATGATCCAGAGACATACGGTAGTAGTTGCATATACTGTATATTTGGATTAAGTATCAACATATCAGCTACTTAGGGACTGAATTTACCGTCACCTGAAAATACAGACTGTTGTCATATAGCCTACCAATTGATCACATACTGTAGAAGAAGTCATAAAGATCAAGAGTACGTATTTAAAGACAATAACAGGTTAATTGCGTTTCATATTAATTTCGTGGAGTTTAGCTACGGGAAGAAAAACAATAATGATCATCGGTTGCAATGAATAGGGAGTTATAAAAACCAAGCAATACTATGATCGCCACAGCATTCTTATAGCCACTTGTCCTATAGTTCACCTATAGCCATGTTCTTCAGTCACCCTAATCAAGTTGTTTTCTTTTCTTTTTTTGCTTCTTGTTGTATTACGATGGTTATAATATTGATGGATATTTGTAAGGTTATTTTTCTCTGGACCTTCTTATCCCTCAATTTTAGCCTAACCTAATGGCACACGAAGTCTTATTATTTGACAAAGAAATTGGGTGAAAGTCCTTAAACTTGGCAAACTATTGGGGCGAACGTCTTAAAATCTCAAAATTAATGGGGCTTAACATGAGGGAGCAGGGAGGTAAAAAACAAAAATCTCTAATATACCTTTCCACCCTCTCACATACCTACCTACCCGCCTATAGTAACTTTAGAACTGTTATATTGGAAATGTGTATTGTTTTCCAAGGTATGAGGTGATAGTAATGCATACGGTTTATTTTTACTAATGTTACTAAATCTAGCACTTTATATATATGCCAGATTAGCGATTGAGATACCTGTCAACGAATGTAGTGAGTTGCAAGGAGGGTGGATTTCGAAAGAGTAGACATTTTGCGAATCGACATTTTCCAGTGAGACTGAGGCAAGCGTTGTACAGCGTGTGAATAGGATCAAAGGTGTAGCCATGTTTTGAAATGCTATACTGACTCCTTTCTTAATCTGAAGTAAAAGTCCTCAGTACACACACGCAGTTTGTATTCAAATATTGTTCAAGTTTTATGAAAATAGTTTAGAGTGAGGAAAATATAGTTGGCATTGTGAAGTTGGAAGACGACTAATAAACCGTCTTGGTGGTGTAATGGTTAGAATGTTTAAAAATCGGGGTGTGATAACCCAGGTTCGAATCCCGGTGGATCACATAATATGCTTTCATTAATTTCATTGGAGGTGTTTTGTGTTGGGGTGAAATTAATACAAATAGAATATGTGCTAGAAAGGTGTCTGTGGCCAAGCTCGATAAAGACGTATCATCAAACGAATTGAAGACGTAGGGTGTGAATGGTAAATTTCTGGATGTTTTAAAATTGTTGTTTGATGTTGTTAGTGCGCAATACCTAGGAATACAAATTTAACGCAAACATCAACAGATAAACTAGTACTTACGAACCTGTTCGCTTTTAAGTTAAATGAGAGGTAGCACATAATAGTGTGTGCATGACGCATTTCATAGTGTAATTAGATAAATGTATAGTAAAGTAAAAACAATAATCGTACTAATATTGGAATTGAGTAAATTATTTTTGTTCAGTAGGAAGCTCTCGAAATATAAATAATGCTATTTAGAAAGGTGCGGTTGAATTATAGTGCTGCCATGATTAACTACATGCATAATTATACAGTATATATACTGTATATATATATATATATATATATATATATATATATATATATACAATATATATATATATATATATGTTTGTATTTATTTATTTTTAGCTTAGCACGAACATCAAGAAATCTACCGACTGAAGGTGGTGAATTATCTTTATAAAGTCACCGTTGGCTACCGAGTGAGAGTTCTTACCATGATGAGAGTGAGAGACCCAAGTGACTGGATGGTGAGCTATGAGTGTGTCAGTCTTTTATACTAGTCAGCCCACCAGTCTCTCCCTCCCTCCCTCCCTCTCTCACCTCCCTTCTCACTCCCCATAGCTCCCCTCATGTGTATGTGTGTTACAGGTGTGTGTGCGTGTGTGTGTGTTTGTGTGTGTTCGAACTTTTCAACCCTCTCTTTATGCTTTATATACTGTTTATAGTATATATATATATATATATATATATATATATATATATACTGTATATATAACCTTTTACTTTTTTGTTTCACGTACTCTTTAGTGTACCCTTCTTCATGGGCCTCCTGTTTTCACTGATGATTATTTATCCTCACTTTAACGATAATTTTACATTATTATTGATATAGAGTTATTGTTTATTGCACTATAGATTTAATTAACGCATTTGACATCGTAACTTTACTTAATTTTCGACATCTCCTTGTACGGAATGTGAAAAACTACACTGACCTAACTTTAATGCATACGTAAAACAAACAAACAAACATAACAATCAATAGAAATAGTTTCGATTATAAGTTCCATGCACTCTTTTGTAGAAGGCAACACAAATATCCATGAGGACAGTAAGGGAGTTTATGCTTTAAGTTTCCATTTGGCTTTTGTCATTTAATCATATTGTTTGTGAGTAAATACATGTATATTATATTTTAGGTATGTTGTTTCTTTCATATTTCATAAATCTTGCCATTTAAAACGATCCTCTCTTAATTGAAATTAACAAAAAAAAAAAAAAAAAACATAACATACTTTTTCAAAATTGTCCATTATGTTGTTGATGTTCCTAAATTGTTCGTCATATTTGAAGTTGTTCTGAATAGAGATCGTGTGATAAGAGAGAATGGCCATCATCATATTTGGCAGCTATTTAGGTGCCACAATTATCAAAGAACGGAATGATAGGCCTATGTCATTGTTTATCATGTAGAATTTATCACCAAAGACCAAACTATATACCCTGTTCCAGTATTGCCGAACGTGTGTTATGGGTGTGGACATAGTTGGGTGTTAAAAGAGGCTAATAACACCAGTGGTACCAAAATGGCGGAAGTTGGCCGATCTCTGGTACTATAGGTCTCTAGTCTTTATAAATCCTTAGAGCGGATCTAAAGTATTAGGTTGTTCTTTAGCACTTAATTAATCTTAAGGGGGGTCACCTGCTGTTTTTCTCTTTCTCTCCTTTTCTCTCTTTTCTCTGGCTTGTATCCATTCGGCCTCATTCAGCCAACTGTTTTAAGACGTTTATCCACATCCAGCTGTCGATACCTTTCTGGCGAGCGACAACGAGCCAGCATTGTATGGAGAAATCCGGCTTTGCCGGAGAAATTTTTCTATCGAAAACTGTACAAATTTAACTTACTCTCAAAACAAAAATATATATATGCTTGCCTGCTACCGCTCACCAGGATAACATTGACACCTGGATGGGGGTAAACGTCTTAAAACAGTAGGCTGAATGGGGCCGAATGGATACAACCCTAAGAGATAGGGAGAAAAAGAGAAAAAAAGCGAGGTGGGCTCCCTTAAGCAGTTTTAATCTCTTCTGTACTTCAGAACGCGGTTCTTCTCTTTTTGTAGCTTGGATGATTATACTCTGATTATGAAAATATTTTGGAAGTCAGAGGGTTAATTAAGATAGTGTTTACCATTTTTTGGAAGTCAGATGGTTACTTAAGATATTGTTCACCATTTTGGGTTCTCAGAGCTCCTTCCTAAATTGCATAAAATTGTCTAAAAATTCAGAAACGTGCCATCGTATCCGGAAGGGGCTAATTAATGGTGTATATGATTCTTAATTGCCTATTCTTCTAATATACCGTTGTTGCATTTATTCATGTTAATGTCATCATGCGCTACATACCTCATTCCTAAGATGTGAGTTCTCTTTTCCCTCCAGAAATATCAATTAGCTATGGAATTACTTGTGTTTTTGCTAATTGCTAATCAATTGCTAATCAATTAATAATTGCTAATCAACTGATGAAGTATTATATAATGTTTAAGCTAAATCTAAACTAGGTTAAGATTACATTTGATACATTTTAATATATATATATATATATATATATATATGAATTACTTAAGGAGTGCGTGCGGAGTTACATGGAGGGATAGACAGACTAATGAGGAAGTAAGAAGGAGGTGTGGTGTGGAGGTAGATGTGCTGGAAAGTGTGAAAAGGAACAACTTGAGATGGTTCGGCCATATGGAACGTATGGAAAGCGAGAGAATGACTAAGAGGGTGTACGAGAGCGAGGTGGAGGGACAGAGAGGGAGAGGTAGACCGAATATGAGGTGGAAGGATGGAGTGAGGAACTACATGAACGAAGGCGGTGCTGGTTGGGGGGAGGGGCGTCGACTGACTGGGGACAGAGGTGCATGGGGGCGGTTCGTTCGTGGCCACCCCTTCGAGGATCACGGCGTCAGGCAATAGATAGATATATATATATATATATAGTATATGTAAACACTTTTCCATACAAGATATGTTTTGCATGGAACCGATTTATTTCACTTTGAAAGAAAAAAATATATAATATATATACCGGTATATATATATATATATATATATATATATATATATATATATATATATAAATTAGTAACGCTGTTCAAAAAGATAATTAATAGTATTTTCACACTCTTCAATGAGAGTTAACCCCTTCAGTATGATGACACCTGTCTACATTTATCTTGTCAAACATTGGAGGATCTTATGCATTTTAAGAAAGTCCTATGTTATTCAGATTGGTTATTGATATACAGTAAAGGCAGCATAATAAGCTGAAGAAAATCGTCTTACGGTAACCAAAAAAAAATAAACTTACGCCATTGTGCTGAAAGGGCTAAATATTATGCATTTTGTTTTTTTGTTTGTTTATCTAAAGCATCTCCACTGATTGAGCTGCATAACTCGTATTATTCCTGCATATTGCTCGTAACTCTGTGTGACTCTTCCAGCCAGCGTAACAGCCAGGTCACGAGGGGGGTGTTACTGTAATGTTACGTGACAGGACCTTGTAACGGATAACTTAACATGCAAGGGGCCGAGATATCTGTTTTGTTACTGCGTATATATATATATATATATATATATATATATAGGTTGAGAGAGAGAGAGAGTGTGTGTGTGTGATTGTTGATGTTTATGTGTATGTGTTTGAGTATGCGAGCGTTTGTGTGAATAAATACCTACCTATGTGAGTATAGGGTGTGGTCTCATACGTACAAAAAGAACAGGCAGGAGGTGTACGTTTGCTTGCGTGTATTTATCCGGTGTGTGTGCGTGTGTGTACCTTCGTGACCATTATTAAGGTTACACCCATGCGATGTTGTTTATTAACCTTTACGGCCAAGTTCAAAGGTAACTGGGCTGTGATAAAGAATTGTTGTATTGTCTTGTTGTGTTTAATACTGATTTAAGAGGAGATGGGCAGTTTTTCTGGTCCCCCTTCTTCCTCATGTTTTCAGATTTTCAGATTTTATGACGTTCGGTTCATTAGTTTGGCAATCTTAATACCTCTCGCAACCATTTTGTTGTTATTATTAAGACGTTTTGTGTTATTTAGGTGTCGATGTTTTCCTGGCGAGCGATAGCAAGCCTGTAATTTAAGAGAAACCTGCCTTCGGCCACATTTTTCTATCGAAAAATATACAAATTTATTTTGAAGGAGGTACGTCTTGGGGGTGTTATTTGTTAAGCTTGATGGAGGTCTAGGGAGGAAACTAAAATAAAAAAAAATACAAATGGTCAAATAAATGGGTGTACACTTATACTGTAGGTGTTCACGATTCTACCTATGGGCTAACAGATATGCGTGTATGCTATATTTCGGTGTAATCATGACTATTGAAATGAAGTGTCCTTATCGGTGTGTGTGTGTGTGTGTGTGTGTGTGTGTGTGTGTGTGTGTGTGTGTGGTGTGTGTGTTTGTGTGTGGTTTGTATTCATAGATAAACCCCTTCATTGGTGGTGGGCATTCCTGTAGTTTCACTTTATTTCTAACAAATCGATATGATACACTATACTCTGTTTCATTTCACCTGACGGTAAAATGCTTTCTCTCTCTCTTGATTACTCCGCTAATATGCAGGTTTTGTAGCGAAATCGGTTGTTAATTTTGAAAACTTGCCGCTAATATGAAGCAGAGACGTGGTAGTTTCACAATTTCCCGTTAGTTATCGAGGAATCAGTTGTCAAGGGATTCAATTTACCGTCAGATGAAATGAAACAGGGTATAGTTGTACTGGTAATGAGATGTATTGGAGTATTATGACAGTATACTCTCATTGCAATTATACCACCTAACATATCATATTGACTGGCTAGGAATGCACCAACACTATAGTAGCTAGAGGGACACTCAGGAGAACACATACCTCTGCCTACGATGGCGAAGGTATGCGTTCTACCAATCGCCTCCTAAATTGAAGCACTTCTTCCTTGATGCATATCCTATATGGCCATTAAATTTCGTGAAAATCGGTTCATAACTTTGTAAGCTGCCTACGCTGGCAGAGGTATGCACTTTACTTATCGCCTCTTAATTTGAATCACTTCTTCCTTGGCGCATATCCTATCTGAGAAGCGGGTCATAAGTTTGTTTAAATATCTTAATTGTTTACAGACAAATGGATACACAGACAGAAAGGCAGAGACAAACAATATAACCCCCTCCAACTTCGTTGGCGGAGGTAATTTCCACGTACAAGAATGAAGTTTGTCTTGGAATACGGGTCTGTGTATGTATGTGTGTGTGTGTGTGTGCGCGTGCGTGTGCGTCAGTGTGAACATTAATATATACGTTAGCTACAGAAATCCTCCCTTAATTCCCATGCTATCATTCAACCAATATACTACCTCGTTAACCTTGTCAGAGTCATATTAGTTACAGAAACATGATTGGATTTTGTCACCGCATTTAATTGCATCTTATTACATATATGACATCAATCAAACACTCCTTCAAAATATATAGTCACGTTCAAGCTAGCCAATGACTCATCTATTGTTTTATTATTATTATTATTATTATTATTATTATTATTATTATTAGTATTTCCACTAGACGATTGTGTACAGTTGCCTATATTGATATGCGTGCACTCCGTGGTTTTATTTATGGAAGTTAAATCAGTATGATGGAATTAGATATGAATTTTCTTATGCAGTAGTTAAATAATATGACCGATTCACGGTTTTGTAGGAAATTATTATTGTAAGTCAATCATACTCCGTTTCCTGCCTTCCTGTCTTCGTGGTGCAATGCATAAATGTGCTGATTTTTGGTGTGAGCGTCCTGGGTTCGAATCCCCGGACTGCCACATGTGTTTGTTGATTTCATTAATCGAGTTTAGGAGTAAAGTTGGTTAGTGGAGAGAACATAATAATTATACAGTATATAATCACAGAGTGAATACAAACTTGTGTGGCCAACTTTATATAATTATCTAACGGTGGATATAACAACCAAATAATCAAATTATCAGTAAATAAATACATACATATATAACTAAATAATTACATAAACATAATTATATATACAGTATAATTATATATACATTAATATAGTCATTGGATAGGTTTGGCAGAATAGGTGTAGCCTTATTTATGTTCATGGCTATACAATTAATGGAAGGACTAAAAAATAAGGAAATATGTTTGTAGTTTACTCTGTCATGCTGAAGGTGTGTTCTTATTCTACCATAACCAGACCATTTTGATTAATATAGGTTTCAAGCCTTTAATGGAAGATTCATGTTTATATGTATATATATACAGTATATATACAGTATATATATATATATATATATATATATATGTGTATATATGTATATATACAGTATATATATATTTTGTTTTGTTTCCTCCATCACAATTTTAAAATTACCCCCATATATCCCTTCCAGATAGATTTGTACATGTTTTAGTAGACAACTGCCGTTATTACTCTGCAGGAGAAAAATCGACACCTAAATGGCACGAAAGATCTTAAAATCGTCAAAATAATGGGGCGAATGTCTTAAAATATTAAATATAGCACATAAGAACATAAGACAATGGGAGTCTGCAGAAAACCGATTGGCCCACACAAGTCAGATCCCTCTAATATATAGCGGGGTTAAACATGAAGGAGAAGGGTATCCAGATACCCACCTTCAGAATCATGACACGTACACCTCTTGGGTGTCAACTGTGGTGTAGCGCGCATCCTATTCTACCATTTTCTTTGTTATATTTTATGTTTAGCATAGATGAGAATTCTCAGAGTTAATTAAGGGGAGGTTTATGCTTTTGCTTGACACCCTTCTCCCTCCTTATGATTAGCCCCATTGGTTTTGAAAATGTAAGATGTTCGCCCCATTAGCTTAGCGATTTTAAGACCAAGCACCCCATTTCTTGCCAATATCTAGACTTTTCGTGCCACTTAGGTGTCGATTATTTACTGGCGTGCGGTAGCAAGCCTGTAATTTAGGAGGAACCGGCCTTCGTTAAGGATATTTTTCTACCAACAAATCTACACACTTTTCTGGAATGGGGGTCTCGGGTTTTTCATAAAGCCTGATAGAGGTCTGGGGAACGAACTGCCTAAAACAAAAAATACAAATAAAATAAATACATATATAAATAAATACATAGGCCTAAATGCTTATATTATGACCCACTTTTACAGTATGAAATTAACATGGGGATTCTTAATCGTCGACAGATAATTGGTCCCTATACATGCATTTACTGTAAGAGGAACACCATTTGAACACAGGCCTGATAATGACCCGTCCTTAAATGTGGTTTATCTGTCTATTTGGTCATGTTCTACTCTATACAGTCGTATATAATTTGGATATTCGTGCCTTGAAACAGGTGGGAAAAAAAAAAATATATATATATATATATTATTTAAAAGGTTAATATGAACGCGAATATAACCAAAACCACGCCCGTTCAATACAAATGTAAATCTATTGCCTGACAACATAACCTGGCCATTGAGCAACGCAGCAAAGTATACGGCCATCCATCATGCTCCACTCTTTGTTACCTCGCTTCTTTTCTGCTCAGTATTCCTGGGAGGTTTAAAATGCATATACTGTGTGTGCTGAGGTGTGGCAATATCCGAGTGGAAATTTCGCAGGTTACCGGTATATCATGTAGCTTTGTCACGGTAGCCCCCCGCCCCCCCCCCCCCCCCCCGCCCTCCATAAAAGTTCTTCGTTTCATATTCTTCATGCTTCCACTCTCGTTTCACTCTTCTTTTCACTCTTCTTTTCATCTCCCATCCCTCTTTCTTCGTCGCCTCTTCTTTTCATTCATCCCTTGTTCTCTCCTCTCCACTCGCTATTTATCTCCTTTCCACTCCTCTACTATCCTTTTCACTATTATCCCATCATCTCTCTTATTCATCTATTCTTCTCTTTTCTTACCTCCTCTCTACACCTTTCCTCTCCTCTCTACTGCTGTACTGTCATCTGTTCCACTTCTCTCCCATTCTCGGATCTCCCATCTAATATCCTCTCCCTTTTCCTCCTCTCTTCTCCTCTTCTATCAATTCCTCCCCTCTCCCTCTCCTCAATTATCTACCCTTCTTCTTTCTCCTCCTCGCCTCACCACTCCTCTCCTTTCCTCTGTTCTCTTTACCACTCTCCTCTGCTCTCCTCTCTTCTCCCTACCACTACTTTCCTCTCCTCACCACTAATCTCCTCTCCTCTCCTCTCCTCTCCTCTCCTCTCCTCTCCTCTCCTCTCCTCTCCTCTCGTCTCGTCTCGTCTCGTCTCCTCTCCTCTCCTCTCCTCTCCTCTCCTCTCCTCTCCTCTCCTCTCCTCTCCTCTCCTCTCCTCTCCTCTCCTCTCCTCTCCTCTCCTCTCCTCTCCTCTCCTCTCCTCTCCTCTCCTCTCCTCTCCTCACCATTACTCTCCTCTCCTCTTCTCTCCTCTTCTCACCATTACTCTCCTCTCCTCTCCTCTCCTCTTCTCTCCTCACTACTCTTCTCCCCTCCTCTCCTCTCCTCAGCCTTCCATCACTCACCCAGCCAGTGTGCCAAATAACCGAGTCATCATAAAGAGGGTGAGGCATGAAGTGTGGTGAATGGGGGAGTAGTGATGAATGAGATGCAGTGAATGAGGTGTGATGAATGAGGTAAAGTGAATGAGGTAAGTAGTGGTGAATGGGGGAATTGTGATGAATGCGGTGCAGTGAATGAGGTAAGAAGTAGTGATGTATGAGGTGCAGTAAATGAGGTGTAGTGAATGATATAGTATGTAGTGGTGAATGGGGGGAGTAGTGATGAATGAGGTGTAGTGATTGAGATAAGGAGTAGTGATGAATGAGGTGCAGTGAGTGAGGTGTGGTGAATGAGGTAAAGTGAATGAGGTAAGTAGTGGTGAATGGGGGAGTAGTGATGAATGAGGTGCAGTGAATGAGGTAAGAAGTAGTGATGTATGAGGTGCAGTGAGTGAGGTGTGGTGAATGAGGTAAGTAGTGGTGAATGAGGTGCAGTGAATGAGGAACAGTGAATGAGGTAAGGTGAATGAGGTATGCAGTAGTTATGAATGAGGTAAGAAGTAGTGATGAGTGAGATGCATTGAATATGGTAAGAAGTAGTGATGTATGTGGTGCAGTGAATGAGATAAGAAGTAGTGGTGAATGAGGGAATAGTGATGAATGAGGTAAGGTGATTGAGGTAAGACGTAGTGGTGAATACGGGGAGTAATGATGAATGAAATGCAGTGAATGAGGTAAGAAGTAGTGGTGAATGGGGGGAGTAGTGATGAATGAGGTAAGGTGAATGAAGTGAGAAATAGTGGTGATTGAGATGAGGCTGAGTGAATGAGGTGTGGTGAAAGATGTGTTGTTACTTAGGTGAAGCTAATGTGTGGTGAATTACACGAAGAGCAGTGAATGAGGTGAAATGAATGACTTGATGTATGGTGCGTTATTTAGAGTGAACGAGATGTGATGAATGTAATTAATATCGTACAGTGACCGAGGTGTGGTGAAACAGTTGTGGTGACTTAGGTGTAATGGGTGATGAATGAAGTGTGGTGAATACAATGATGAACGCACAATTAAGGGTGGTAAGTAAGGTAAAGTATGGTGTATGGCGTGTGGTGAGTGGAGGAAATAGTGATGAGTCTTGTGTGGTGACTTATGTGTAGTGTCTCTATAATACATGTGATTGTGGTGGATAAAATTATGTATACTGAAATAGGAGTCGTATAATAAGCTAAGGGGGTAGGGTTTATATTTGTATCTCTAGTTACGTATTTATGTAATTTTTAGTTTCCTTGTTAGACCTCCATTAAACTTTAAGCAAATCAAAACACACCCTAGACTCACAGAGTGGGAATGGGTGAGGCTTGGTCCTATCTAGAGTGAGGTTTGGCATCCTCCCGACCTTAGACGTTTCTGTCTTGTCACTTTTACTGTCCTACTTTTCGTTCTGGGGGCAGGAGGCTAGGAATCCTCCTTCCCTTGTAGAATTCTCCTACTCAACGAGACAGAGAAAGGGGCGAGGGAACGCGAAAGTGGTCACGGACCCTAAGAATTGAAACTTTACAGGTTTCTGTTCAGGCTCTGTCTCGAGTCGGCCACCCCCAGCAATGGGGTATGTGCCTGAGTATACTGTATACAAACATACATAGTTAACTTGCTAATAATACATAGAAAAACAAAAAATCCTGTTCTTGTCACGCCAGCTTAACCCTATTTAACTCGAGGGGTGCTTGTTTTGCCCCATTACTTTGGTATTTATAAGTCGTTTTACCTCATTACTTCGATGCTTATAAGACTTTTTGTTCCGTTTACGTATCGATATATTTCTGAGAGAGCAATAGCGGACCTGACAATTAGGGGAACCAGTCTTTGGCAAGGACATTTTTTCTAAGGATAGACCTATGTATATATTTTGCTTGAAGGGGGGTCTAGGAGCACTTAGTAGCTATCAATCTTGTGAGTCTATTTAAAATCTAAGGGGTTACGTGAAAATAAATTGCAAGAAAATGGAAAAATCAATCAAAACCCTCAGGAGTAATTTGGCAACATTTTCATAATATAATCCCAAATGTTGAATGGGCCAGTGTTAAATGAGTTGTGGTGATTTTGGAAAATATTATGAAGGTATATGAAAGAAATGTATTGAGTGAAATGTGAAAATGAGGTGTGAATCATATGTGATGGTAGAGAAATAATAAATTAAATTTATTGAATGTAGTGTAAAAAAATGAGGTGTGAATCATGTGTGATGGTAGAGATGTAATGGATGAGATGTTTTGAATGAGGTGTACAAAGTGACGTGTGAATCATGTGTGGTGGTAGAGATGTAATGAATGAGATGTATTGAATGAAGTGCAAACAATGAGGTGTGAATTAGAAGGTGCGATTACAGAGATGGTATGAATGAGATGTATTTAATGAAGTGTATAAAATGAGGTGTGAATGGGATGAATGAGATGTATTTCATGAAGTGTAAACAATGAGATGTGAATCATTAGGTGTGATTAAAGAGATGGTATGAAATATGTGTAATAGGAATATGTTTTGATGTGATTTTTTGTTATTGCAGGTTGGAAGAACACCGCCAGGCTATCTTCAGTTACTGGTGGGTAAGTACAGAATATGTAACTTCAATTTTCAGATGCTATTTTCCGTTGGTATAAACAAATAGAATTAAGGTAGATTATGTTCGTTGACTGAATTATTTTTAATCTTCTAAAATCTTAATCTGCCAGACAACAATGGCTCTATAGTATTGCCGGAAACAACACTCGTCTCACACCGCTACTATGAAGAGTACCGTACAGTAACAATTGTGTGGTCGAATGTAACGAATTATTGATTTACGTAATAAGTATTTTAATCGTTTACTTGTTATAATTGGAATAGATAAACGACTAACACTGTTTATGTGTACAGTTCTTGTTACAATAATATTAAACATTCAATGTTTACAGTCTACGCTCGTTAGCTAGTATGAACCCATGGCAGTACACTGTGCAGTATATGTTAGAAATATACAATGTTTACAGTCTACGCTCGTTAGCTAGTATGAACCCATGGCAGTACACTGTACAGTATATGTTAGAAATATACAATAAGCAGTACGCAGACAACAATGGTATATTCATTACAAAAAATATCCAAGTAAAAAGGCAAGATAGACACTTTTTATGAATTAATTTAATATGAATATCACTCCCTATTCTGCCAATATTACGATAATCAGTGTTCTTCAGAGCTCTCTCATTGCATAATTATATATGACGAGTTAGTGGCACTCGCCTTTCAACACATTCCCATCCCTATTCTGTCCAGCTATGTAACCCAAGAACATATAGATTCTCCCAGTCGCTCCTCTACTCAACAAGCAAACTCTGGAACTCACTCCCTCAAAATATCTTTCCTTCAGCCTATGACTTAAACTGCTTCAAATATCGTGTGCCCAGGCAATTGGAACCCAACGTTCCTTGAATTTGGCTTTCTGTCATTCGTTCAGCTTTGGAGGAGATTCATATTATTGGCAACTTTGCCTTTTGTCTCCTTCATACATATAGAAGAACACAAATGGTGAAGTATCATTGGTTAACTATACTGTGTTCACATTATGAAGACGAAGATTGCTTCTCCGTGTGTTGTCCATCTGTTAACATCTAAAGTTAGGAGTAATTGCTATAATTGTCGATTGTTCAATATTGTTTCTTATAATTATCATAATATTTTTCGGAACTTAACCACCTTTCAGAATTCGATGGCGTTTTTATATGTGTTGTTCTGTGTGTGTGTGTGTGTGTGTTTTTTTTTTTTTTTTTTTTTTAAAGAACATTTTTCATAACTGCGGGATGCCCAACAGGATGCAAAGGTGGTAAAGTCCATATCCTATATCAATTAACTCTCTGACTTTCAAAACCCTTCCGAATCGTAAACATGTATGGACTGGTAGCTAGAATATAAGGATGAAAGCCGTCATCGCATACGAAGAGGGTTAAATTTTGACACAGTTTAGCATTCAAGCTGTAACAAAACAACTTTTTCATCAACAATCTTTTCCCTTTCGAGATCCGATAACGCATTTTTTGTTTTGTATTCTGGCTAGTATTGAACGATTTTATTTAGATTAGGAAAAGTATGTATATAAGCCAGAGGGATAATTGAGATAGACTTTACCCTTATATTTATCACATATCCTTCCTAAACTGTATACAATCGTCTAATACTAGCTAGAATGAACTGTCAAGATGAGTCATATCTTCTAAGAGTTAAACGGAGTATAGTGACGTGTGTACGGTCGAGAAGTGATATGCTTAAGCCAATTAGAAGGAGAACTCCACTAATCTTACATTCTGTATGTTAGTCTTACTTACCCTATCTGGAGCGAGGTGGGTCTTTTTGGCACCTCCCTATTGGATTCCATTAGAATTTTAGTAAGTTTCAGCTCATTTGTTTGGCGAGTATTACACGATTCACCTCTTTCAGAAGTCGTTTATTACGGGGGGAGCGAAAGCGAGCCTGCAATTTTGTAGAGGCCTAGGCATTTTTCTATAAAATAATTAACAAATTTAGCATGAAGGGGATCTAAAGGGTTTGATCCTGAAGAAAGTCCGGGGAAGCGGGATATAAGGGGCAAAATATTAATATACTGGTAAATAATGACAGCAACCCAAGCCCGTGTTAAATATATAACAATCATTAATCCTATTTGCATTTCGGAGGTTCGCATTATTTTGTATTTTTTCTTTACTTTCATTATTATTCCCGAGGGTTTGTAATCGGCTGGAAATAGTGTCTGAGAGTGTAGCACATGCATGTACTTGTCTATATAATTAATTGCAATGGTTTTCTAGTGAGATATCATAATTATATGTGGTTTAAATTGTTCATGAAACACGATAGATTGCAATGCATTACATTAAAGTCTTAGTTTTTTCGTGTAGACTATAAACTTTTACATTATCTTATTTACTCTTAGCTTTGAAAGGACTTCTTGAAATCAGAGACTAATTTAAAATAGCTTTATAGATTTTGATTCAATTAAAGGCCCTTCCTAATCTGAGTAAAATGGTCTAACAGTACAAATAAAGACCTACTACCGTTCATTAAGGGGAGATTTCCACTTGAGGGACTTTTTTCTTGACCCCTTTCTCCCTCATGTCTAGCCTCATTGCTTTTGAGATTTTAAGACGTTTGCCCTACTAGTTTGGTGATTTTAAGAATTTCCGCCCCATTCTATCAATTTTAAGACATTTCATGCCATTTAGGTGTCGATTTTATCCTGGCGAGCGATAGCGAGCCTGTAATTTAAGAATAACTGGCCTTCGGCCGGGACATTTTTCTACCGAAAAATTTACAAATTTATCTTGAAAGGGGGTCAAGGGGGTGAAATTTTAAGATTGCTGGAGGAGTAGGAAACAAACTAAAAACCTCCCCTTAAACTGTGTCAAATCTACTCCTATGGTAATTAGGGACCAGAAGGTTACTCAACTCTAAGGCTCTCTCAATTTGTGTTTCATTTGAACATACAATATCTATAGTAAGGCTGGCGTTTTTATTCCTCACATAAGGGATTTACTGAGATGTAGTAATATAAGTCGTTGTTGTTGTTGTTGTTGTTGTTTGGTGAGAGATGTGGTGAGACGGTGACGTGTATGTGGTACTGTAGGAGCGTAGGTCTGGTGAGACAGGTGTGGTGGGCTGGTGTAGGGTACCTGTAGGAGAGGAAAGTGTCAGATACATACAGTATAATATAGACGTCATATTGTTTCCATGTCACAATTTACCTCATATATTGCCATTGTCTTTACACTTCACTTCTAAGTTATATATCTCATATTATTATAGGTATTCTTAATTTTATTTTGCAATCCATCAATCTGTATTTATCTGGGACCTCAGGTCCCTGGGCGTCATGTTGTTTCTAACTCCTCGGACGCCTTTTGTCGCTACTCTGTATATATAGGCACTCTAAGTTGGTGAGAGAGGTGTGGTGTTCGGTCAGAATGGTGTCGCCAGGTGAAGGTGCTTGCTGAGGTTGGCCAATTGTGTATACATTCTCATAATCCACGACACAGTCCCGGTAACTAAATTCAATGAATATTACAACTCATGAGGAGGAGCACTTTATTGACAACGTTTCGCTAGAGATTCATCAGGTCAATGGTACGTTGGATGATTGGATATGTTGAAGCTCTAATAAAAACGTTGCCAATAAAGTGCTCCTCCTCACATGGTGTTTATAGTAATTCGGTCAACCTAGTTATATCAACCTCAATCAAGTCAATCGCATTTTTCGTTGTATCAGCAAAAGTTTGAATGAGCTCGAAAAACATATGGGTCTCATTACAGCCCACTAATCACGTGAGTCTAACACAAAATCCCATCTGTGAACTCACCTATTTCAAGTGATCGAATGAAATATATCACCTTTTATACGAAGTGTTTTCAACAAAGAATGTTCATCATAGAGAGTTGACCGTGTTTAATATTCTAATGATATTTACTATAGTGTGGTGGAGTAGTTTTGATTGAGGGTATTTACTAGGTTAATTCCAAATTGTTTAATTTGAATTGAATGGCCACTATGTTATATATCAGCCCCTTGTAATATAGCCACAGGGCAAAAAGCCGGTGTCACACTAGCACATTTTTCGTACATTTTCGATGAGCTAGCTTTTTTGTTTTCGTACTATTTTGGACTCCTTCTTGTTGGAATTAGAAACTAGATCGAAGGCAAATTATTCTAGCTAGTTTAATGTATACAAAACTTAAACTTTGAAGCTACCAGACAACAACTGTCTGTACAAATTGACGGAAAAGGTAATGATGTTGGCGAGCTTATGAATCGTGAGGGTGTCTTCAGTTCTAGCAGCCCTTGTGGTTAGAGGTCTCACTCGTATTTCCCTCGGGTAGAAGTGCAGGATATTGTTGGTGCCACGTCTGGGGCCTCTGGATGCTGTGGTGGGAGAGTCAGAGTCAGAGTGGGGCAGCTTGGATTACTATAAGAACATAAGAACATAAGAAAATGGGAGTCTGCAAAAAGCCGATCGGCCCACACAAGGCAGATCCCTGTCACACCCAACCCCAATTACAAGGCCCAATTATAAGGCCAACTCACTAATACCTTGAGTACTGACCCCACCAAAACGGTCAGAGATTAACACAAGATTACGCGGGTCTGCTGAGCGCCGATTGGCCCACACCCGGCAGATCCCCCTCACACCCAACCCATCTCGTCCATATGCCTATCTAATTTTATCTTAAAGCTCCCTATAGTTCTTGATCCCACTATATCACTTGGTAGCCTATTCCACCCATATACAACTCTGTTACCAAACCAATAGTTGCCTATATCTTTTCTGAAACGAAATTTATCTAATTTGAAACCATTTGTTCGAGTTCTTTCGCTATCACTGAGCTTCAGTACATTTTTCATGTCTCCTTTATTTATCCCACTAACCCACTTGAACACTTCGATCATATCCCCTCTAACTCTGCGTCTTTCTAACGAATGTAAGCCTAATTTGTTCAACCTTTCTTCATATGGTAGATTTCTAATATTATGAATCATTTTTTTTCTAATATTATGAATGATATACTATCTATGGACACGTTAAGTCTCCGACAAACAGCTGTGTGTTTGTGTTATGTCAGTTACTGTCGCTTGTGACTGTTTATTTACACTCTATATAGAGGTACACTATTGAGCTTATTGACTTCTAGATCGGTTGCGACGTTAAACCGGGGGAAACTATGAAAGGGGTTTACAGAGACATGTTTCCATGAGAGGAGATATCCGAAGTTATTTTCTTTATTTATTTTTCCTGTCCCTTCCTGTCGTGCAATTGCTATACCCTTTCAAGTTATCTATTGTTCAAATATGGTGAAAAATATTTTACTTTTATTTTAGATGCATCTCCAATATGTCCGAGTTTTCGCAGAGAATATATCGACACAGCTCACATTATTGTCGGTCTTAATATCCAATTATCTAACCTCTCTAAAAGACAACCTTACTCCTTATCTGCTTAAGTCTGGTAACTCATTTTCTCTTTCTCCTTTTACGTTTCTCACTTTAGTCCAGAAAAGCTATTTATTTTATATATATATATATATATATATATATATATATATATATATATATATATATATATATACAGAGCGGTCGCAAAACATTTCCCCATAGGGAATTCCTCTTTATTGCCCATAGGGTATTCCTATATTATTTGATCGGCATTCCTATATGTTTGATCTGCATCTGTATGTGGTAACCCAGGTTCGAATCCCGGCGGATCACATGCTTGCTTGCATTAATTTCTTTGGGAGGTGTTTGGTGTTGGAGTGATAAATACAAATAGATTCTTCAGTTCTCTCTTGCAAATACACAGGAATTACCTATATATATCCTGTATATACTGTATATATATATATATATATATATATATATATATATATATATATATATATATATATATATATATATATATATATATATAATAACCCACAATAAGGTGCAATGTGGAGTTAAACAGTAGTACATGAGAGTGGAAGTGTATTCCCACGTGGGAGTTTAAATTGCACCTCAAGAAAATTAACATTGTCTGAATCCAGCGAACCGTCTTTACTATCACGCAGTCATGACCTTCATGCAATTACCGTATACTGGAAGAATATGAGTTGCATGAATATATTGCATGTGTGAGTGTGCTAGCGAGTGAACTTGTGGAAATTTGTGTGTATGTGTATTTCTACAGACACACACACACACACACACACACATATATATAATATATATATATTAACCATGGGAGAGGTATATGACTGGAAAATATGAACAGGAGAAGAATTGGGAGAAAAGGCATACTTTTATGGGTGATAAATAGTTTAATTTGTGAGGTACTGGCATATACCTTTAGAAAAATATATATATAGGAAGTGCAAGAAAAGATAAGCTGTGATTACGTAACAAATAACAGAATATGGCTTGGTGAAGTGTTCAGACAAATATGCTGACCAATGATGAAGGAGATGGCAGCCTTTCTGTGAATTCTTGCAACAAAAATGTGCAATCCGTTTGTAGTCGGGTGGAAGAAGGAAAAATGTGCGTGCGTGACTTCAAAACACGCATATTTAGATTGGGAGATTATACTATCTATCTATCTATTGTCAGACGCCTTACTCCCCTTACGAGGGTTGCCATACACAGAATGCCCCCAAGCGGACCAATTCCCTGTGAGAGGGACAACCCGAGCCAGTTAAGTGAAGGACATACAGGATTGACCACTCAATTTAGGATCCGTCCGACTCCGAGGCCCTCTGTGTATCTTGTTAGCACTATTTTTCTACAGTGGTGTTCGGCTAATCCATCCACTAACCTGCCTTACCCTTAGGTAAGCAGTACGGATTTGTATCAGGTTTACTCCCCTAGATGAGTTGCCTACCAAGGCTAACGAGTCTCATCCACCCTAGATTATACTCACTCTTTCAATTCAGTGAAGACGGTTTAGATTGATTTTAAACCAGTCCAACGCATATATTTTGTGTGCTATTGTTTTAGCCTGCCACCAAGCGATTATAGTATATTAGAGTTGTTATTCAGATAATTATATTTTATTTAGCACTAGCAGCTATCAAATATTGTGTACGTAGTTTATGGCGAATCTGTAGTAAACAATGGATAACATCGCTTTGAAGCTATTAGGAACTTTTACAGCACCATTTAATTTGCATTTAACCGAACTCAAAAAATACATTCATCTTTGGTAGAATGAGGGAAAGTGAAGAATCACATTTTGGGATGACACCCTTTGAGTGGGATTTCAGAGCTAAAGCATATAGAGGCGTTTCAGGATAATTTTATTCGTACACACAATACAACGGTCACACTCCATAACGTCCAACTCCCAAAACCACCACAATCCTACTCTGTAGAAATTGGAACATTAAAGTGTAAAACAAAATAATAATAATAATATTAGGTTCATAGACTGACCCTTGACATTGGAACCCTCCATACCACCCTCACTGTTCCTCACTGAGTAGTGCTCACAATGGGAAAGTGCTAATGATGTATAGACACTATAACACTGAAGGTCACTAAACTTTCAAGCACTTAAGACATTGATTACTTATGCATATCATTATTTAGCTAGTATTGCACATATCAACATATGTATACCTCTTTATCACTATGAATGAAGCTATAACTATCTGGATTTATGTAGAGTGGAACCAATACTGAAATATCTAACTCCCCATGTCTCTGAGGTCTCAGGTACTTGAAGATCAGTTAGACTTTTATCATATTTATCAAGTTTAAATTTGAATATGAATTGATATATTTGGTTAGGCTTGGTTCGATTGCTATATTTATTAAGTGATATTAAGGGGTAATTTTCAGGATCCCCTTCTCCTTCATGTTTAGCCCCACTGGTTTTGACATATTAAGACATTGGTCCATTAGTCTGACATTTTAAAGACTGTTTGTGCATTTTAGGTGTCGATTTTTTCCTGGTGAAATTCCTGGCGAGCGATAACAAGGCTGCAATTTTGGAGAAACCGGCCTTTGGCCGGGGCATTTTAGTACCGAACAATGCACAAACGTATCTTGAAGGGAGGGCTTAGGGTATTATTTTAAGTTTGACGGAGATCTGTGAAGGAAACTTAGAGCGTGAAGTAGCTAATTAAATAGGTAAAAAACACACAAGACAAGTTGCAAGAAAACAAAACAAAACAAAACAAGAAAATGTTCTCACTATAAATATTCAATCCATCTAATCAAATTGACTATTAATACGACATAGTGCTGGTGCTTACTAATTGACTATTAATACGACATAGTGCTGGTGCTTACTAATTGACTATTAATACGACATAGTGCTGGTGCTTACTAATTGACTATTAATACGACATAGTGCTGGTGCTTACTAATTGACTATTAATACGACATAGTGCTGGTGCTTACTAATTGACTATTAATACGACATAGTGCTGGTGCTTACTAATGTAGATTTGCATAGTGAGAGTTTCACCACCCTAGTCTTGGAAGACTCCATGTCGAATACCTCATGATGTTTTTTGCCTGCCTTTAATCATTTTTGGAACAGCTCTGTTTCACTCCATTGGTTTAAAGATTTGTAAACGTTTCACCCCATTAGTTTGCCGATTGTAAGACACTTCGCCTCATTCAGATATCGAATTTTTACTGGGCGATCGATAGCGAGCCTACAATTAATGAGAAGCTGGCTTTTGGCTGGGACATTTTTCTACCGAAAGATATATACTGTATATTCATCTCAAAGGGGGTCTGGGAAGGTGTTGTTCTAAGTCTAACAGGACAACAAAATAAATTTTACAAAAATGGCAACAACAATCAAACCCTCAATAATAATATAACAAAATGTCATAATAACCCCCGAGACGTTGCACCAGATAATGTTAAGTATGAACACTATAATGTATTCACTATAAACAGGTGAACATTTGTTTTCAATATACAGCTGATATTTGAAGATGAAAGAAGTAATGAATGTAAATATTATAGTTGCAATAGTATTTTGAAATAGTTAGTACACTATTTAGTTACATTTAACTGTATATATAAGATGTATTTGTTAACATGTGTAAGTGAGGGTCAGAAAATACTATCGGTTCGTATATTAGGGCGGTTCGTAACGCAAGGTGTACCGTACAACTTGGCGACTACTGGATAAATTGGGTGGAAGATAAGCACAGGAAATATCTTGAATCCATAGTCGTTTAACGCTTCGGGCAACACATAACCCATCTTCAGATGCGTAGCCGGAAACGTTAGAGAAATAGATAAGTCAAGTTCATGTCTGTGATTCCCTTCCACCCAATCAATCTACTGTACTTGTCGTAATGGATCAGCCACATGGTGACTATCCTGTCAGGGAGGTTGTGAATAATTCCGATATACACCTAGAGTCCCAGTCACACGAACAACGTTATCGGACATTTGAATCCGCCACACGTTAGCAGTGGTATTTTTATTGATTGTGTTATTTTTCCGTAATCAAATTGGACTGAACGCGATTAGGAGCTCTAACATACAAGATACAGTTAGTTAAAGAGAACATTGCCAGATAATAGACTCAACTTTAGCTGCCTAATTACTCGGATACAGTGGCTCCGATACATCCTCTGCTAAAGTGCTCGTGTGACACCGGCTTATGGTTGTTGAGCAAGCCTATCTTGTCATGAGATCTTACCGACACTGACACGGGGTGTTTGTCAAGTCAGATATTGTTAATCATGGACGGATCGACGTGAGTTGTGCATGTTTTGAAGTAATCTCTATCTTGCTATCGTGTGTGTGTGTGTGTATGTATGTGTGTGTGGGCTCAAGAAACCAATTTAAAGTACATCTCGAAATCTCGTTACTTTATAAAGATAATCTAAATGTATTATTACGAATCGGATGCATATTAAACAACAATTTCCCTTTAGTATTTTCAACCAGAAATTTGAATATTTTGATAATAGGTGTGAAGTTTTAATTATCTTTAAATGTAATATTAGAAAGGATAAATAAGCTAGTTAAAGTAATTTTGAAGGAATGAGTAACGTTTTAAGTACTCTTGCATGTAATGTTAAGAACGATTAAATTAGCTAAGTCGTGTTAATGATGGTATTGTTTGCATGCTGATTATGATCTCCGAGTTTTGAAATAAAATAATAAAGTATATGTGATCAATCAAAACAGATATAAACATTTGATATTATCAGGATATGGTGATTGCATGATCATGGAAGATGCCAATACAATAATTGTAGTAGTGCAATTTTGTTTTAGAAAGAACTATGTTAATAAACAAATCCGGTATTTTGATAAACAATAACGGTGTTTCCCATGCATTGCATTATTATTGAGAAGAAATTTCAAATAGTATTGGGGAATAAGATGAGATTGATACGATACAGGAATGGCGAAACTTGTGTTCACTACTGTGCTATAATAGGGTCACTACTATATTATATCGTGTGAATGTACAGTATCCAACCTAAGGCTACAATACCTTGCCCTCGATTACCTGAATGACCCACAAAGATTGATTGAGAGCATACTTGCATAGGTTTTTGAGATACTATTTTCGCAACGTACTACGTACATCTCTCTCTCTCTCTCTCTCTCTCTCTCTCTCTCTCTCTCTCTCTCTCTCTCTCTCTCTCTCTCTCTCTCTCTCTCTCTCTCTCTCTCTCTCTCTCTCTCTCTCTCTCTCTCTCTCTCTCTCTGAGGTGAAGATGTGATGTGTTGTGCTAACGTCATGAGTTGCACTATTTACATTCATGCCATGAAAGTATTTTCTTCTTCGTCCTATTAGTATATCCGTGTATTTATATTTCTAGCTCATGATTTATCGCTACAATAGGTGGTAACCCATTGACACACATTTGTGACTCTAATCCTGATGATTTTAATTTATTAATGTATTTATTTATTTATTTATTTATTTACTTTTGTGTATATAAATGCATTTAAAGGGTGTTTCTACTTTTATAGTCAGCATTTTATGAAAGCAGGCTCGATGGAGAATGTTTAATGGACCAGTTTTTGTTTCTTAGTGGGTTTTTTTTTTTTTTTTTTTTTTGTAATAATGAGTCATGCTTGAAAAAGTACGTTGATTCCACAAAATGTCCGTAACTGTTAATAATATAGGTCCCACCGATATTTTTTTCTTGGACCCCCTTCTCCCTCATGCTTAGCCCCACTATTGTTCAGATTATAAGACATTCGGCATATTAGTTTGGCGATTTTAAGATTTTGCGCCCCACATATTTGTCAATATTAAGACCTGTCGTGCCATTTAAATGTCGATATTTTTCCTGGCAAGAGATAGCGAGCCTGTAATTTAAGTGGAGCCGGCCTTTGGGCTGAACAAATTTCTGCCATAAAATGTATGCATTTATCTAGAAGGGGGATCGTGGGGATATTTTTTTTTAAGCTTGATGTATGTCTTGCAAGCAAACTATAAGAATAATAAATACATATTTATAAATATATCGACCAATAAATTAACCTTTCCCCCCTTGAGATCCTATAGTAACAGAGATCGTGCCACTGGTGATATTACCCTCTCTTTACCTCTTTACCTCTTTAACACTCTTATAGCGCCATAACATAGGCCATACCTATAATAAACATTCGGGAATACTGGTACAGGTTAGGTAGTTTGGACTTTTATTTATACAGTATATTCTACATGATCAGAAATAAAGTAAAACCACGATGTTTGATAACTGAGGGGCGTCCCCAAAAAAAAGGGATGGTCACTCTCTCTTATTACAGGATCTCTAGATGTTATGTAAGATGTAAGAGGTCGAGGTGTCTGGAAAATATAGTGAATGATAAATGATAAAGTTTGAATAAATGGAGTCAGTAATGACGTTTAGTAAACGTCATTAGTAAATGTTATGTATAGAAATAGTAGACTGTACTACCTTTCATTAGTTAGTTATTTATTTAGTTATTTTATTTAATATTTACTTGCTTTACCCAGAAGACGTCTCGAGAGAATAGACGAAAGCTCGGTATTCCAATGTTTAAGTATTCCTACGAGTTTTACTAAATAATTTGATAACACGTATCTGTGATTTAGCCTCCAATTATATACAGTATATATATATATATATATATATATATATATATATATATATATATATATATATATACACGTGATTTAATGTTATGCTTACTTCAAAATACAATCGCTTACATCCGTGTGAGTGAGTGCCCTTCGTCCTTATGACTACAAGACCTCAATTAATCATTTTATTCATTCTAGCATTGACAAGCACAACTAGTGCAAATACGGGGAAAGTGGAAGTGATTTAGGTTCATTACCATCCATCATCGGGGCCCTTACCGCACCAGGACCTTGTTGTGGGAGAGAGAGAGAGAGAGTGAGAGTGGTAAGAATGAGAGAATGTGTGTGTGTGTGTGTGTGTGTGTGTGTGTGTGTGTGTGTGTGTGTGTGTGTGTGTGTGTGAGAGAGAGAGAGAGAGAGAGAGAGATAATTGTGTTCATTTAGTTGCATACGTAAACTCTCAATACACATTTTTGCTTCCACCAATATGCTTGAATCTCAATAACTTACTTTGGCAATGGAAGAAGAAGAATATCTTGTAGATGATAAAATGACTGACGAAGGCTAGCTAGGTACCTCGTCAACAATACCTTGTTTATAGATAGATGCAAGAAGTGTTAGTATATATTAACAGACGTGTACATGTGTGATTAATACGTGATGGATATAGTAAATGTGACACTCAAAATATATGTAATTAATCACCCTTGCCGTGTTGGTTTGTCTTAAGGGGCTAGTGGCTGGGTTTTTTTTTTTTTTGGTCTATTAATTCATCTATCCTATTATTTTTTTAGTTTCCTTGCTAGACCTCTCTCACACTTCGAAAAATACTCCCTAGACCCCACCTCAAGATAAATTTGTATATACATTTTTCGGTAGAAAAATGTCTCAGCCGAAGGCTGGTTCCTCCTATAATTACAGGCTCGCTATCGCTCGCCAGGAAAATATTGACACCTAATAGGCACGATAGGTCTTAAAATTCACAACGAAATGGAGCTAAAGGTGTTAAAATCGCCACACTAATGCGCCGAACGTCTTAGAATCTCAACACTAATGGGGCTAAGCATAAGGGAGAAGGGGTCCAATAAAGCGACTACCTCCCCCTTAAAAGTGTTCAATATCAGTGCATAATGGTCTGGACAAATCTAGACTGACCGAAACCTATTATACGTTTCACCAATTTATATCGGGAGGGAGAAAGAATAGGCGATTTTTAAAAGTATTGACCAACTAACATTGTAATTGGAAGAAATAATAATGCTTAAAATTCAAGGAATGGGTGGCCACTTAGTGCCATATTTATGTTTATGTTGCTATTATATACTCTCTCTCTCTCTCTCTCTCTCTCTCTCTCTCTCTCTCTCTCTCTCTCTCTCTCTCTCTCTCTCTCTCTCTATCTGTTTCTGTCTGTCTCTCTCTCTCTGTTTCTGTCTGTCTGTTTGTCTCTCTCTCTCTCTATCCCTCTCTCTCTCTCTCTCTCTCTCTCTCTCTCTCTCTCTCTCTCTCTCTCTCTCTCTCTCTCTCTCTCTCTCTCTCTCTCTCTCTCTCTCTCTCTCTCTCACACACACTCTCTCCTACACAAGGTAAGAGAAATAGAGGGATGATATATGATCAAGCAAGTAGCTGTGACGATGGGAGAACAAACTTCAGTGATCATGAATAAGGTAGCTGAATCATGGTGAGAGAGAGAGAGAGAGAGAGAGAGAGAGGGAGAGAGAGAGAGAGAGGAGAGAGAGAGAGAGAGAGAGAGAGAGAGAGAGAGAGAGAGAGAGAGAGAGAGAGAGAGAGAGAGAGAGAGAGAGAGAGAGAGAGAGAGAGAGAGAGAGAGAGAGAGAGAGAGAGAGAGAGAGAGAGAGAGAGAGAGAGAGAGATATAGTAACAACAACAAACTATCCGTTTTAGAAAACATATTATCTATTGTTTTAAAAGACACATACAGTACATGCATTTATTTTTAAAAGTCTGGACGTATTAAAGATGCGGCCTCACATACTGACCATGAATTTAAGATAACAAAGAATAAAATACAACCAAATGATGGGAAGCTCTCAGTCAATCAGTTCCACAGTACAATATAAAACATGAAAACAAAATCAAATTGGCTTACTTTTCTCTTATGGTGAGGAGCTTTATATTTTTGCAAAGCTAACCTGCAAGCTTTATGTCTACAGTATCTGATTGGGGGAGAATGAGTTGATGGAGGACCGAGAAAATAGTGTGCTGAATAATGTGTGTGGAATTTATGTGAAGTAGTTGTGATGTTTGTAATTAGTTTAGGAACATACACACGGAGTTAGGCTATTCTCATGCATTCCATAAACAAATTTTAACGTTTAGAAGATCCGATGACGCATTTCTTTTCTATACTCGGGCTATCATTATTCAATTTTATACAATTTAGGAAGGATCTGTTGGAATTTTAAGATTACATACTGTCTCGATATCCCTCTGACTTCCATATATTCTTCCTAGTCTGAATAATATCATCAAACAAAAGCGTCATCGGATCTTCTAAGAAGGGTTAGTATTGTATAATTATGGAATGCATAAAAATAGACAAACTTCTTGTATATTTAAGCTAATTGTAAACAAATTTTCGTTGACTTAATATATAATATTACTTAATATACCCAAATAAAATATACAATACAAAATAAGTAGGATAGTGTTGTAGTCAATTTGTCTTGAGCCGCTTTTCTTACAACCAACTAAAAACATCAAATAACTAGCTTGACATATGTTACTTGTGTTCAGATGGACAAAGTTATTGAAATATCGTTTTCTTTAGGAGACCCACTCTAAAAATCAAGGAGGGTATGATAAACGCGTTAAAGATAAATGAATATACTGATGTTTTACGTTTCTTTCTGTATATTAGATGAGTTTATTATTCCAATTTACCATTAAAGGGGTAGAGTATTTACCACTTTCATACCCATAACTTTATAAGTGTATAGAAACAGTCAAACAAAGAAAACCTAACCTAACCTAACCTAATAACCAAATAATAAGACTGTCAAGCTAATGAGACGAATTAGGGTTAGTAAAAATAACTCAGTTAAGATAAGGTTAAAAAGGACTCCCTATATAAGACGGTATTAACCCTCTCACGACCATAGGACGCAGAGGTTGCCAGATTAGCAATAAGAAATAGTCTCACTGTTATAATTACCTCTCCAAAATTAGTTTTCTGCCCACAGCTAACTCAAAGACAACTGCAGAGGTTGAAGTAAACAAACAAAAGGTTTATAGATACCCCTGACGGTAACAAAGGATTTAAAGTATCCCTAATAGGCTCAAAAATTGCGTCAGGATGTGAGAGGGTTAACGGTATTAACGGTGGGGCGAAGTTGCTGAGTCATGGGCAAGTGTGTGTGTTTGGTGTTGGTGGGGGGGGGGGGGTATATAAGGGAGACGGTAGTAAGAGAGAACATAATTATATCTTATTATTTGGACGCCGTTATGGATGTCGATATTACCAAACAACGGGGATATACATTTAATTATGTAGAACTTGGATGGAAAGACAAGAGTACATATTTTGTACCAATAATCTGTATGTATATTATGGGTATGGTCATGTTAAAATGTTTGAGTGTAAAGAGAGTGAAATGATACCAGTGGCCCCAATATGACGGAGGATGGCCATTCTCTGAAATTATGAGGTATTGAAATTGAAAGTAAGCACGATATGAGGAGCTGTACTGTGTTGATGTGTGATGAGAGGGAGGTGGAAGGCCAAAGAGGAAGAGGCACACCGAGAGTGAGTTTGAGGGATGGAATTGTGAGGTATATGGGGGAAGGGGCGCCAGCTGACGGATGGCAGAGAAACAAGGAGGCCATTAATTCGTAGCCATCCCTTCGGGGATCAAGGTGCCTGGCAACAGATATCTAGATATTGTTGAAACAGAAGACAAAATATATGCCGTATATGCTTAATTGAATAACGCGTATTTGAATGTTTGAGCATGAATATAAATTTAGTCGTAATAAGCTCCTTTCATACATACAAGAGTCGGACGAAGAGTGTTGGCGAGTCTCTACTCGACAACACTCGGCTATATAATCTTGGAAATGCGTGGGAACTCTCGGACAACTCCCCAACACTCGCCTACACTCAAGCGGGAGAGCCAAATGTTTGCCAATGTTAAAAAATATTGAGCCGAGTGTGCGAACTCGCCGGGTATTGGTGCCTTATCGTTAATAATCATAACTTATCGGAAGCACTCGGAGCTTATCAGACAATCGTAACTCATTCGCCATCACTCGCTAACATTTATGAACATTCGGTAAAATCAACAAACTCAGTAAAATCGATAAAATCAGCGATGCAGGCGGCGATGACTGAAGGGGACGGGGGATATATGATTATATCCATGCATGTATATTGAACATTATTTGTCATGTCACTTATCATTAAAGAACATAAACATTGTTACGTGTATACTCAACCTATAGAATAAGTACCTATTAATTATTAAGCATTAACACTTTATGTCAAGTAGGAGGAAGAAGAGGAAGAGAAGACGAGTAGGAGGAGGAAGCGAAAGATGGAATAATGCGAGGAAAATAGTAAACTTGAGGACGGAAGAAAATTAAGAGAAGAAGCAGAAGAGGAAAGGCGATGACAATTACAAAAAAGAGCAAGTGATAAAGAAGGAGGAAGATGATATAAGGAAGAATAGGAGGAGGGAAAGACCATATCCAGTGTGCTCCAGTGTAGAGTTTGACACTGATAAAGATCATATCCAGTGTGCTCCAGTGTAGAGTTTGACACTGATAAAGATCATATCCAGTGTGCTCCAGTGTAGAGTTTGGCACTGATAAAGATCATATCCAGTGTGCTCCAGTGTAGAGTTTGACACTGATAAAGATCATATCCAGTGTGCTCCAGTGTAGAGTTTGACTGATAAAGATCATATCCAGTGTGCTCCAGTGTAGAGTTTGACACTGATAAAGACCATATCCAGTGTGCTCCAGTGTAGAGTTTGACACTGATAAAGATCATATCCAGTGTGCTCCAGTGTAGAGTTTGACACTGATAAAGACCATATCCAGTGTGCTCCAGTGTAGAGTTTGACACTGATAAAGATCATATCCAGTGTGCTCCAGTGTAGAGTTTGACACTGATAAAGATCATATCCAGTGTGCTCCAGTGTAGAGTTTGACACTGATAAAGATCATATCCAGTGTGCTCCAGTGTAGAGTTTGACACTGATAAAGATCATATCCAGTGTGCTCCAGTGTAGAGTTTGACACTGATAAAGATGACCTGAGTTATGCTTTAAACTAATTGTTTGCGTGTACTAATTAGGAAAGATAATTTCAATTCAGTTGATTTTACATTATTTGCAAACAATCGCAGTTATATTGATATTGTATCCATTTAATGTAACATATTTTAGTTAAATCTGTAATAAATGCCATGCTATTTAAATTGTGTAGGACCTCGCCTGAAACATTGACTAAAAAAAAAATCTGTTGTCCGGTATCTGTTTACTAAAGAATGTGTGTGTGTGTGTGTGTGTGTGTGTGTGTGGGTGTGTTTATAGAGCACTGAAAGACTTGGTCATTGTTGTTTTCTACAGGTGGTTTCTTAATTAACGTTGTGCTCTTGATTACATACTTCAAACATCAGACATCCTATTGTTTGTGGCGGGAGGATTGGTGTTTGTGAAGTGTGTATGAGTGTGTGTGTGTGTGTGTGTGTGTGTGTGTGTGTGTGTGTGTGTGTGTGTGTGTGTGTGTGTGTGTGTGCAGCGGTAGGTTGGGTATTATTTTGTGAAGGGTGCGTGTATGTGTGCTTGCGTGCGTGCGCGTAATTGTGTGTATGTGAGAGTGTGTCTGCGGCGGGAGGTTGGGCGTTTATGAAGGGTGTGTGTGCGTAGGAGTTTGTGTCTGGTTGTATGTGTGTGAGTTCATGGATTAATGTGTTTGGGTGTATTTGTATTTGTTTGCATGAATTGCTAAGTTTTGTTAATATTCGTTTACATTTTCTATCAGATGATTCTCTCATTTCCGCTGTTACTTCTAAAATGCATACCTTATTATATTATCCATAGCACTTACGTTTAATACCAAATATATATTGCGCTATATAACACCATGACTTTAACGACAACCGTATTGAAACAAAGAGTTTAACTAATCAGTACCTCAATAGACCACTTGCAGATTTTAGGCTACAAGGAAGCTAGAGCCGTAAACATAGATTCTAAGCCTAAATGCTATGCTAATGAAGGTTTATGATGGATAGAATGTAAGTTGGATTAGATTATACGTGTTTATAAATGCACTACAACTATATTTTAACTGGCAAGGTAATTCTGCTAAATATAAATGTCTACAGCTCTAACTCCAATTATCACCTGAAACTCACAAGTGGTCAATTGATCCTGCTATGCTGATAACTTGTGTGCAGTATCCCGTATGAAAATAGAAGAAGAGTCTTAACTGTAATCAAAAGAATATTAGGGACGTACTGAATGTGAAATGCTGAATATAAGTCAAGTATTGGTATTGTACTTGTCATCTTTTGAAATGGAGCTACACAAACAGATTCGAAGAAGTGTGAATCTCTCATTACTATTATAGAATTAGGCCTACAGTTGTCATGTTAATATTTTGATAGGTTTGATGAACTGGCATGTGTGTATGTGTCTGTGTGAGAGAGAGAGAGAGAGAGAGAGAGGGAGTGGGAGTGTGTGGTGTGTGTGTTAGTGTGTGGGTGTGTGCGAGATAGTGAGTTTGATTTTTGTCCCCAAAGCTATTTGGTTTAGTCACCGCCTCGAGCCCCCTGTACGCCATTAGAGAAAACGAGGGACAGGCAGGATGAAGGTAGGTTATAATATTTTGAGAAAATATGGCGAGCAAACTTTCATATATTTTTCGCCATAGACGATATATTCAATAATCACTTTGTCACATTATTATACACAAAAATACGCTACTATTGTACAGTTACCGTCAACTGTTTTCCACTCCTTGACCATGCTTTAGGGTTAGGGATATGTAAATATATCTTCATTATGAATCGTTGAATTAACTTATTTATTTTCAAACTTACTGTTGTTCAGATTTCGGTGAATGTACCTGTACATCCATAAGCATTAATAGCTGCTTACCCATATGGATCTGTACCGAACCCGAATGAGACAATATAATCCATAAATATAACCAAGATGCTTCAGAACTTGTCATTAACCCTCTCAGTACCGGCGCCGTCCTTTTAACTTTTTTTCGGGCTACTATTAAACGATTGTATTCAGCTTAAAAAGGGTTCCCAGCAATTAACAGGCTTCGAACTATCTCACTTAACCCCCTTTACTACCACAGGTCCTTCTTAAACTGCACAAAATCGTCTAAACATACCTAGAATATAATTGAAAAACGTCACCGGTACAGAAGGGGTTGATGGTTTAACTATGCAAGTGGGACCTACCTTATTATTGCATTAATGATCACGACTGTTTTTTATTTATTTCAAGAGACAACTTTAAGTAGTGCCTATGCCATATCATTATGTAGCGTAATTTTATCTGGCAATATTAAACCAGTAGATAAAATAATTTTGGAGCAGGGGTGGTAGAGAAAAAGAACACAAATACGATCCGATTAACTCTATCTAAATTGAGGATGGTCTTATTGCAATCTCCCACCCCTCATACCTATTTTCAAAGTAACTAGCAGGGGTACCCGGCGTTGCCCGGGTACTACCACCACTACTACTACCATAATCACCATCATCAATCACTACTACCACAATCATCACAATACTACTACTACCATAATCACCGGCCTCGACCTCCCTGTGCCTCATTAAACGGCGACCTCGATTTCGGCCGCTAAATTACCTCCGATTTTGGATCTGACCTCATCCGTAACCCCATTTTGGGGGGCTGCGAACAACTTTCGTTCCATACACCTTTTCGATCGGAGGCCTCCTTCTGCCCCAAACGGCAATTTTTTCATTTATTTTCCAATTTCGGCCTCGAAACGACCTCCGATCGTGGCCTCGCCCCCTCTATGACCTGACCCAGGTCAATTGACACCCACATGCAAAGTTTCAGCTCCCCAGGTCCAAAACTGCGGCCGCCTATTAAGAACGCACAGACAAACAGACACACGAACTGATTTAATAATATAGATAGCTGTCTGGCGAATTAAAGACGCTTCACCCTTTTATATTGACACATCCTCTTTAAACTCATACCTTATTCATTGTTTTCCCTAATGCTCATTTAATCAAGTTTGTCATACAGTATTGTACCAGCCACGTGTGCAGGCAATCGTACCTCATTTAACTACCAACAGTATAACAACATTACATTGCAACTGGGGTTCAGGAGTACAGTCTCGTCCGAATAGTGTGGCCTGACTTCACAATTTAAACTGTATTTTCATCTTGATAAAAATGAATATATATATATATACCGTATATATATTAATAATAATAATAATAGTAATAATAAACAATACTAAACCTCAACAAGTCTTTGTCCCAAAAATCACTTTTCCCCAAATCACTGAAGTCATTACTGAATTTTAAATCATGGCGGTAGGATATTATTTTTGCTCGTGCCTGTATTATAGTTGCTGAGTCATGATCCTCGTCGTGGTGTAAAGAAAACCTAACTAAATAAAACGTAGTTTCACCGTACAGTCTTGGTTAGGAATTTCTATATAATTTATGGATGCTCAGTAATGATACACTGGCGAATTGTTTTGTTATCAACAGACGATCTTATACAGCTTAGGAATGATTTATGGGAATGGAATCAAAAGGGTGAAAACTATCTCATTTAACCCTCTGACTTCCACATGCCCTTCCTAATCTAAATACAATCGTCTAATAATAGCTAGAATATAGAAAATAAATGCCTAAGAGCATCTTGTAAGGGTTGATTGAAGCCATATATCACAAGACTCGAACCCCATATCCGCATCTGTGACGTGTTTGTTTTCACACGATACCAAGCCATAGTGTAGCTCAGAGTACAGACTCGTGAAACCATTAAAGGGAGAGGATCGTTTTTCTGGTCCCCCTTCTTCCTCATGTTTAGCCCCATTAGTTTTCTGATCTAAAGATGTTCGCCCCATTAGATTGTCGATTTTAAATCCTTTCGTCCCTTTTCTATATCAATATCAAGACCTTTCTTGATATTTAGGTGTCGGTTTGTTTTCCTGGCGAACGATAGTAAGCCTTAAATTTTGGGAGGACTCGGCCGAAACATATGTACAAATATATCTTGAAAGGAGATCCTGGGGTTGTTTTTTCTTTAAGTTTGATGGAGGTCTAGGGAGGAAACTAGAAAATAATTAATAAATGCAAAAATCGACCAAAATATGAACCATCCCCCCTTAAACTGAAGAAAATCGTCAAATGATAGCAAGAGTGGAAGCCAAATGGCGTCGTGGTGCGTGTGTGTAATTGTTAATAGGGTCACCGGCTTTTTTTATCTTTCTCTCCTTTTCTCTCTTTCCCTGGCTTGTATCCATTCAGACAACTGTTTTAAGACGTGTATCCCCATCCAGGTGTCAATATCTTCCTGGCTAGCAATAGCGAGCCAGCATTGTATGGAGAAATCCAGCTTCGTCGGAGACATTTTTCTATCGAAAAATGTACAAACTTAGCTTGCTGTCAACACAAAAATATATATATACTGGCTCGCTACCGCTCGCCAGGAAAATATTGACACCTGGATGGGGGTAAACATCTTAAAATAGTAGACTGAATTGGGCCGAATGAATACGAACCAAAGAGAGAGGGAGAGAAAGAGAAAACAAAAGCAAGGTGGTCTCCCTTAATGGGCGGAAGTGCAGGAACCTCGGGGTAATTGGTGGGTGGAGAGTACTGTACTCCCACCTCTCTCTCTCTCTCTCTCTCTCTCTCTCTCTCTCTCTCTCTCTCTCTCTCTCTCTCTCTCTCTCTCTCTCTCTCTCTCTCCTCTCTCTCTCTCTCTCTCTCTCTCTCTCTCTCTCTCTCTCTCTCTCTCTCTCTCTCTCTCTCTCTCTCTCTCTCTCTCTCTCTCTCTCTCTCTCTCTCTCTCTCTCTCTCTCTCTCTCTCTCCTCTCTCTCTCGTCTCTCTCTCTCTCTCTCTCTCTCTCTCTCTCTTTCTCTCTCTCTCTCTCTCTCTCTCTCTCTCTCTCTCTCTCTCCTCTCTCTCTCTCTCTCTCTCTCTCTCTCTCTCTCTCTCTCTCTCTCTCTCTCTCTCTCTCTCTCTCTCTCTCTCTCTCTCTCTCTCTCTCTTAACCCGACCCTCGTGTCAAAACCTCAAATTGTGAACGTCGACACATCTTTTGTGCTAATAAAGAATAAAAAAGGTACAAAAATAATACTTGCGTTAATATACAGACCTCCAGCTCAATCAGTGCAAACTGACCGAGAAATTTACGAACAAATTGCAGATGTAAGTAACTCACAAGATACCGTAATTTTTGGCGACTTTAATTTACCTGTGACCAAGTGGAGCGATACTCTTACTTCACACTCCGGACATGACTTGTATACGAACTTGCAAGAGAGTTCACTTTTTCAATTTGTACAATTTCCGACGACCCGTGGTAATAATGTGCTTGACCTTGTACTCGCAACAAAAGAAGAATTAATAGAGAATTTGAATGTTGGTTATGAATTCAGTAACAGCGACCATCGTACGATAACTTTCACTTTAAAGTTTACTAGTAACAAATCAAATAGCAGCATTGAGAAAGTCCCTAATTTCAAGAAAGCAAATTTTCATAAACTTAAATCAAAGCTTAAAGAAACTGACTGAAGCTTTCTGACTAACAATAACGACATAAATACATCTTGGAGGTTTTTCACAACACTTACCTTAAGGCAGTGCAAGACTGCACACCATCGAAAATACGGCGTCCAGGCCATAATGATAAGCCCAAATGGTGGAATAAAGATATTTCAGACTGTCTGCTTGCTAAAAAATTTGCTAATGATAGATTAAAATCCTCACAAAATGACGAAGAACGGGTGAAATTTGTAGAGCTACGACGCAAAGCCAAAAAGTTAATTAAGCAAAGTAAAAAGACCCTGGAGTTACATGTTGCGAATCAAAGTAAAACAAACCCGAAAGAATTCTATAGTTACATCAGAAAGAAAAAAGTAGTTACTTCAACTGTTGGACCGTTAGTCGATGAAAAATGGAGAATACACCAAAGACGAAGTACAAATGAGTAATGCCCTCAATACCTTCTTTGCATCAGTTTTTACAACAGAAGACCTCAGTGATATCCCTACACCATCGCCGATTCAGATTGATAATTCAGATGTTCTAAGCAATATCACCGTTACAGAGAGAGAAGTATTGAATTGTTTAGATAAACTCAAGGTAAATAAAACGCCTGGACCTGATACAATCTCACCTAGAGTTCTAAAGGAAGCTAAGGATGAGCTCTCCAAACCACTGACATTGCTATTCAATGAATCCTTGCAGTCTGGGACTATGCCTGATCAGTGGAAGCTAGCCAACGTAACACCGATATTCAAAAAAGGCAGCAAATCCCTACCAAGTAATTATCGTCCAATTAGCTTAACCTCAATTGTATGTAAAATGCTAGAAACGGTCATAAGAGACAGACTCGTAAATCACTTAGAGGCAAATAACTTACTTAAAGATACTCAACACGCTGTTTAACAAACCTCTTAGACTTCTTCCACGATATCCTCAACCTCTACGATGAGAGTAAAGCTGTAGATATTATATACCTTGATTTTCAAAAGGCCTTTGACAAAGTTCCCCACAAACGTTTACTGCTAAAACTAAAAGCGCATGGAATACAAGACGGTGTGTTGAAATGGATAGAAAATTGGCTCAGCGACAGAAAGCAAAGAGTAGTCATAAACGGTAAGGCATCTAAATGGACCAATGTAAGTAGCGGGGTACCCCAGGGATCGGTACTAGGACCAATTCTCTTTCTAATTTACATCAACGACATAGATGAGGGTCTCACCTGTACAATCTCAAAATTTGCTGACGATACAAAAATTGCAAATAGCGTACTCTCAAAAGAACAAGTTGACGATATGCAACACAATCTAGATAAATTGTCATGTGGGCCCAAATTTGGCAAATGAGTTTCAATGCGGATAAATGTAAAGTACTACATATCGGATACCTAAATGAGAAAGCAAACTATTCGATGGATGGCACTCAGCTTAAGAATGTAAACAAAGAAACCGATCTGGGAGTAACAATATCGAGTAACCTAAAACCGAGTCAACAATGTTCAGAAGTTGTTAAGAAGGCAAACAAAATAATTGGCTTTATAGGCAGGTCATTTGAGCATAAATCCAAAGAAGTTATCCTAACCCTTTACAATTCCTTAGTCCGCCCTCTTCTGGAATACTGCGTTCAAACCTGGTGCCCTTATTACCAAAAAGATATAAACAAGCTAGAACGAGTTCAACGTAGAGTTACCAAAATGATACCTAGCCTAAAGAACAAACCATACGAAGAGCGTCTTAGAGAATTAAATCTATTTCCTTTAACCCAGCGCAGATTAAGAGGTGACTTAATTCAAGTGTTCAAAATCATAAAAGGCATCGACAATATGAACTGTAGTAAGTACTTCACTATCGACCAATCTAATTACACGCGGGAAAACGGTTGCAAAATTATTGGTAAATCTTTTAACTCACACGAATCTAAGAATTTCTTCTTCAATCGAGTTGTCAACTTGTGGAATGGGCGTCCCCGAGACGTTATAGACTGCAGCACCGTTGGTTTATTTAAACTCCGCTTAGACAAATATCTCGCATCAAACCCGCGACTGACTGCGTTTGTAAATGAATAACTTTATTTTATCCCCCCTCAGTTACTAACCCATCTGTCCCCTACTAACTTCCTAATCCTGCCACGGACATTAGTTCTAGGGCAGTAGTTTCCTTTCCAATGTTCCCTTACCCACTCTAAACCACTGTTAGGACACTTGATCCTCAGTGTTTTGGAGGACAAGCAGCCTACAAGGGTCACTAGACCTGTTGTTGCTTGATTTCCTTTGTACTTTGTACTCCTCTGTACTCTCTCTCTATCTCTCTCTCTCCCTCTTTCTCTTTTTCTCTCTCTCTCTCTTTCTCTCTCTCTCTCTCTCTCTCTCTCTCTCTCTCTCTCTCTCTCTCTCTCAACACATGCTCTACGATGATTGCATACCTTGTAATCTTACATATACAGTATGTTAAGTGATCTTGGCCACATTCATTGTTCTTCTCTCTCACTCAAACAATATGTTATCCATAATGTAGTTGGGTCTAATTACATGATTAGATTAATATCCAGAATTCGCAAATGGATATTAATCGTGATCGTGTACTTAACCTTTTATCTTTGTTGGTGCTGTAATTGTTTAGATGCTTATACTCTGGGTGTGGTGTCGCGAGTTTGAATCCTAGGAGGATCATATGCTTTCAATAGTTTATTCTAGAGTATCGGGGTTTGTAATGGCGGATTAAAGATAAGAACAGGGTGTTCCTTAATATATGTTATAACAATACTGTATAATATAAGGTAGCATCATTCCCCCGGCCACAGGTATGCAGACTTTCCCATCGTTATATATCCCCCACTCTCTCTCTCTCTACTGCTCTACACATCACCTTATCTTAACCACAGGTATTATTATATACAGGGTGTCCCGCGAGTTTCGTCAAATACTTCCCGAGATGAAAGATTAAGTAATTCTAAGTAAAAACTGTTATATACACATGGGCTTTTGGGGGCATTATTTTGTAGTTATGGACCCTTAAAGTCGGCATTTTGGTGTTCTTTGTAATTTCTAACCCTGTTTTTCTTCAATAAGATGAGGATAGGAAAAACAACTAAAAAGTGTATTATGAAGCATGACATCAATACTTCAAACTGACACCAAAAATTTCCCTACATCGTACTTCATATTCCCTTGACATGGAGTTGAATATTACAAGAAACCAACAAAACTTAATTTTAAGCTCACCATCACGGAAAGAAGAAACGAGGTACAGAGGATTTTTTTGTGTTTTCATTAAGTATTGATACCATGCACCATCATACAGCATTTAACGTTATCGCTATTCATTTTTATTACTCGAAAAATGGGTTTAAACTGACAGAAAACACCAAAAAATCCTCTGTAGCTCCTTTCTTCTTTCCGCAATGATGACCTTAAAATTAAGTTTTGTTGGTTTCTTGTAATATTCAGTTTGAAGTATTGATGTCATGCTTCATAATACATTTTATAGTTTTTTTCCTATCCTCATCTTATTGAAGAAAAAACAGGGTTAGAAATTACAAAAAACACTAAAATGCCGACTTTAAGGGTCCATAACTACAAAACAATGCCCCAAAAAGCCTATGTGTATATAACAGTTTTTACTTAGAATTACTCGATCTTTCATCTCTGGAAGTATTTGACAAAACTCGCGGGACACCCTGTATTCTGTAGCCTATATATATACAGTATACAGTATATATATATCATATATATAATTATTATAAATAATTGTACACTGACTATGCTTCTTTGTTTATTTACATGTTAATGTATTATAGTATGTTAATGTAAATACATATACTAATTGATAATTATACACATATATATATATTGTTACGTATCTTGATCCTCAAGTGGTTAACTTGATGAATCTAGATAGCACAGATATATATTAAGGTATCAGTCAGCTGAAGGCAAAACAAAAGTAAAATCTAATAAAATTATTTCCTGTTGTTGCTTCCTTTCCTTTTGGATCTTAGGACTTAGTAACCTTTATTGACTGATACTCTTTAATTATGAAAAATACTGAAACTAATTAAAGTCATGTAGTATTTATAAAGAATTATTATTTAACCGAAGCTTAGTAGGCTATGGTTATGAACCGAATAAGTTATAGCTAAAGAAGGACTATTAATTTTATAAAAAGTCTTGCAAGATAAATATTAAAGTAAGAATATTTCTGTCTCTTACCCTTTTGAAATGAATAGATAGTTTTCTTAAATGTCCTTTTATTATATTTAATGTAATTATTCTTGGTTCTTGTCTTACGTTAATAGTATATATTATTATCATCAGGATTAATATCAAAGTCACATAAAAAGTTAGATAGATATTTAATAATTAGTTAAATGTATTTCTTAACCACGTAACATTGAGGTTTGATTATGAGTAAATAAAGTTACAGGATCGCTTCATAGATTCGATTCAGGTCTCACTCAAATAATATGAAAAGCAAAAATAATATTTTGAAGCTAAAAGAATTTTCTTCAGCTTAGGAAATCACTAGAAGTAATATTAACACAGCCATGTTAGTCTAAGGCGATATTACTAATACGAGACAATAGCATCACCGTACTAAGCACCGTTAAGCAATGTAAGCTTAATTAAAAGAAAATGAAAGAACTCGTAAGTATTAATATAAAACAATAGTATTACTTTCATCATAACCCAATTACTTAAAAGAGTTGCTTTAGTCCACAAGTTAGTCAACTAAAATAGTTAAGTACATAATAATAGCGTTAACGTTAAATCCCAATCAAATAGTTAAGCACATAATAGTAGCGTTAACGTTAATTCGCAATCAAATAGTTAAACACATAATAGTAGCGTTAAACGTTAATCCCAATCAAATAGTTAAGCACATAATAGTAGCGTTAACGTTAATACCCAATCACATATCTCACTAACCAACATAACGTAAGTGTTTACACCGAACACACTTAACACACACTTATATAATCTGACTGACAGTCACAATCCCATTATAATACTTCACCCGTCTTCCTCCAGCTGCAAGTTCACCTTCCCAACTCCAAATGAGACTGATTTGAATGCCCACAACTCGGGTCTTATATACTAAACAATGATGGTGTAGGAACGAATCAGGAGGCGGGGGGTGGTGCCCGCTCCAATCACAGCTCCTCGAGTTGCATAGCAGGTGCATGGTCCAATCACAGCTCCTGGCGTCGATCATACGTCATAGCGTCATCGAAGTAGTTTGCAGGGTCCCCTATGACGCACGCAGGTGTGAAGGCTAGTTTGCTGGTGAGCTGGTTTCCCCACTCGCTAGTTCGCTCGCTAGTCTGCTTTACCGTTTGGGTAGTGTGATTCCTTCAACTCTAATTCTAACTCTTAAATTAACATACAGGGCTCCGTATGTCAGACCTCCCCCCTAGAAAAGAGTTTAAGGAGTATAGTAAACATAATACATAAATAGATTCACCACCAGATTGGCAACAGCAAGATTATAATGAGGATATAATAAGGATATCACCCAAAGTAGGCAACGTCTCCAGGTACCACATCAGAACATAGCCGGAACGTAGCTGGAGCGTTATTCGAACTGCAAGGCATCTCACAGCTGAAGGCTTAAAAGCGCACTACAAAAGCATGATATTTACCTCGCTACAAGGGAGAGCTAATTGCCAAAATCCTCTCATTAAGTTAAACTTACTGCGGTATGAGGCCAACCTGGTAAATGTAATCTTTAACAGATACGTGATAGGCAATCGGCTAGCACGTTCTGGACCCCCTTAATATGTTTGACATCCAGGGAGTAATCCTGCAGCAACAAACTCCACCTCAGTCGTTGGTTTTTATTTTGGAACCTATGCAAAAAATTTAAGGGGTGATGGTCAGTATACACAGTGATGGCACCAGAGGCAGATTGCACATAGACAGCAAAGTATTGAAGGGATAAAATTAATGCTAACAGCTCCTTCTCAATGACTGAATAGTTACGTTGGGCAGAATTTAATTTTTTACTGAAATAGCACACAGGATGCAATACCTCACAGTCGTCTTCCTGGAGCAACACTGCACCAACCCCGGTATTGCTCGCATCCACTGCCAGGGAAAAAGATCTGTTAAAATCAGGAGCTCGGAGTACAGGATAATTAGATAATATATATTTGGTAGCAATAAAGGCCTCTTCACATTCAGAGAACCACACAAACTTCACATCCTTACGGAGAAGATCTGTCAGGGGAGCTGTCAACTTTGAAAAATTTATAATGAAACGCCTATAATAGCCAATCATGCCTAGGTACCTTTGGATATGTTTCTTAGTGCTAGGAGTTGGGAATTCTAGAATAGACTCTACCTTTGCTTGAGGAGGTGCAACCTGCCCCTGACCTACCGTATATCCTAGATACTGGACCGTACTCCTTACAAAGGTGCATTTCTTAAGATTAACCACCAGATTGGCATCAGCAAGATTTAAGAATAGCAATCGAAGTTGGTAAAGATGCTCCTCCCATGACTGTGAAAAGATAAGAATATCATCGATGTAGACAACGCACCCAGGTACCCCTTCAGTCACCAAATTCATGAGGCGCTGGAATGTAGCTGGGGCGTTTTTCAAGCCGTAGGGCATTACGTTACAGCAGAAGGCTTGATTGTTGACTACAAAGCATGATATTTCCCGCGCTCTAGGGGTGAGAGCTACTTGCCAATATCCCTTCATCAAGTCAATCTTGCTGATATAGGTGGCTGTACCAATCTGGTCAATGCAGTCGTCGATCCGTGGCAGTGGGTAGGTATCGTTCTTTGTGACAGCATTGACTTGCCTATAGTCCATACATAACCTATGGCTCCCGTCTGGCTTTGGCACAAGTATGACTGGACTACTCCACTGGCTTAAGGCCCTAGTGATCAGTTCGTTAGATAACATAAAGTCAAGCTCGACCTGCAGTATACTCCTGCGTTGTGGCGAGACACGGTAGGGGGATAGTTTAATGGGAGTTGCATCCCCTACGTCGATGTCGTGCACGGCCAAAGAAGTGAGCCCTGGAGTATCACGGAACACACTGGGAGACTGAGATAAAACAGAGATTAGATGGTTCGCTTGCTCAGAGGGAAGATGACATAGTTTAGATGGTAATTCCCCCCAAGCTACTGAATTATACTGAAAGTTGGATAGGCTACATGACAAGTCAAAGTCTGCATGGATACCTTCAGGCTCTGGAACAGTCTGTTGCGGGTCAGTAAGAGAACTGAAGACTTCGTCCGCACCAGACTGTCCACAGGTCCTGACATTCACTGCCACAGTGTGAGAATCTGGAAGAGAGGAATCAGGGGACCTATGGTAAGGTTTCAACATATTTATATGGAATACTTGCGTGGGCTTTCTCCTGTCTGGGGTAGTTACTAGATAATCGGTAATGCTCACCCTCCGAATGATCTTATATGGGCCCCTGAACTTGGCAGATAAAGGTTGGCCAAAAAGGGGGAGCAGGACCAAAACCTCATCACCGGGCTGAAACTCCCTCTCACGGGCTTTCCTGTCATACCATTTCTTCATGGAGCTTTTAGCCACTGTCAAGTTTTGAGCGGCAAACTCACATGAGGATCTCAGCCGGGTTTTGAAATCTGAAACATACTTGAGGAGGTTTTGGTTCCCCTCCTGGCCAACTAGGCTATCCTGCAATAGTTGCAAAGGATCTCTTACCTGGTGACCGAAAACTAGCTCATTAGGGGAAAAACCCTGGGATTCAGTTGGAACCTCACGAGTAGCAAATAAAAGAAAAGGTACCCCCTTATCCCACTCAACTCCGGTCTCCGTACAATACTTACGTAACATTCCCTTTAATGTCTGATGATATCGTTCGAGAACCCCTTGACTCTCTGGGTGGTAGGTGCTAGACTTAACATGCTCGATACCCAACTCCTTCAGGGACTGCTGAAAAATGTTAGAGGTAAAATTAGTTCCTTGATCACTTTGCACCTCATGGGGGAAACCCATTCTGGTGAAGAATTTGAGCAGTTCCTTGATGACAGTTGGAGCAGAGGTAGTCCTTAAGGGTATAGCCTCTGGGTAGCGAGTTGCCATGTCCATGATAGTTAATAAATAAATGTTACCTTGGGAAGTCTTAGGCAATGGGCCTACAATGTCCACTACCACCCGAGTAAAAGGATTCTCGAAAACGGGCAAGGGCACCAGAGGATGTACAGGCACCTTCTGATTGGGTTTTCCTGTCATCTGGCAAGTGTGACACACTCTACAAAACTCCACTACATCTGCACGCATTCCTGGCCAGTAAAAGTGGGCTCTGATTCTGTCTAGAGTTTTTTCTCACACCTAGGTGTCCTGCCAATGGTATACAATGTGCCATTTCCATGATATCTCTACGACAAGGTTTGGGGACTACTACTTGATGGACGTCCCAAGCCCCGTCATCGATTGGTCTGTGTGGCGGTCTCCATCTACGCCACAATACTCCTCCTTTGAGGTAGAAACATTCACCACCCTCCTTCTCACATTCCTCTTCACTCACGGACCTGGCAGCTAACTCCTTGCATTCACTATCATCTCTCTGTAGCTCTACCAGGCCACTAGGACAATTTGGAGGGGTTTCATGGTCATCGTTAGGGTCAAGATGAGCCATAAAGGTGTCAGATAAATCCACCTCAGTCACATCATCAGGCACAGTTGGAGCGTCATTCACACTCTCATCATCCCTTTCATCAACTCTTACATTCGGTACATTTCTGTCTGAGGGAACTGCTACTCGAGACATTGAACGTGTGACAGCACACACAGGGAAAACTGTTGGCATCTCCTTTTCGAGCTCACCGGTTAGTGGCTCGTTAACAGGGGAAAGTGACAAAATGGGGTCTGGTCGGACCTTCTCACCTGCTACATCATTCCCCAAAAGGAGCGTTACCCCAGGCACAGGGATATCTTGGGACCTACACAAAGCTATGGTGGCCTCACCCTGTAGTAACTCACATTCAATTTCGCCTTTTACCAAGTATGCATAAAACTGGCCTCCAGCACCTCTCATTACAACTGGTTCGCCAGGTGGGCACTCAGTGTAAGGATTCACCATGAGGGTGCTAGTAGAACCTGTGTCTCTCAGAATTTTTACCTCATGCATACAACCATTTAATCTCACGTTGCCAGATGAAATAAAGGGACGGTAACTGTCCTGCACTGATGGTGAAATTATTATTGGCTTAACCCTAGTGGGTTGCACCACACATGCTACTACACCCCTGTCTAGATGATTTACGTTAGCTGCTAGGTACTCCTTCTGTCGGGAGTCCTGCATTAAAGGAACTTTTGGTGCTAGGTACTCCTTCTGTCGGGAGTCCTGCATTACAGGCACATATGGAGTTTGAGATACGGCTGCAACTGTCTGCCCCGATCTCTCTGTTCTCTCCTTGGCCCAGCACTGATAAGCTAGGTGGCCTCTCTTGCCACAAAAAGTACATACTTTAGGGGATACGGCAACGTTCCCTCTTTGAGCATTACTATTAGTTTGGGGCCCACCTCTGTTACCATTGCCCTGAGTCGCATTTTTAGTTGGGGGAACAATTCTATTTTGGCTAGCTGGGGAAGACGTTATAGGCTTGTGACTGGGTCTGTCAGATTTGTGATTGGGATACTTAAAATTAGAACTAGAATTATCATAGGGCTTCTTTCCACGAAATTTGTTGTTGAGCACGTATGTGTCAGCCATGTCAGCGGCGTCGGCAAGACAATCTACCTTTTTCCCCTTTAAATGATAGGATACAGAAGAATCAATTTTCCATAGGAAATTTTCTAACAGGACCAACTCCTTCAGATCGTTGTAGCTTGTGACCTTCTTACTCTTGACCCAATGATTGAAAGTTTTAGTCATGGTCCTGGCAAATACCTTATGGGTTTCTTCTACTTTCTTCTGGTTTTTACGGAAAGATTGCCTGTAAGCCTCAGGCTGCAATTGATAGGTTTTTAAGATAGTTTTTTTGAGATTGTCATAATCCTGCCTAACTTCTGCTACTTCTGACAAATACGTGGCTCGAGCCTGCCCTGTCAAAACAGTTTGTAACATAAAAGGCCATTGATCTCTTGTCCACTTCATACCTCCAGCAACTTCCTCAAACAAAACAAAGAAATCCTGCACATTATCCTCAGTGAAAGGTGGAATGACACTAGTCATAGTCAATCCCAGAGGGGGAGTAATTTCGGGAGCATTTGTATTGACATTTAGTTGAGCTATACGATATTGATATTCACATTTTATGCTAGTTGCATATTCTAGCTTCTTCGGTATTTGCTTTTATTCTGGCTTGCTTTTATTCTGGCTTCCTCTATTTTTAGTCTGGCTAGTTCCAGTACTTGATCACCGGTCAAACCAGGTGGCAATTGTTCATCAAGTTGGCTAGGTTTACTCGAGATCCCACCAACTGCTCCGTCACCCTCCCAGCCTTCTACAGGTAACAGGTGGGTTTTTATGGTCTGAGCCACCTCTACTTTGGACATGTTTGAGACAGTTAATTGGAGATGTGAGGCAAGCACTTTCAGTTCGGATTTTGACAGACAGTCAATATCAGGGGCTGTGGGTTCTGATTCTATGAAAACTCTAGCATCTTCGTCATTAATTAGTTGAGGCATGATTAATATTTGATTTTTAAGTAGTGAAACGTTAATGAAACTGAGTGAAACTGTATGAAACGAATCCTGGCAAGGTCGCCACTCTTCTGTTACGTATCTTGATCCTCAAGTGGTTAACTTGATGAATCTAGATAGCACAGAGATATATATTAAGGTATCAGTCAGCTGAAGGCAAAACAAAAGTAAAATCTAATAAAATATTTCCTGTTGTTGCTTCCTTTCCTTTTGGATCTTAGGACTTAGTATCCTTTATTGACTGATACTCTTTAATTATGAAAAATACTGAAACTAATTAAAGTCATGTAGTATTTATAAAGAATTATTATTTAACCGAAGCTTAGTAGGCTATGGTTATGAACCGAATAAGTTATAGCTAAAGAAGGACTATTAATTTTATAAAAAGTCTTGCAAGATAAATATTAAAGTAAGAATATTTCTGTCTCTTACCCTTTTGAAATGAATAGATAGTTTTCTTAAATGTCCTTTTATTTATATTTAATGTAATTATTCTTGGTTCTTGTCTTACGTTAATAGTATTATATTATTATTATCATCAGGATTAATATCAAAGTCACATAAAAAGTTAGATAGATATTTAATAATTAGTTAAATGTATTTCTTAACCACGTAACATTGAGGTTTGATTATGAGTAAATAAAGTTACAGGATCGCTTCATAGATTCGATTCAGGTCTCACTCAAATAATATGAAAAGCAAAAAATAATATTTGAAGCTAAAAGAATTTTCTTCAGCTTAGGAAATCACTAGAAGTAATATTAACACAGCCATGTTAGTCTAAGGCGATATTACTAATACGAGACAATAGCATCACCGTACTAAGCACCGTTAAGCAATGTAAGCTTAATTCAAAGAAAATGAAAGAACTCGTAAGTATTAATATAAAACAATAGTATTACTTTCATCATAACCCAATTACTTAAAGAGTTGCTTTAGTCCACAAGTTAGTCAACTAAAATAGTTAAGTACATAATAATAGCGTTAACGTTAAATCCCAATCAAATAGTTAAGCACATAATAGTAGCGTTAACGTTAATTCGCAATCAAATAGTTAAACACATAATAGTAGCGTTAAACGTTAATTCCCAATCAAATAGTTAAGCACATAATAGTAGCGTTAACGTTAATACCCAATCACATATCTCACTAACCAACATAACGTAAGTGTTTACACCGAACACACTTAACACACACTTATATAATCTGACTGACAGTCACAATCCCATTATAATACTTCACCCCGTCTTCCTCCAACTGCAAGTTCACCTTCCCCAACTCCAAATGAGACTGATTTGAATGCCCACAACTCGGGTCTTATATACTAAACAATGATGGTGTAGGAACGAATCAGGAGGCGGGGGGTGGTGCCCACTCCAATCACAGCTCCTCGAGTTGCATAGCAGGTGCATGGTCCAATCACAGCTCCTGGCGTCGATCATACGTCATAGCGTCATCGAAGTAGTTTGCAGGGTCCCCTATGACGCACGCAGGTGTGAAGGCTAGTTTGCTGGTGAGCTGGTTTCCCCACTCGCTAGTTCGCTCGCTAGTCTGCTTCACCGTTTGGGTAGTGTGATTCCTTCAACTCTAATTCTAACTCTTAAATTAACATACAGGGCTCTGTATGTCAGAATATATATATATATATATATATATATATATATATATATATACTTAAACAGGGTGTCGTTGAATTTGGTTACCCACCGGGCAGAAATTGGAAACGCTTCCTTTCTCTCCATAGGCATAGCTATAGAGGTACTAGTCTGCATGATTCGTCCGATGGATATTTTCTTTTAACAAAGACTATCTTCTCAATCATTACATAATATTGCCTTTTATAATAGGCTACCCAATTAAAAGCAAAGTAAGTAGTGTATGTTACTGATACGTCAAAAGCTGCAATACTAATAAGCATGTATGAATAATGATGAGTATAAGACGAATTATGCACAATTCAAATGTAGGTAATTCATATTATAAACATGACTGATTATTTTCCGAGGTGTTCAACAGTTAATAAGACTTGCATTAAATTGATACATATATTTATGTCCGGAAAACAATGGAGTTTAGTAAATTGGAAGTATCCTATTTTCTTATAAATTATACCTACAGTACCTTATACCATAGACTACTCTGATAGTGCTTCTCGTGAAAATTATAGAGGATTAACGCAGTAACAGATATGTTTTATATGTGAGTGAAGGAGACAAAAGGCAAAGCTGCCTATAACAAGGGTCTTCCCCAAAGCTGAAAGAGTGACAGAGAGCCAAATTCAAGGTACGTTAGAATTTAAAACAGTCTCAGTCCTAGGTTGAAGGAAAGACTGATTGAGAGAGAGCATTCCAGAATTCACTTGTTGAGTAGAAGAAAGACAGGAAATTTGGTAATTTTTGAGCAGGAGAGCTAGACAGAACAGGAGTGTGAGTGTGTTGAAAGGCGGGTGCCTCGCACTTCTCAAAAGGGAGGGGGGGGGGGTATGCAATGCAATGAGAGAGCTCTGAAGAACACTGATAGTTGTAATAATAATGCAAGAGTGAAATAAATGCAACATTGCGAAATGAAGGAATGACTGGTAAGAGTATTTAGTGAGTTGATAAGGCGAACAGTTTTTCACTCTACCCTTTCAAGAAGTGCAGTACGGGTGAAACTTTCCTACACATGCGGACAATACTCGATACATGAACGTGCTTTTCCTCTATACAGAACAAGCACGAAGACAGCTGAGCACATTTAACTTCTGGGGAGCTATATTCTATTCCTATATATATTTCTAAGATGCACATTACACTGGTGTAACAATGTGTGGGTTAACACAAGTTTATAGCAGCTTGGCTAAGGAAGGACCAAGCTATTTTCCTTCTCCATCGCAATGGCCGAACACGTCTCTTTTTATCGGATCCAGGGTGGCTCAAACTCTCGAAACCTATAATCTGTCCATTTGGCAAGCAGCGGTAATTAGACCACCGGACCAGCTTGTGTGTGTGTGTGTGTGTGTATTATATATATATATTCTTGTTCTTTTTTCACTACCCTTCACGATTACTTTCATTCCATTAACCAGTTTGTCCTTTTGTAATATATACAGTATATATATATATATATATATATATATATATATATATATATATATATATATATATATCGGTATATATTTATTTTTTGTTATAATCCTCCCTGCATTTTAAATTATTTTTCAAATGTGTTGTCTTGTTATGTCTGCAGGTATTATTTCCAAGGCTGTTTCAGTTCCAGTCATCTAAGGTCACGGATACATTCCTCACTCTCACTAATTTGTGCATGTTTACGGGCGGCAGTACGGTAGCGCTAATAAGTCATGTTTCTGCTGTCATTACGTTTGGCTCGCTCTGTGCTGTATTAATGTCTGTCAGATGTTGAATAGGGTGAGTAAGTGTAGGAACATGTTGGTATAGCTCACTCAAAAAGAAGAAATCATGTGTAAATATTGCTGATACCATGTTAATCAAAACATGATTGATGCCGAGACATCACTTATTAGGCCGACTGTACATATGTCTGCATGTCTCCCAGTGCTTGTGATAGCTTGGTCCTTGTCAATCACGTCCCATACTTATGCTTGCGTGTGTATTTACCTCTTTGTCTTCCTGTTCCGTGAGCTTGGTCCTTGTCAATCTCGTCCCATACCTGTGCTTGCGTGTGTATTTACCTCTATGTCTTCCTGTCCCGTGAGCTTGGTCCTTGTCAATCACGTCCCATACCTGTGCTTGGGTGTGTATTTACCTCTATGTCTTCCTGTCCTGTGAGCTTGGTCCTTGTCAATCACGTCCCATACCTGTGCTTGTTTGTGTATTTACCTCTATGTCTTCCTGTCCCGTGAGCTTGGTCCTTGTCAATCACGTCCCATACCTGTGCTTGGGTGTGTATTTACCTCTATGTCTTCCTGTCCTGTGAGCTTGGTCCTTGTCAATCACGTCCCATACCTGTGCTTGTTTGTGTATTTACCTCTATGTCTTCCTGTCCCGTGAGCTTGGTCCTTGTCAATCACGTCCCATACCTGTGCTTGGGTGTGTATTTACCTCTATGTCTTCCTGTCCTGTGAGCTTGGTCCTTGTCAATCACGTCCCATACCTGTGCTTGGGTGTGTATTTACCTCTATGTCTTCCTGTCCTGTGAGCTTGGTCCTTGTCAATCACGTCCCATACCTGTGCTTGGGTGTGTATTTACCTCTATGTCTTCCTGTCCTGTGAGCTTGGTCCTTGTCAATCACGTCCCATACCTGTGCTTGGGTGTGTATTTACCTCTATGTCTTCCTGTCCTGTGAGCTTGGTCCTTGTTAATCACGTCCCTTACCTGTGCTTGTTTGTGTATTTACCTCTATGTCTTCCTGTCCCGTGAGCTTGGTCCTTGTCAATCACGTCCCATACCTGTGCTTGCTTGTGTATTTACCTCTATGTCTTCCTGTCCTGTGAGCTTGGTCCTTGTCAATCACGTCCCATACCTGTGCTTGGGTGTGTATTTACCTCTATGTCTTCCTGTCCTGTGAGCTTGGTCCTTGTCAATCACGTCCCATACCTGTGCTTGTTTGTGTATTTACCTCTATGTCTTCCTGTCCCGTGAGCTTGTACTCGTCTGTCTCGCCACGCACGGACACCATAGCCATCTATAAGGAATGACCAACTTTGTTACTGTAGTCACTATATTTTTTCCTTACGTTGTGTGGCCATGTACTAAACAAAAATGTTTAGTTTAATATCATGTTTTTTGTATTATCGTTTGTCTTTGATTAAGTTGCCATATATTCATTAGCTAGTATATGTCATTGGTACTATGTCCGAGCTAGTTAAAAAGGAAACGAAAAATGTAAATATATTCATAGGAAGAGTCTATTGTTGTATTAACGCCGTTCTTGTCTGTTCTCGATTATAATTAGATTTCACCAACCCATTCCGATATGATATGAGTATACGCAATATTAAATACCTTGGCTGACATTATAGCTACCCTAGATTACTTCCTACTCTGTGAACGGACTCTCAACTTGCCCCCCCCCCCCCCCCCTCCATAGTATAGAGCTCGCTCACTTAATGTTATACTAGTATACCACCACACAATAGCCCCTATATCAAATTTGAGAGTTGAGCTATTTTTGAGTATCTCCTTCCTAGCTTGTGTTGTCTTAACATCACACCGTAAGCTGAATATATAATTAACCTTCTCAGTATATGGGGACGCATTTGTTCATGTTATTCATGCTATTATAAGACGATTTTCTTCAGTTTAGGAAGGCATTTTAGGTTTCAGAGGGTTATCTGAGATTAATATTACCTCTCTAATATCTACTGAGACTTCCAAAAAACAGGATAAAATAGTCTGTCAAGCAGAATATAGTGAACAAGCGTACTTATATAATGAAAGGGTTAATGAGTCTTACTCGTGTGGTTTGTTGTGTCTTAACGCCTTACGAGCAGGCCCGTCAGTAACTTCTACTACCCGCCAAGCGTGTGGTTTTACCCTAAACGACCTTGTTTCCGTGCTCTTTTTCATGCATAAACAAGAGCCAGAGCGTAATACAATTGTGTATCCCTGAAAGGGCGATAATTGAGCTTTCCAATGACACCAAAACCATCCTTCTACGACCACGTGTTCTCTTGCAACGATCGTGCAAGACGAATGCAAAATCCCTAAAATACGGCAATTTCCTTACATAATTCCCTGTGTAGCGAGGCAGTGAGTATGGATGTACAAAAGAGTACAAAGGAAATCAAGCAACAACAGATCTAGTGACCCTTCTAGGTTGCTTGTCCTCCAAAACACTGAGGATCAAGTGTCCAAACAGTGGTTTAGAATGGGTAAGGGAACATTGGAAAGGGAACTACTGCCCTGGAACTAATGTCCGTGGCAGGATTAGGAAGTTAGTAGGGGACAGAGGGGTTAGTAACTGAGGGGGGGATAAAATAAAGTTATTCATTTACAAACGCAGTCAGTCGCGGGTTTGATGCGAGATATTTGTCTAGGCGAAGTTTAAATGAATCAACGGTGATGCAGTCTATAACGCTTCGGGGAAGCCCATTCCACAAGTTGACAACTCGATTGAAGAAGAAATTCTTAGATTCGTGTGAGTTAAAAGATTTACCAATAATTTTGCAACCGTTTCCCCGCGTGTAATTAGCTTGGTCGATAGTGAAGTACTTACTACAGTTCATATTGTCGATGCCTTTGATGATTTTGAACACTTGAATTAAGTCACCTCTTAATCTGCGCTGGGTTAAAGGAAATAGATTTAATTCTCTAAGACGCTCTTCGTATGGTTTGTTCTTTAGGCTAGGTATCATTTTGGTAACTCTACGTTGAACTCGTTCTAGCTTGTTTATATCTTTTTGGTAATAAGGGCACCAGGATTGAACGCAGTATTCCAGAAGAGGGCGGACTAAGGAATTGTAAAGGGTTAGGAAAACTTCTTTGGATTTATGCTCAAATGACCTGCCTATAAAGCCAATTATTTTGTTTGCCTTCTTAACAACTTCTGAACATTGTTGACTCGGTTTTAGGTTACTCGATATTGTTACTCCCAGATCGGTTTCTCTGTTTACATTCTTAAGCTGAGTGCCATTCATCGAATAGTTTGCTTTCTCATTTAGGTATCCGATATGTAGTACTTTACATTTATCCGCATTGAAACTCATTTGCCAAATTTGGGCCCAACATGACAATTTATCTAGATTGTGTTGCATATCGTCAACTTGTTTTTTTGAGAGTATGCTATTTGCAATTTTTGTATTGTCAGCAAATTTTGAGATTGTACAGGTGAGACCCTCATCTATGTCGTTGATGTAAATTAGAAAGATAATTGGTCCTAGTACCGATCCCTGGGGTACCCCGCTACTTACATTGGTCCATTTAGATGCCTTACCGTTTATGACTACTCTTTGCTTTCTGTCGCTAAGCCAATTTTCTATCCATTTCAACACACCGTCTTGTATTCCATGCGCTTTTAGTTTTAGCAGTAAACGTTTGTGGGGAACTTTGTCAAAGGCCTTTTGAAAATCAAGGTATATAATATCTACAGCTTTACTCTCATCGTAGAGGTTGAGGATATCGTGGAAGAAGTCTAAGAGGTTTGTTAAACAGGAACTTTTTTACGAAAGCCGTGTTGAGTATCTTTAAGTATGTTATTTTCCTCTAAATGATTTACGAGTCTGTCTCGTATGACCGTTTCTAGCATTTTACATACAACTGAGGTTAAGCTAATTGGACGATAGTTACTGGGTAGGGATTTGCTGCCTTTTTTTAATATCGGTGTTACGTTGGCTAGCTTCCACTGATCAGGCATAGTTCCAGACTGCAAGGATTTATTGAATAGTAATGTCAGTGGTTTGGAGAGCTCATCCTTAGCTTCCTTTAGAACTCTAGGCGAGATTGTATCAGGTCCAGGCGTTTTATTTACCTTGAGTTTATCTAAACAATTCAATACTTCTCTCTCTGTAACGGTGATATTGCTTAGAACATCCGAATTATCAATCTGAATCGGCGATGGTGTAGGGATATCACTGAGGTCTTCTGTTGTAAAAACTGATGCAAAGAAGGTATTGAGGGCATTACTCATTTGTACTTCGTCTTTGGTGTACTCTCCATTTTCATCGACTAACGGTCCAACAGTTGAAGTAACTACTTTTTCTTTCTGATATAACTATAGAATTCTTTCGGGTTTGTTTTACTTTGATTCGCAATATGTAACTCTAAGGTCTTTTTACTTTGCTTAATTAACTTTTTGGCTTTGCGTCGTAGCTCTACAAATTTCACCCGTTCTTCGTCATTTTGTGAGGATTTTAATCTATCATTAGCAAATTTTTTAGCAAACAGGCAGTTTGAAATATCTTTATTCCACCATTTGGGTTTATTATTATGGCCTGGACGCCGTATTTTCGATGGTATGCAGTCTTGCACTGCTTTTAGGTAAATGGTTTCGAATAACTTCCAAGATGTATTTATGTCGTTATTGTTAATTAAAAAGCTCCAGTCAGTTTCTTTAAACATAGCTCTAAGTTTATGGAAGTTTGCTTTCTTGAAATTAGGGACTTTTTCGATGCTACTATTTGGTTCGTTACTAGTAAACTTTAAAGTGAAAGTTATCGTACGATGGTCGCTGTTACTGAATTCATCACCAACATTCAAATTCTCTATTAATTCTTCTTTTGTTGCAAGTACAATGTCAAGAACGTTATTACCACGGGTCGGTGTTCGAACAAATTGATAAAGCGAACTCTCTTGCAAGTTCGTATACAAGTCATGTCCGGAGTGTGAAGTAAGAGTATCGCCCCACTTGGTCACAGGTAAATTAAAGTCGCCAAAAATTACGGTATCTTGTGAGTTACTTACATCTGCAATTTGTTCGTAAATTTCTCGGTCAGTTTGCACTGATTGAGCTGGAGGTCTGTATATTAATGCAAGTATTATTTTTGTACCTTTATTATTCTTTATTAGCACAAAAGATGCGTCGACGTTCACAATTTGAGGTTTTGACAAGAGGGTAGGGTTAAGACTTTCTTTGATATAAAGTAAAACGCCACCTCCATTTCGATTTATTCGGCTTTTCTCAAACATTACATAACCGGGAAGTGAATACTCTGCTAAAAAGTCTCTATCTTCTGTATTGAGCCAAGATTCTGTTATGCCAATCACATCATAATTTTCTGTAAACACTAGCTCCTCTAAATCTGAAAATTTATTGCGTATGCTACGAGCGTTTGCATAGAAAACCTTTAAATCTGTTATTTTAGAACTCACGGAACGCTCTATAATAATATTTTGGTTCTTGTCGGATCTACATTTATATTCATGGCTGTCCTCGGTCCTCGCTGTCTTCGGTCGTTATCGCTGGTGGTCCTCGGTTGCCTCTGTTTTTTTCTTGGCGTTGGATGATTTATGTCACTGCTGCTTCTTCTCGGATGGCGTTTTTTGATCCATGGCTGCGGACTGCTTCGTGTAGGAGACGACCCATGCGTGCTGAACCCACAGGGTTTAGATGAGTGCCATCCTTGCGGAACAGAGTAGGCTGGTTGTAGAAGTTGTCCCAGAGGTTGATGAATTCAACTTCTTCCTTCAGACACAAATATTTTAGTCGGCTATTTGTGCTGAAGGCCTTGTCGTAGAATTTGTCAGGTGCGTCGATCTTGGGGAGAATGCCTGAGATGATGATATTCCTTGACTTGTTTTTGTAGTGCTGGATCATCTTGCGATATTTCTCCATCAACTCTTCGGATCTGGTGCGCATGACGTCATTTGAACCAGCATGGATGACAATGTGTGTGGAGGTGGGCCCAGTGCTGGCGCGGGAGCCGTGCCGACCGGTCAGAGCCGACCTACGCTCCTCCCACCGCTCGTCTCTCTCTCAGAGCCAAATATTGCTCAAAATTGCACACCGCCTTAAGTCGGTCCCCGCCACATAGTCCTTTCTTCTTCAGACCGACTTAAGTCCACCCCCGCCAGACAAGGGTTAAATACATCATGACACAGAAATAATCAATGAAGCACTAAACGTCAAAACCATATAGAACACGAGGATTACAATATGGCTGCCCCCAAAAAACAAGAAGGTATTCAACTCCCTTTATAGAGAACTGGGTACCAACCCAGCAAGCACCGCCATATATAACTGGTGACCTCGAGGTGTGGGAAGTCAAGTGAGAACCTCTACTCTTTCCTTTGTATATTTATGTGTATATCTATAGTTTGTGTTAAAAAAAAAATAACAAAAAACAAAACGCACATATATATATATATATATATACAGTATATATATATATATATATTATATGTTGACAGTATATATGATTGTTACAATAACTTCGAAATTGTATGTTTACTTTAAAATTTCCATAGTAAAAAAATAATCATATACAGAGTTGTAAAGTAGCGCGGATACACCCTTTTTTAGAATTATATGAACGTATTAGGAATCCTAAGAATACGTGTTATACTTCCTGTGAGTAAGTTGGACAGTTACGTGGTTCTCGGAGTCCAGGAATATTTTGATGTTCGGGGAAGAGGAAGAAGGAGAGAGAGAGAGAGAGAGAGAGAGAGCCTGCACAATCCGTAGTTTCTTCCTAGAATATTATGGGTTGTTGTACATCAAATGTAATTGGAACAGCGAACGATATATAGGAATATTTTAATAATGTCGCATTTAGATATTCAAAATAATAATCCAATTTGCTTCCTACATGCATACTCGCAAAACTGGCGATGTACATGATTCATATTATAATATACAGTCGTATGTCATTTTCTTGATCGAGTAATTCGAATTGTCTGATTTCTTTAGTCAACTACGTGAATGTATGTGTGTGTGTGTGTGTGTGTATTTTATGTTCATACATTAATGGTGTATATGTGTGTGTGTGTGTGTGTGTGTGTGTGTGTGTGTGTGTGTGATCGTGGTGGTGTGTGTGTACCATGAACAAGTGAAGCGAAAACAGTACGTAAGAGGTTAACGAAAAATATTGAATTGTTTTACTAATTACCAAATGTTCTGAAAAGCGAGTACAACATATAAATGAAGCGAAGAGAGTACGTATAAAAAGCAAAAATAAATACAGAGGTATAGTACAGAGTGCTTTATGCAACAGCGTATCAAATACAGACCAAATGTTACCTACTGCATATATGTGTATCAATGTGTGTGTGTGTGTGTGTCTGTGTGTGCTTCTCTCTCGCTGTGCGTGTCTGTGTGTGTGCTTCTCTCTCGTTGTGTTTGTGTTTTGTGTGTGTGTGTGCGTGCGTGCGTTTGTGTGTGGGTGTGTGTAATACAAATATTATCGACATTATAATAACGATGGGGGTAGTTGGAGGCCTCTAGTAATCCTTGGACTCTGGGTCTTCTCCTGGGCGACCTAGATGTGTATTAGTTTTTTTTTTTTTTTTTTGTGCATTCTTAGTTATTTCTGTTCGGTCTGTGTCTCGAGTCGGCCACCCCCACCTATGGGGGTTTGTCTCTTTTTCTTCTTCTTCTTCATAACTTTCTTATAAGTAAAATTATTACTATTATTTATTATCCTCGATAACAATAATATAACAATGATCTGTAGACCTGATGTTCTCCAGAGACCAGCCTATCCTGACTTAATATTTAGGGCCAGAAATGATTTGTGTTAGAATCCTCACTCGCTCGACGTCGGATACATACACAGCCTTGACCCCGTCACCACCATCACGTAATTTTCATCATATTCTACCTATAGGACTCAAATGGGTACATATGATCTAAATAAACCATTTGAATAACATAGGTCCCTCTTAGACTGCTTAGAATATTCAAATTTTATCCAGAATCAAAGGTAAAAGGATGATATAGTGCTGAAAGGGGGTTAAATTGGCTGTAAGTTCTTAGTTTGGTCGGCCCCTGTGACCATGTGTGTCAGGTCAGGTGAAAGTATTGAGGGATAAGCCTTTACAACGGCACCTCGTATCTACATTCTACTTTTCCTATTTTTATGTAGAGTGTAGAGAGGGGAGAAGCGGTGTCGGAGAGGGAGGAAGCTGTTGGATTGGCTTTGGTATGTGTGTTATTAGTCTGTATACGTCGTCGAGATGTCCCCCGACTGGGTGCAAGCATGTGAAAGATGCTAGGACGTACCACAACACCCACTAAATGTGTGTGTGGGTGCGGGATTATGTGTGAAGAGAGGCGCGACATCCAACAAATTAGCGAGGAAGGGAGCCCCACAGAATACAATGGGTGTCCTAACCTGCACGTCATTGTGGTCGTTATATCCTTGTGTTAGCCAAGGAAGAGGGGTTGGTAGAACACGGGTTTCTTATGCAATACACGCCATTTGGTATTCCTCGATTTGTCTGTTCGTGTTAAGGGGGGTGACCCGCTGTTTTATCTCCTTTTCTCTCTTTCTCTGGCTTCTATCTATTCGGCCCCATTCAGCCAACTGAATTAAGACGTTTACCCCCATCCAGGTATCAATATTTTCCTGGTGAGCGGTAGCGAGCCAGCATATATATTTTTGTTTTGACAGCAAGCTAAATTTGTACATTTTTCGATAGAAACATTTCTCCGGCGAAGCCGGATTTCTCCATACAATGCTGGCTCGCTTTCGCTCGCCAGGAAGAAATCGACACCTGAATGGGGATAAACGTCTTCAAACAGTTGGCTGAATGGGGCCGAATGGATACAAGCCAGAGAAAGGGAGAAAAGGAGAGAAAGATAAAACAAAAAAAAGTGACCTCCCTTAACAGAGTGGAAGGAAGCCAGTTGGAGGGTTTTAGTATATAATGAAATTAGCGATGTTGGTCTTGTGTAAATGAGGAACTCCGGAGATCAGTGTGTTTCTTCCTGGTAGGTCACAGTGTGTGGCTTGGTCTGTGTGTGTATGTCTATGTGTGTTTGTATTTCTGTATGTTTGTCTGTGTGTGTGTGTGTGTGTGTGTGTGTGTGTGTGGTGTGTGTGTGTGTGTGTGTGTGTGTGTGTGTGTGTGTTGTGTGTGTGTGTGTTGTGTGTGTGTGTGTGTGTGTGTGTGTGTGTGTGTGTGTGTGTGTGTGTGTGTGTGTGTGTGTGTGTGTGTGTGTGTGTGTGTGTGTGTGTGTTAATTTTCCTAAGAAGAAATCGGGAAGCAGATTTGGTATATACTTTGTCAGGAAAATATATTTGCTCGTTCTCGTAAATATGTCTGTCTATTTGTCCTTACCTTATGCATATGGTATGGGAGACTTGTTTATTATTATATGCTCATTCTGTTTTGATGACCTTCATCAACATCAGATGATTGTCTTAGTGTAATCGGGTTTTCACTATGCCATTTGTTGGGTGAGAACATTTCATTAGGATTCCACCATAAAATGTGATCCTACAAACGAATTGGGAAGCCTATATAACTTTATTACCTCCGACAACGAAGTTGGACGAATTATGTTGTTTGTCTGTATGTTTGTGTCTGTATACAAGATATCTCACAAATTTAAGAACTGATGTTCACGAAATTTGCTGGGCAGATATAACATGCGCCAAGGAAAAAATAATTCAACTTAGGAAGCAATCCGGATCATATCCTGGACTCAGTTCCTGAAGAAAATTTAGGCTTATGGCGTAGGTGAAGGTATGCACTCTACCAAGTGCCCCTCTAGTTCTTAACGTGGAATTAGGCCAGCACAAAATTTCAAATAAATAATTGTGTACTTCAATCTTTTACTTTTATTTATTGTTAATTTGTATCATGCATTCGTTTTTACCGCTAATATCCTACATAGCAAACAATTGGAACATATTCTACTGTTACATTTATATAACTCCCCGTAAATTATCTTGTCCCTCCTTAATAGGCTAGTTGCTTCTTGAATGATAAAAATAATGATGTAGGGTTTTCCAACCTCCTTGCATAGTCATGATGCGTAATCCCTTAACTAATTTTCTTTTGTATTATTTCCAACCTAAATTATCACATTTCTGGTGTCTAGGTATAATGCTACTTGAATTTGTTATGTATGTAAAGCATATTATCTTTGAAGCATATTCTCGTTAGTGAATGTGTGTATTAATGTATTAATGCTCCTCTCATTGGGACCTAATCTTTGTCATATTCATAAGAACATTTACTTTTGTTTGACCACTTAGATTCAATACTGTATTTTTTATATAACTGACTAACATGGGTTTTATTATACTTAACAAATATCTTCACTAGTAATGGTGGTACCAGGCAATAAGAATAATCCTATTAGTATATTTTATTGTTTACAAAATTCTGCCTAACTTAATAAATGTACTCAGCTGTAGAATGAATGATTGTAGTCAAAGATGAAAACATTTAAGGGGGGTGACCTGATATTTTTATCTTTCTTGGTTGTATCCATTCGGCCCCATTCAGCCTACTGTTTTAAGACATGTATCCAAATCCAGTTGTCGATTCTTTTTGCAAGCCAGCATTTTATGGAGAAATCCGGCTTCGCCGGAGACATGTTTCTATCGAGAAACATACAAATGTATCCAGTTAACATTATCCAAAATAGGGTGGCTCTCTATCGCTCGCCAGGTATAAATCGACACATGAGGCATGAGGCTAAACGTTTTAAAACAGTAGGCTGAATGGGGCCGAATGGATGCAACCCAGAGAGAGACAAAAAACCGGTGACCCCCCTTAATCACTCTCCAGCGTTGCCAAAGAACGAATACCTACGTTGCCTTCACTAATTATCCAGACCACACCACACCCTCCTCGTCCATACACATTTGTTGGCACACAAGATTGAAATTTATCGGATGAACTCATATTATTTGGGTCAAGTTTTCATGCTCTAATTGAGTGATTGAATTGGACTGAGCAGTGGAATTGATCAAATCAGGCTGAGTTGTCTTATTGAAGGAAGTGATCTGAGCCTTCGAATTCTGACGAACAGTGGAAGTGGGCCAAAAAAGATAAATTGAGCCTAGTTGTCAAACTTGATCAAATTGGGCCAAGTGATTGACTTGGTAGTATGTCTGCTTGAATATATATACTGTATATATATATATATATATTGCATGCAGCATAGGCCTGCAGCATTTGTATTTAAGCAAGTTTATAATAGTAAGAACATCGCCTTCTCCCCCATAATTTGGCTACAAAATCAGTTCATTTGATTGCCAGTCATGTAATTGTGTAAGTTGATATTCATTATAATCTAATAAATACATTTGTTGCACTTTCGTATGTTTAACGTACCCATTGCCACCATCACATATTCCTTCACGCCCGGTGCTCCCCAACCTTGTACTTCTTGCGCATCATCTTCACCTCGCAAAAAAGAGAAGAATCATTGACCACAGAAAAGAAGGAAGTAAAACAAAACAAAATCTCCGCCATTGTGTTGTACTGCGGTCCCCCCAAAATGAAGATCACGTTACAGTACAAAGATTTGGGATTTTGACCTTTAGTATATAATTTTATAGCCTCGATAATCCCGCAACAATGTGTCTTTATTACCGAGTTTTATTAATTCGTGTATATGACAACTTTATGTAGCATATGATTGACTTTCTACATATATTCAATAGTGCTCCTTGTTCTTAATTTGTATATTTGTCAGTTTTATACGCATGTGGAATAGGTTAAATAAATAAATTTTGCCTAAGTTCGAACCCGATAGTTTAGCCAATATATTAATCACCTTGTTTTGCAGTCATACTCAAGTCGTTTCTTGAGAAAAAATAAAGTTCACGAATTGAAGACCTTGACCTTGGAGCTATACCGGAGGAACTGCCTAGCTCGGTTACATTGAACATACTAGCCTTTTAGCCCAGTCATACCCGGTCAACCCCCGCCCCCCAAACACCCACTCCTCTTCCCCATGCCCCCTAGCCCCCCTCCCCTTACCCTAAAGTCATTCCTCTCCCGAAGGCCGCGACACCTCCCGTCTGTATATAAAGGTGAGGGTCCGAGGGGAAGAGGACACAGAACCCTGGGGATTTCCTCAGGTCTACATCATCGACACCACCCGGTAGCCACCATGGTCAGTAGCAGAACAGACTTCTTGTTCTCACCCTTTTTCTGTCAGAGATATCGTAAAGGTTTCATAAAATCCGCTGTTGGTTGCCAAAATATAAAGGAGAATAGACTACAATGCAAACGCAAAATTAGTATCTACAACATTTTCAATGTCAATAGTAGAAGACGTTGTGTTCATCTTTTGCCCGTCAGAAATGTCTTAAGGGGGGTCACCTGCTTTATTATCTTTCTCTCCTTTTCTCTCTTTCTCTGGCTTGTATCCATTCGGCCACATTCAGCCAACTGTTTTAAGACGTTTATCCCCATCCAGGTGTCGATTTCTTCCTGGCGAGCGACAGCGAGCCAGCATTGTATGGAGAAACCCGGCTTTGCCGGAGACATTTTTCTATCGAAAAATGTACAAATTTAGCTTACTGTCAAAACAACAATATATACTGTACACGATGGCTCGCTACCGCTCGCCAGGAAGATATTGGCACCTGGATGGGGATAAACGTCTTAAAACAGTAGGCTGAATGGGGCCGAATGGATACTAGCCAAAGAGAGAAGGAGAGAAAGATAAAACAAGCGAGGTGGAGTCCCTTAAATATTCAATAATATTGTCTGTCAATTGCCAAACTATATAAGTATTGGCAGTGCAGATGAGAGTTTAATATATACAAATTTGTCTCAGTTTTGTTCTTTTATGCATCACCGCCCGGTAGGCATGGCCAGTATGGAGCAGGACTTTGGTCACCTTTTGAGTGTCAAATATTTTGAAAAGGTTCTATCATGTCGTATGTTAGTAGTCAGAAAATGTTATAAAATTGGATACAGTGCACAGGCAAGTTTTGAATTATTCGATGTTATTTGTATTCAAAGCTGAATAAATTAACTTCACTTTGTCAGAATACAAACGAACATGTCTAACAGTATAATACTATTTTGGAAAAAATAATGAAAATATACTCAGACAAGTTGACAGAATGAATATAAACACCATGTGAGGAGGAGCGCTTTATTAACAACGTTGACAGAATGAATATAAACACCATGTGAGGAGGAGCGCTTTATTAACAACGTTGACAGAATGAATATAAACACCATGTGAGGAGGAGCGCTTTATTAACAACGTTGCGCATGGTTGGCCTAATGAAGCTATAATTATGCGAAACGTTGTCGATAAAATGCTCCTCCTTACATGGTGTCTATATTCATTATAATAGTATAATATGTTGTATTAATATAGCTTGCTATTTCACATGACACAATGCACAATTGATGAATATTTAATTTGATGAAAAACAAATGTTTGAATTAAATTACTGCTCTGCTTAATATATTCTAAAGCGTATTTGATGTTCAATATTGCAGTAAAAGACATATGTTTTAACAAATATTAATTTATATAATATATAACTGATAGGAATACTAAGAACATGAAACTACTCACACACAATTATGCCATGTATAATTATAAAACATGAATGTGTGTTTGTTTGTGTTGTTCAGCAAGTGTGTGCAGTTCTTCTCGCGTTCCTCCTTGCCTGCGTCGCCAGCAGTTATGGAGGAGGAGGAGGAGGCTGCGGAGGTGGAGGCTGTGGAGGTGGAGGCCATAGTGGAGCAGGGGGTAGAAGAAGCTATGGAGGAGGAGCTGGAGGCCATAATGGGGGAGCTGGCTGTAGTGGAGGCAGCTGTGGAGGTTCTCTAGGTGGTGGACTCTCTGGAGGTTCCTTTGGTGGCAGTCACTCGGGAGGTTCTTCTGGGGGTTTCGTCTCTGGAGGTTCCGGGGGAGGATATTCTGGTGGATCTTCAGGGGGTTTACTTTTCGGAGGTTCAGGAGGTTCGTTTGGAGGCGGTCACTCGGGAAGTTCACTTGGAGGTAGTCATTCTGGGGGTTCATCTGGAGGTTCTGGGGAAGGTTATTCAGGTGGCTCATCTGGAGGCTCAATCTCTGGAGGTTCCGGAGGCTTCTTTGGAGGTGGTCACTCTGGGGGTTTATCTGGAGGGTTAACATCAGGAGGTTCCGGGGGATCACTTGGAGGTGGTCACTCTGGGGGTTCATCTGGAGGGTTCATTTCTGGAGGTTCCGGAGGCTCTTTTGGAGGTGGTCACTCTGGGGGTTCATCTGGAGGCATAATCTCAGGAGGTTCCGGAGGTGACTACTCTAGTGGCTCGTCTGGAGAAGGCTGTTCTGGCGGAAACTGTGGAGGTTCGGGAGGTTTTGTTTCTGGGGGTTCTGGCAGTTCCTTTGGAGATTCAATGGGTTCACATGGAGGTTCTACTGACGGATGTGTAGGAGGTAGCTGTGGAGGTTCTGGAGGCTTAACATCAGGAGGCGCTGGTGGTTCACATGGAGGTTCTACTGACGGATGTGTAGGAGGCAGCTGTGGAGGTTCTGGAGGCTTAACATCAGGAGGCGCTGGTGGTTCATATGGAGGTTCAGGCAGTTCAAATGGAGGTTCTACCGACGGATGTGTAGGAGGTAACTGTGGTGGTTCTGGAGGCTTCACATCAGGAGGTTCTGGTGGTTCTACAGGAGGATGTGTAGGAGGCAGCTGTGGAGGTTTTACATCAGGAGGCGCTGGTGGTTCGTTCGGAGGTTCTACTGACGGATGTGTAGGTGGTAGCTGTGGTGGTTCTGGAGGCTTCACATCAGGAGGTGCTGGTGGTTCATATGGAGGTTCAGGTGGTTCAAATGGAGGTTCTACTGGCGGATGTGTAGGAGGTAGCTGTGGTGGTTCTGGAGGCTTCACATCAGGAGGCGCTGGTGGTTCATATGGAGGTTCTACTGACGGATGTGTAGGAGGTAACTGTGGTGGTTCTGGAGGCTTCACATCAGGAGGCTCTGGTGGTTCACATGGAGGTTCTACTGACGGATGTGTAGGTGGTAGCTGTGGTGGTTCTGGAGGCTTCACATCAGGAGGCGCTGGTGGTTCATATGGAGGTTCTACTGATGGATGTGTAGGAGGTAACTGTGGTGGTTCTGGAGGCTTCACATCAGGAGGCGCTGGTGGTTCATATGGAGGTTCAGGCGGTTCAAATGGAGGTTCTACTGACGGATGTGTAGGAGGTAACTGTGGTGGTTCAGGAGGCTTCACATCAGGAGGCTCTGGTGGTTCACATGGAGGTTCTACAGGAGGATGTGTAGGAGGCAGCTGTGGTGGTTCTGGAGGCTCCACATCAGGAGGCGCTGGTGGTTCATATGGAGGTTCAGGTGGTTCAAATGGAGGTTCTACTGGCGGATGTGTAGGTGGTAGCTGTGGTGGTTCTGGAGGCTTCACATCAGGAGGCTCTGGTGGTTCACATGGAGGTTCTGCATCTGGAATTTTCAACTCTGGAGACTCACAAGGAGAATATTCTGGCGATACCTCCGGAGGCTTCGTGTCGGGAAGTTCTGGGGGTTTGTTTGGTGGAGGTTCATCAGGTGGTTCAGGAAGCTCAGTAGGAGGAGGCTTCATATCGGGTGGTTCCGGAGGCTCATTTGGAGGATCTGGAAATGAATATGGAGATGATTCGTCTGATGAATACTCTGGAGGCTCTGATGGTTCATTTGGAGGCTCTGCTGGTTCATTCGTAGGCTCGGGTGGTTCACAAGGAGGCTCAGGCAGTTCATTTGGAGGCTCAGGTGGTTCATTCGGAGGCTCAAGTGGTTCACATGGGGGTTCAAGTGGTTCATTCGGTGGCTCAACTGGAGGCTTCACCTCCGGAGGTTTGACGAGTGGAGGCAGGGTTTCTGTGGGCACCGGCTACCTACCACCCTCACGGAAATAGACCAGTAGGAAAAACACCTCAGTATTATATGATTTTTTTTTTTTATTCTGGCTATTATTAGACGATTTTAGTAAGCTTAAAATGAAAGTGTGGAATTAAAAGGGGTAACTGAGCTAGATTTTAGCCGTTTGATTTGCTAGAGGACTTTATTAAGCTGTAGAAATTCCTCTAATAATAACTAGCATTAAAGGGAGACAGGTGGCCCCATACTATAAGGGATACCCAATAAAGTCATGCTCAAAAGATCGTGTCCTACCTTCACAATTCATCTTTCTTGGTACAAAGAGATAATACTCCTCATATACCTATTAATCTTTTATTATAATGACTTTATTCATGTGGGTTAAGCTATTTTTTATTTTAACTTACTATAGAGAGACAACTAAAGTTGAGAATATGGAGGTAAGATGCCAATATCAAGTATGAGTGTACCTTAACCCCTTCTGTATCGGCGACGCCTTCTTAATTGTATTTTAGCTATGTTTAGAGGATTTGGTGCAGTGTAAGAAGGATCTGTGATGGTAGTAAAAAGAGTTAAGTGTGATAGTTCGAAGCCTGTTAACTATTGGAGGCCATTTTTGAAGCTGAATAAAATCGTCTATTAGTAGCCAGAAAAAATGTTAAAAGAATGGCATCGGTTCTGAAAGGGTTAACGTACCTCTTATTGCACTCCATATGATAAGAGAAGATGAAAATATTGAGGCTAGTTAGAAGAATATGGACCCAGGATGACAATGTTGAGGCATTGTAAAATTCAAAAGACAGGTTGCTAGGCCATATAATTATTCAAATATTCTAGAGCATTTTTTGTGTTCAACTTTCAACAAAAAGAATGAATAATACGGTATCATGATATTATTGTCCATGCATGTACAAGTTTGTTTTACTGTTATGCAATCTATGAAAACGAAATACAATACGAACTAAACTACAACTTGTTTTTAGTACTCTTTGTTATATTATTATATCCCAAATTGATATCTCTGGAGAAGTAACATCTATAGGTACTGGTCTGCTAAAATATACGAAATGATATCATGCAATGTTGACAAATATAAGTGTGTATCTCTCTCTCTCTCTCTCTCTCTCTATCTCTCTCTCTCTCTCTATATATATATATATATATATATATATATATATATATATATATATATATATATATATATATATTCGATAAGGTTCTTTACCTAATCTAGAAAAGGGGGGAATACCAGAATCTTATAAGATTCACAATTATGCGTGGAAAATCAACAAACATTTAATAATTGTTGAATCCAACTTATAGGTAGTGGTATTATCTGACATGTTTTTTTAATGGATGCATGTTAAGTAGCAAAGCAATATTGAGTTACATAATCCTTATACCTCCAGTAAAAACTTTGGGTAAATCTATTAGCAGAACCATATTCTTTGGTGTATAGTAAGTCCTTGTGCAGCGATAACTGTATTATTTCTTAAATTATATCATCCCCTTCAGTATTAGATCTCTGTTTTGTTTCGTGTTACTTTGGCTACCCCTAGGTGATTTTATATTCCATTGGATAAGACCTCTAGGCATGAAGTGGGTAAAAACTCACTCAAATACAAATATAAATCCCCAAAAAATTCCCAAATTGAATTAACAAATTTAATATGAACCCAAATACCGTATAAGAACTGCGTCTTTGTATAATGAAAGTGTTAACCACGACATAGTGTGAGGTTCTAATCCCACTTCTGAGATATATAATTTTCTAGGATGATAGTGTATTCCGGCATAGAACCAACAGCACTTCAGCGGTCATAAAAAAGTGGGGTATTTGCAATGTCATACAAGAGCGGGGTATTAGCGCAATCATAAATAAGTGGGATATTTGCACAGTCATAAAACAGTGGGTTATTTGCATAGTCATAAAAGAGTGGGATATTTGTCCTATAACGGTGGGGTATTTGCACAGTCATTAAACAGTGGGGTATTTGCACAGTCATTAAACAGTGGGGTATTTGCACAGTCATAAAACAGTGGGGTATTTTCACAGTCATTAAACAGCGGGGTATTTGCACAGTCATAAAACAGTGGGGTATTTGCACAGTCATAAAACAGTGGGGTATTTGCAGTCATAAAACATTGGGGTATTTGCACAGTCATTAAACAGTGGGGTATTTGCACAGTCATGAAACAGTGGGTATTTGCAGTCATAAAACATTGGGGTATTTGCACAGTCATTAAACAGTTGGGTATTTGCACAGTCATAAAACATTGGGGTATTTGCACAGTCATAAAACAGTGGTGTATTTGCACAGTCATAAAACAGTGGGGTATTTGCAGTCATAAAACATTGGGGTATTTGCACAGTCATTAAACAGTTGGGTATTTGCAGTCATAAAACATTGGGGTATTTGCACAGTCATAAAACAGGGGGGTATTTGCACAGTCATAAAACAGTGGGGGCATATTCACAGTCATAATGCAGTGGGGTATATGCACAGTCATAAAACAGTGGGGTATTTGAACAGTCATAAAACAGTGGGGTATTTGCAGTCATAAAACAGTAGATTATTTGCACAGTCATAAACCAGTGGGGTATTTGCACAGTCATAAAACAGTGGAGTATTTGCACAGTCATAGAACAGTCGATTATTTGCACAGTCATAAAACAGTGGGGTATTTGTACAGTCATAAAACAGTGGGGTATTTGTACAGTCTTAAAACAGTGGGGTATTTGCACAGCCATAAAACAGTGGGGTATATGCACAGTCATCAAACAGTAGGGTATTTGGCATAAAACAGAGGGGTATATGCACAGTCATAAAACAGTTGGGTAAATGCACAGTCATAAAACAGTGGGGTATTTGTCATAAAACAGTGGGGTATATGCACACTCATCAAACAGTAGGGTATTTGGCATAAAACAGAGGGGTATATGCACAGTCATAAAACAGTGGGGTAAATGCACAGTCATAAAACAGTGGGGTATTTGTCATAAAACAGTGGGGTATATGCACACTCATCAAACAGTAGGGTATTTGGCATAAAACAGAGGGGTATATGCACAGTCATAAAACAGAGGGGTAAATGCACAGTCATAAAACAGTGGGGTATTTGTCATAAAACAGTGGGGTATATGCACACTCATCAAACAGTAGGGTATTTGGCATAAAACAGAGGGGTATATGCACAGTCATAAAACAGTGGGGTAAATGCACAGTCATAAAACAGTGGGGTATTTGTCATAAAACAGTGGGGTATATGCACACTCATCAAACAGTAGGGTATTTGGCATAAAACAGAGGGGTATATGCACAGTCATAAAACAGAGGGGTATATGCACAGTCATAAAACAGTGGGGTATTTGTCATAAAACAGTGGGGTATATGCACACTCATCAAACAGTAGGGTATTTGGCATAAAACAGAGGGGTATATGCACAGTCATAAAACAGAGGGGTATATGCACAGTCATAAAACAGTTACAAAGCAGGGGGGTATATTTGCACAGCCAAAACCCTCACTACCACTTTTACTTGATGACCTTCTGCTGCTGTTAGATATTTACTCTTGAGATTGATTCCCTCCAGCTTAATCCTTTGAGTACCGGGTTGTATGTTATATTTTGTCTAGTTATATTTTGAAGATTGTATGCAGTTTGGGAAGGATCTGTGGTAGCTACAAGGGTTGGTCGAAATATCCTGTTATCAACATATTACCAAACATCTTTCCTAAACTAAGTAAAATCGTCTAACAGTAGTCAGAATACTACAAAGAGGACGTTACCGGTACTGAAGGGGTTAAACATACGTGTGCATAGTAATATACTGGACACATGCATTCTCATACACAAACACAGATAATATGAAGGTACAAAGGAAAATATACAACAACAATCCTACTGATTTCGATGAGGCATATTTTCCTTCATGAAGTTAATTTACATGGAAGAGAAAAATGATAGCACACGCACAATATACTCACACACACACAATCAATCTCCCACACACAATCACAGTTAACAACAAAGCACCTACGCACAATCACACACAGACTAAGACACACAATTACATATACGTATAACTCATTCTCTCTGTCTCTCTCTTACACACACACACACACACACGCACACACCAAACACGCATCCATAAACACACACACCCTATTTGCACCATCATGTTAATTACCAGTGGAAGGATATAGCGCCCATCTGACCATGCCGTATTTGTTTACACTCTTCACGGTTTCACAAGCCGGCGATAAAGAGCTGCTCCAGCCTTCAATATTTACCTCTGCTGAGCCCTTCACCTAATTAACTAGTATAAAGGCGAAGTTGCCACGAGCTATTTATTACCGCAAATTTCGTAAGGCGACTTTATTCTGGCAAGATTTCAATATTTTCTTACACTGGTATCGGCAGCCAGACTGGAGGTAGACTTATCCCATTGCTTTGTCAATATTAAAACTGTTCGTGTCATTTAGGTCTCGATTTTTCTTAGCCAGCGATATCGAGCCTGTTATTTAGGAGGAAACGGCCTTCGGCCGGGGCATTTTCTATCGAAAAATGTATAAATTTATCTTGAAGGAATGTCTTGGGCGGGGTGTATGTTTAAGCTTGATGGAGGTCACGGGAGGAAACTAAAAACATATTGAAAAGATACATAAGTGAGCAAATAAATACGCCCATCCCCCTTAATACGCCCCTCCCCCTTAATACGCCCATCCCCCTTAATGTAGTTTGTTCCTAAATATATCACACACTTTGATGTGACGGGTATAATTATAATCTACATATTTATATTTCAATAGTGTGAAATTCATAGAAGCCAGTCAGTCTGTGTCAATGGACCTAAAAGGGGAGATGCTTGCTTTTTCTGGACCCCCTTCTCCCTTATGTTTAGCCCCATTAATTTTGAGATTTCGAGACATTCAACCCTTTATTTTGTCGATTATAAGACCTTTCGTCCCATTTCTTTATCAATATCAAGACCTTTTGTGCCATTATTTTAGGTGTCGATTTATTCCTGGCGAGCGAAAGCGAGCCGGTAAATATGGAGGAAGCCGGGATATTATTCTACCGAAAAATTTACAAATTTAACTCGGACGGGATTTTGAGGATAAGTTATTAAGCTTGATGGAAGTCTAGGGAGGAAACTAAAACAATAATAAATACACAAATAAATCAACTAATAACTAAACACTGATAGTTGTAATGATTATACTATTTATACTAATAACTAAACACTGATAGTTGTAATGATTATACTATTTTAGGCACCGTCGGTAGGTATGCAAGAGAGTTTAAGCCATGTGTGTGTTCTGTCTCTCTGGGTGGTGAAAATAACATGAGAACGAATGGATGAAATTTGATGGAGCTTTATCACTGAGCTGAGAACATTTACTTATTATGTTGCGACGTGAATGGGCCTGTAATGGATCACTATGTCTTGGGGTACATAATATAACCTGTAACACACTCACAATGTCTTTCTCTCTCTCTCTCTCTTACTCTTTATCACTTTCACACACACACACTCTCTCTCTCTCTTTCTATATATATATCACTTTCACTCTCACTCTCTATCTTTCTTTCTATATATCACTCTCTCTCACACACTCTCTCTCTCACACTCTCTCTCTCTCTCACTCACTCACTCACTCACTGACTCTCATTCTCTCTCTCTCTCTCTCACTCTCTCTCACACAAACATAGGGTGTGAGTGTGGAGGTGACCCGGGCGCCTCCTATGAAGGGAGCCTCAAGGGTGCTTTGATTCACACCGTCATCTGCAGCTCTCTCTTCCTTCTACTATAAGTAACCCGGGACCTTCTGTTTTTATTTACTCATAAAAACAAATAATTCCTAGTTGAACCGATTTCTGAATTTCATTCACCTTGACACCGTTGGAGTCTCAAACATATGCAACAGAAGATTGTATAACATGAAAATGTCGACCGAATTGAATGTTGTCAATGCCATCTACAAAAGTTGTCGTATTCGACATTCAAATTATTCGGATATTGCCGATGTTTAAATTGAGAAAGGAAACCTCGTATATATATATCTGTTATCTGTTAATCATATGTTTCTAACATCCTTTCATGTTCTGCAGTAATTCAATGTGTGTTTGTAGAGATTCAACTTCCGTGGTATGTGATTGTTTGCAATACCCTCGACAAAAATGTAATGGCAAGCATTGGGTTAACAACCGACTTAGAATGAATGCAGCATGGTGTAGAAGCTAGCAAATAATGTCATGTGACGCTACAACCTTTCCAGTGCGGTAGCGAGCCATTAATTTGGAAAAAAACGGCTTTTGGCCGGAATACTCCTTTATCGAAAACAATTATAAAATCAGCTTGAATTGGGGTCTGGGTGAGCTTTTCTTATTAGCTTGAAGCAAGTCTGAAAAGGCGTTTATTCATTGTCATAATAACACACACCAGATAGGACTAGACAGTGTTCAGCAGCATCGTATTCAAATATATAAATAAATATATATATATATATATAATATAATATATATTATATATATATATATATATATATATATATATATATATATATATATATATATATATATATATACCGGGTATATATATATATATATATATATATATACTGTATATATGTATATATAACCGTTTCTGTATAACATCCAATTATAATAAAATAATATATATTACTAGTATTAAGTACCTATCATATGGGCAATAGGCAACTCTGTAACGTCAACAAACCGACACACCCACGCCTCTCTACCAGTTTTCTTTATACAACTGAGTTCATGCAGTACATCGTAACGCACCACTACTTCTCGTATTAACGGGGGATGGTTCAGTTTTTGGTGGATTTGTTAATTTATTGATTATTGTCTAGTTTCCTCCCTAGTCTTCCATCAAACTTAAAAAATTGCGTCCATTAGATCCCCATTCTAGATTAATTTGTTAATTTTTCGGTTGAACAATGTTCAACCGATTCTTCCAAAATTACAGGCTCACTATCGTTCGCCAGGAGAAATATCGACACCTAAATAACACGAATTGTCTTAATATTGACTAGGAAATGAGGCGGAAGGTATTAAAATTGACAAACTAATGGGGCAAACATCTTAAAATGTGAAAACTAACCGGAGAAATTTTTCTATCGAAAAATTTACAAATATATCCTGCAGTCAAAAACATTTTTAGACAAATGCTGGCTCGCTACCGGTCGCCAGGAAAAAAATCGACACCTGGATGGGGATAAACGTCTTGAAATAGTATGCTGAATGGGGCCGAATGGATACAACTCAGAAAAAGAGCAAGAGAGAGAGAAGAAAAAAACGAGGTGGGCCCCCTTAATTCAATCTGCATTGGTTGAGTGACCTTTTTGGTCCTTTTGCTGTTTTGCATGGTGCCTGTTTTTTTTTATTTTTTTATTTTTTTTTTTTTTTGTAGGTCTGTTTTAGTCCAGTCTGTGGCTGATTTGATCTGCGGCTAGTTAGGTCCATGGCTAGTTTAAGTCATTGGTGTCTAGTGACTACATAATCCAAATATAATTAAATCCCGTTTTGACAGTTTAGTTTCTTAGGGGCCAGCTCATGGTGTTAGTGAGCTGGTCCTATGATTAAGCCTTATAAATGGGGTTGAGTGCATGAGGGATCTGCCTTGTGTGGGCCAATCGGCTTTCTACAGACTCCCATATTCTTATGTCATGTTCTTATTTTCTGCATGTGAAATCGTTCGGTAACCAATAAATCTCACAGTGCATATTGTGAGGATAAGGCAACAAATTTGATTGTAATTATTGGGGACGTGTATGTTGTTGGGTGCGGGGGGCGGGGGGCGGGGGGCGGGGGTGGTGTTGGATGTTGGCCAAAAGTTAATCGATTTTATGTTAGTACCAAATGAAAGAACCGACGAAGTTTCATCTCAATCCATCCATTAGGTTTTGAAAAATCCTGCTTAAACAGACAAACGGACAGAGACGATCACATAATCTTTGCAAACTTTGACTGGCGGAGATAACTGTTAGATGTGGGTTGCATCAAATAATATGTTGTCCATGCATAATAACTGTTGGATCTGGGTTGCATCAAATAATATGTCCTCTACCCCACCACAAAGGTAAAGTCACATGTATAATATAACATAAATAATAACTGTTGGGTCTTGGATACATCAGATAACCTGTCCTCCACATATAATAACTGTTGGATCTGGGTTGCATCTAATAACCCGTCCCCCACTTCACCACAACAATAAAGTCACATGTAAAATAAGTGTCGGATCAGGGTTGCATCAAATAATCACTCCTCCACTCCGCTCCACCACACCGGATGTTGTGATCACCATGACCACCACCACCAAGGCCGCGCGGCAGAGATCATGAGCAGGGTTACCAAATCAAGTTCGCTAGATAGTAAATAAATGCTGAAAACTGCTAGAATCCTGCCCCAATCTCTACAATATCGCTCTAAATGGCTCAAATCTCCAGAATATCGCTAGAATACATGCCGCTAGATGTGAAAAATTGCCTCTAGATCAAAGTAAATACACCTTGTTCTAGCAGGAAAGTAGCTAATTTGGCAAACATACACCTTGTTCTAGCTGGAAAGTAGCTAAATTAGCAACACTGATCATGAGGCACAGGGGCTGGTAGGAATGTACTGTGAGTGGGAGGGACTGCTTGCTTCGGTCCTAGTTCAGTTAGGCCGCGGAACAGTTAGGTCGCGGTTCTATTAGGTTGGGATCTACTTGTATGTGTTATATTTGTCATGTTGCTGAAGATAATTAAATTTGCGTATATAATTTCCTGTCAGTGTACACGCTCCAAAATAGAATAGTGTTATTATTAAAGCTTAACTCCAAATCTAACCTACCTCAACTTAACCCAACTTTACCCATTAACTAACCTAATTAATCTAATCATCCGTTTTGAATGAGTAATCTGTGCTTGGGACAAAGACTCAGGCCTTGAAACAGAGTGGAATGCGTACAGCAGTGCTTGCTTTGGTTTCAGGTCTTTTGGGCCGCGTACCAATTACGTTGTGGGCTATTACGGCCGTGGACATAATGAGGTCGCAGTTCCACTAGTGTCCGTGCATTTTTTGTTCTGCCGTAGTACAAATTATATCTTCTGTTGTATATATATATATATATATATACCGGTATATATATATATGAATATATATATATATATATATATATATATATATATATATATATATATATATACCAGGACTTCAGTGGGTGGACTGGGGCAACGCAGCTTCCATAATTAGAATCATGATGTTTTACCTGAGGATGGCTGCTTGAGCAAGCCGAAAATTCGAAATAAAGATGGTGCTCCATGGAGTTATTTCTCTATTTTTCCTCATATATATATATATATATATATATATATATATATATATATATATATATATATATATATGTGTATATATATGATAGTCCTATATGTGCCAGTGGGGATTTGTACTCCAGTCTTTCAGAAGAGAGCCCAAGGCGTTCGAATCCTCTCTGGTAGATAGTGACATTTGTTTAAACTTTGTTTTATCTTCCAAGGCAGATTGTTAACTTACATTACACAAAGATAGACAGATGAAAATATATTGACAGACAGAGACACACATACATATAGGCAGACTGGTTGAAGGATAGCTAAACAGACCGATTGGCAGACCGTTATTGTTTGTTTATATTTACCAACAAATCTCTCCCTGAAACCGGATCTTCCTCCCCCAACAGGTACAAATTACCCCACCTATATATTTAACCTGCAATAGGACCCTGACTCACCCCCTCTATAAATAGAGTCTATTAAATTCAACGAGCGAGTACATAACACATACTGAGACAATACTTATAACTTGACATACTTATAACAAAAATATATAAAATATATAGAAAGTTAAATATACAGTACACAGGCCCCATACAGAAGGATTGCCAGAGAGATAAGACAGAGATTGACAGAAAAACAGTCAAAGAATCTCTCCCTCAAACCGGACCTTCATCTCCCAACAGGTACAACTCCCCCTGCATATGTAATTAACCTGCATAAGGCCCCTGACTTACCCCCTTCTTAAAACCTCAGTTAAATGTAACGATAGAAAACATACGACATAATGATATGACAGATAATACATATAAAAATGAGAACGAACTAGATAACTGAGAAATCTACACATACAGGCACAGACATAGATAAACAGTTATGTGCATACAGAGGGACAGCCATCAAGATTCGGACACATGGACAGATAGACAGGTAGAAATTCGCAGACTGTCAACACCTTTCTACATCTTTGTCTACTATATTTACCAACGAACCTTTCCCTCAAACCGTATCTTCATCTCCCAACAAGTACAGCTCACCCCACGTGTAATTTACCTGCATTAGGACCCGTGACTCAACCTCTTCATAAAACATCCATTACATTAAACGAGAGGAACATAATACTTGAAAAGATAAATATACGAGATAGAAAGACAAATATACGCAGACAGATAGGCAAATATAGGGGTATGCAAAAGGATAGCCATACAGATAGGGACACATAGACAGACAGCGATAAACATAAAGAAAACCAATGAATATCTCCCTCAAACCTGACCTTCATCTCCCGAGAGGTACAAATCACCCCCACCTATGTAATTAACCAGCATTAGGCCCCGTGACTCACCCCCTTTCCTAAAACATCCATTATACCCGCTCATCTGACTCCGACCTTCCAGTGTAGTGTAACGTCAACATCTCGCTCATTCTATTATTATATTAGTGGAATACGAATAGATGCTGGTGGTAGCGCTTCAAATGTAAACAGTAGTCGATTTCCTGCCATTTAAAAGTACTATTGCCAGATTATTTGTGTTAATTTTGAAAGTATCTGTAGAAATCAAAGAACACTATATAAGCACGATTATTCCTCTAACTGACGACTTCTTCCAAAGTTGAGTACAATTGTGAAGTGGTAAAATAAGTAGAATGCCTCTGTTCACCATTTATCAGCAATTTCAACTTACGGTCACTATACTCGGTTTTAATTCAACTGACGTTAAAATAAAATCCTTAGCAGCTAGCTTGTCGATACTTAAAGGTAACTTATGAAACTAATATGTTTCTGCGTTATATTAATGCCAAATATTTGCAATTAGCAACATTTGGCTCGAACATCCCTTGATTTTGGCCCTGCCACTCTTTCAACTCTGGTGGAGGCACTCGCTACAGGCAGTTCTGCCTTTTGTCTCCCTCCCTCACCTAGAAAGAAAAAAAAATCCTTCGCACAATATTCGTAATAGCTGGGTAATCAAGACAGAGACGTGAGCCAAAAAAAAAAAAAAAAAAAAAACACGAACTTTAGAATCCCGTTACCCCTTGTTAGTCCTTCTCCAAGCTGACCACAGAGCTAGACTAAGCACAGACTATACGAGCGTTTACCCTTGGCTGCTAAAGGTCCCCCCCCCCCCACAAGCTGAGTGAAATATCTGTCAGGTACTCCGTGTATTTTATCCAGGTGAGACATTTAAGGGGAGATGGGTTGGTTTTCTGGGCCCCCCCTTTACCTCAGGTTAGTTTCAGATTATACGACGTTAGACCCCATTAATTTGTCGATTTTAAGAGTTTTCGCCATTTTGTCACTATATTTAGACCTTTTGTGCCATTTAGGTGTCGAAGTTTTCCTGGCGAGCGATAGTGAATCTATAATTTTAAGAGGAATAGGCCTTCGGCCGAGAAATGTTTCTACCGAAAAATTTACAAATATATCTTGAAAAAGGATCCTGGCGATATTATTCTAAGTTTGATGGAGGTCTAGCGAAGAAACTAGACAAATAATAAATAAATGAAAAATCGACCACATGGGTTAAAGGAGGCCATGACATGTTTCTTAATTATTTTTGGGTTATTGTTAGGCGAGTTCATGCCGCTTAGGAAGGATTTACGGCATGAAAGGGATAACAACTACCTCAATTTACCCTCTCACTTCCAAACGGTCTTCTTTAAGGGGAGATGGGCCGTTTTTCTAGTCTATTAATTCATGTATTCCTTTATTTCTTAGTTTCTTCCCTAGACCTCCCTCAAACATAAAAAAAAACATTCATTAGATCCCCCTTCTAGATTAATTTGTACATTTTTCGGTAGAAAAATGTCCCGGTCGAAGGCCGGTTCTTCCAACAATACAGGCTCACTATCGTTCGTCAGGGAAAAAATCGACACCTAATTAGCACGAAAGGCCTAAATATTGACGGAGAAATGGGGCGAAAGGTCTTAAAATTGACTAACTAATGGGGCAAACATCTTAACATCTGAAAACTAAAGGGGCTAAACATGAAGGAGAAAGTGGTCCAGAAAACCGGCCCATTTCCCCTTAACTGAATAAATTAGTCTAATGATAGCCTGAATGAAAGAAGAGAAGTGCGCCATCGTATACTGAAAGGGTTAATTCCGTAGCAGCCGATTTCGGAGCATTTAGTTGCAGAATTAGAAGATACTAAATTTGTGTTTTTATGTGATTTGTACATTTTGTTTGTAATTGACAATGTATCCAATTACTAATATTTATTCACAGCTCAGTAATCAAGGAAGAAATACACGATCATTGTTCGCCGGGTTAAGATGAACAGAGACGAGTGTTAGCCAGAAAACAAAATAAAGCTGTCGTCATTGATAGAACGGAAATGTTCAAGATTTTGTATATTCCTTATAGACTTTATATATAATGAAGCCTCCTAATGCCAGCCAGAATTAAGGGGAGATGGGCCGTTTTTCTGGTTCCCTTTCTCCCTCGTGTCAAGCCCAATCTGTTTTGAGATTATAAGACGTTCGGCCGATTAGTTGGGCGATTTTAGCACAATTCGCCCCATTTCGTTGTAAATTTTAAGACCTTTTGTGCCATTTAGGTCTCGTGTTTTCCCTGGCGAGCGATAGCGAGCCTGAAATTTCAAGAGGAATCGGCCTTGACATTTTTCTACCGAAAAATGTAAAAATGTATCTTGAAGGCGGGTCTAGGGAGTGTTTTTCTAAGCTTGATGGAGGTCTAGCGATACAAATAAGAAATAAAGGAATACATTAATTAATAGACCAAAAAAACACGGCCCATCTCCCCTTAACCCCTTCAGCACCATGGCGTCTTATTACCATTGATGCAGGCTAAAATTAGATGATTGAAGGCAGTTTAAGGAGGACCTATGTTACTAAGAGGGTTTATTGAGATCGTATTTACCCATTGGAGTCGTAGAGGTAGATTATACACTCAAGAAAATCGTCTAATGGTAACCAGAATATGATGAAAATTACGTCATGGTGCTGAAAGAGTTAAATATAAACACCGCCATGGTCCCCTAAACTGATGATGACACTGAGAGCGCCCAAGGCATTATAAAACTGACTGCAGCCTTGGTTACCTCATTGTACTCGTTCTGATCCACTGCTAGTCCTTGGAGTTTTATAGAAGGCTGATAGTGTTATTGCTGCATATGTTTTCTCGTCATAAAGAGGGGTCACATTTTTTTTTATCTTTCTCTCATTTTCTCTCTTTCCCTGGCTTGTATCCATTCGGCCCCATTCAGCCAACTATTTTAAGACGTTTATCCCCATCCAGGTGTCGATTTCTTCCTGGCGAGCGATAGTGAGTCAGCATTGTATGTAGAAATCCGGCTTCGCCGGAGAATTTTTGTCATCAAAAAATGTACAAATTTAGCTTGCTGTCAAAACAAAAATATATATATGCTGGCTCGCTACCGCTCGCCAGGAAAATAGTGACACCTGGATGGAGGTAAACGTCTTAAAACAGTAGGCTGAATGGGGCCGAATGGATACAAGCCAGAGAAAGAGAGAAAAGGACAAGGGGAGAAACAAAGCAGGTCACCCCCCTTAAGGGCTGGAAGGTACCGATTTTGACCCTGGCCCGTGGACAAAAAGGTGTATTCTGACTGGCTGCTATATACCGTTTGAGAGCTTTCGGTATTCTTTGGTTAGCATAGAGTTTAAATTAGGTAATGTTACTATTTGATTATATGATAGGATGGGATAAATTAATATAGCAACATAAACAAAAAACGGCTATCGCGAATCGCTTCTCTACCAGTTGAGAGCGTTCAGATTAGGTATGCCATGGTTAGGATAAATGTTAGATTAGGTAATGTTACTGTATATTTGATTATATGATACGATGGGATAATTATAATAAAATCGTATCTTAGACTATCGCGGGCTGCATCACAAACGATTGAGAGCTTGTCCTGCGCCGACTCAGTAAAGCATGTTAATGGTACGTGTCTGTGTGGCCTTCTGGGGGTGTATGTGTGTGTGTTCCTGCACTTCCTTCACCACCACCCCAACTACTACTACTACTAGGGCCACCACATCCGCCTCCACCTGCAACACCACACCCTCGCTACCACACCCACATTACCACCACATCTGTTTTCCTCCACCAACACCACACCCACACCACTACCACCACCACCACCACCACCATCATCCCCACACCCACACTACCACCACAACCGCCTTCCTCCTCCAACACCACTAACACTCCTACATTCATACCACCTCCACACCCACACCACTATCACCACACCACTACCGCACCTACACCCGCACCACCACCGCCACATACACACCACCACATCTGCCTTCTACCACACTAACACCACCATTAGCAGCACCACACCCACACCATCATTAACAGCAACACACCCGCACTACCACCGCCACATACACACCACCACATCTGCCTTCTACCACACTAACACCACCATTAACAACACCACACCCACACCATCATTAACAGCACCACGCCCGCACTACCACCGCCAAATACACACCACCACATCTGCCTTCTACCACACTAACACCACCATTAACAGCACCACACCCACACCACACCTCCGCTATTATTATCTCATCAACACTACCACACCTACACTACTACACATGCTTTTCTCGATACCATCACCCCACCCACACAAATGCATCAACACTCCTGGTTTCTTCCTCAACACCCTCCCTACTAGATCAACACTCCCAAGCTCGCACCCCCAAACTGTCCCGCCTCCACTACCACACCTCATTCAACCACTTGATCATACACCACGTCTATATTTTTTTTCTTCTGATCTTTCCTGGAAACATCCCAACCATATTTTATTTAGTCAGCTTCTCAGATACTAGGCGGTCTCATCGATACCTTGTGTTATTCTTTCCCAAACCGCTGTTCTATACACAGGGTTTTAGTAATTTCATGTGTGAAATGTTGTTAGCATAATGTGATGATTCAACACCATCAGCTCCTCTCTACAACCTGAAGAGGTTACAATGTAACCAAAGAAGGATGTGTCCTTACAATTACTAAATGTTTTGAATAATATAATATCAAAATCCACTACTGTTTTTTGGAATTAATTACAATTGCCGCAAAATTGGTGTATTCAGTTTATCATACATTTTTTGTGACGATACCTGGTTGGTGTAGCAACATGTGTACTTCAGGGTAGCTCTTAGGTGGGACACTTGATCAGGCAACTTTGATTTTTGTACTTTTCCAATCTACACACACAAACACACACACACACACACACAGATATATATATATATATATATATATATATATATATATATATATATATATATATACAGTATATATATATACATATATATATATATATATATATATATATATTATATATATATATATATATATATATATATATATATATATATATATATTCACACATAGTTTACCGATGAACAAATTTCGTGGAAATTGGGGGATGAGTTAAGAGAAGGGTTATTTTGTTCGCTAGAAGGGGTGTGGGGAGTTACGCATGACGCATAGGTTTGTTTTTGTTATTGTGTATTATACTATGTTTGATTTACTGTATATTGAATATTATATCTAACAAGAACACACTTTTTACATAGCACAAGCTGAAGTCACACTAGGGCTTTATCCGGAATTCTCTGAAGAAAACAAATCTGATTTTCCCATCAGTTATGACACTGACACTGCAAACGATACAGAAGGCTTAGACGACTGATCTTTTAATAGTGACCCCTTCAGTAAAATGGCGTAAATGTTTATCTTATTTTGGTTAGAAGTAGACGATTTTTGTGTTCAGCATATATAATACCTCTATGACTCACAGGGGTAAATACTATCTAAATAAACCATCTGAGTATCATATTCGTGTTAGAGCGGCATACAATCGTCTCATGTTACCCCTATTAAATGGTAATAAAGGTGTCATTGTGCTAAACAGGTATACTCTAAATGTAAGTTAAGCTACTAGAGCAGACTTGCCAAATAGAAATGGGTAAAAATAGATAGCGTGACTTCCCCTTTAAGGGGAGGTTTCTAGTTTGTTCCCTAGACCTTCATCAAGCTTAAAATTACACCCTCTAGACCCTCTTTCAAGCTAAATTTGTACATTTTTCGGTAGAAAAATGTCCCGGCCGAAGGCCGGTTCCTCTAAAATTACAGGCTCGCTATCGCTCGCCAGGAAAAAAATTACCGCTACATGACACGAAAGATCTTAAAATTGACAGAAATGGGGCGAAAGTTCCTAAAATCGCCAAACTAAAATCTCAAAATCAATCGGGCTAAACCTGAATGAGAAATGAGTTCAGTAAAAATCCCTCGAGTGGAAATCTCCCCTTAATGTACTGAACTATTTGATGTTCTTATGATAACTATAGGTTTAATGCAAAGCTTATTTATTTTTGTTTTGCAATAATAACATAATTGATATCTAACTCCTTGTCTGTACTGACCTTTTTGTGTATTTTTTTGTCTGAGCTATCCTTGGACAGGGCCTGTAGGAGTCAATGAGTTAACTGATTGCTTTGTTTCTATTTCCAGAGATCTTTCCTAAGCTGGAAACAACTGTTTATTTTGAGGCTAATTTAACAAATGTCTCCTCGGAATCTAGGAAATTGAAACTTCAAACTGCACTGCAGAACATAGCAGCAAAATGAGTGTCTATTTAATATGTTAACCCCTTCTGTACCGCGACGTCTTTTTCACTGTATTCTGGCTACTATTAGACGATTTTGTTCAGTTTAAAAAGGGACTCCCAGCAGTCAACAGGCTTCGAACTATATCACTTAACCCTTTCTACTACCACAGATCCTTCTTAAATTGCATAAAATCGTCAACATGTAGCTAGAATAAAATGACAAAGACGTCGCGGGTATTAAAAATCCCTGGTTTGTCTGTGAGTTATTATGATCCCTCTACCTATGTCCAGAAATACCGTCGATGGATGATGGGGAGAGTGAGACAACGTATACTCCATATGTATGTCTCTATGTCTTACCTTACATGACAGTAGACACTACGACTTGGTTCCCTGGCTCACCGGGTCTTTTCGATACATTCTTTTAACATTTTACATTTTCAGTATCATGAGGCCTTCAGTCGTTTTATTATAGCTACTATTAGGTTGTTTTGGTCAGATTAGGAACTATCTGAAGGAGTCTGTGTTAATTACGATAGTCTGTACCCCTTTGATGACTTCAGGTTCGTGCTGAACTGAATAAAATCGTCTAATGCTAACCAAAATAATATGAGTAAGTAAAACCTGGCAAACTGTGAGTGTTAATGTATGGATTTTAACTAACTGTGGTCGAGCAGCGCACATCATGTTGTCTCTTCATTATTAACTCTTCTCACACAGAACGGGCAGATTTTTATTTCAAGTGGTGTAGTATAAATCAGAATATATACTTGTTTATTTGTTTTCTTTTGTACGCCTTTGAACTAGTCACTGTCAATTGTTTCTCTATGCTTCGGCCAGCATAATGAAGTATCGATGCCCTTGTTAATTTTAAAATACTGTAGTTGCAACTTAGTTTGATCGTATCTAGTTATAATTGTCGGCAATTGTACAGTATAGGAATATTCAATAATGTTGTCCCTATATACTAGACGAGTCATTGCATATTATTAAGTTCTAACCTCATATTAATTGTATATTTAAGCGGTTCAAAGAAGATTTCGTCAGTGCGTGTAACCATGACTATTACCCTGCCCCACTACTGCATTTCCGCCCTCCAATTCCCAATTTGTTTTTTCCTTTTCTTTTCAACAATATGGTACTCCATGTGGCGTAGGGCTGTGGCGACCCCATCACCTGTCACTTTTTAAGGGAGTGAGGGTTTGGCTACTAACTGACTGACTGACTGACTGACTGACTGACTGACTGGTACTCCAAGCCATCAATTGATCACTTACGAGTTTTGGGCAATAAGGAAGTTATAGCTGTAAGCATCGATATACAGTATATAGCAGAATTACCAGTTAAATTACGGTTGTACTTCTTATATATATATACATACATAATATCCAATTCTGCAAACTTTCTATCCATCCCATACGCATAATTTTAGTAATTTTGTTAAATATTGGTGTTTGCTCTTCCAACTTCCTTATAGCCCAAAACTCCCAAGCCAGGAAGGGGTCCAGGAAGCAGCAGTGACCGTGAAGAGTGACAGTGAGAGAGTACCGGTATGCATAATATATCGTGGTGGGGGGAAAGGGGTGGTCCAGATGCAAGCCATTTCACGACATGACCACCTCGCTACCAACTATTACAGTACCCTATAAAAACATGACTAATTTAAGGGGATAGTGCTGTTTTTTTTGGTCTTGTATTGATTTATGAATTTATTTTTTAGTTTTTTCCCTAGACTTCCATCAAGTAAAACACACACACAAAAACCTAGACCCCCTTACAAGATACATTTGAAGAAAACAAAAATTGGTAGACAAATGTGCCGGTTCCTTCTAAAATTACATGCTCGCTATCGCTAGCCAGCAAAAAATCGACACCTAAATGGCTCGAAAGGCCTTAATATTGACAGAGAAATGAGGTGAAAAGTCTTTGAATCACCAAACTAATAGGGGTTCCGAACGTCTTATAATCACAAAACAAATGGGGCTAAACATAAAGGAGAAGGAGGTCTATGAAAACGACATATCTCCCCTTCACCTAACCTACCAATTCTAACTTACGAGCGTGTAAATTATATTCAAATTTTGCGTACTTCAGTTTTAGAAAGACAGTAACTTGGTTCACTGGCGAGTTAGTGTGTTTTCTTGATCTTTGTTAGCAAGATGGTGAGGCGATGTCTTTGAAATTTTATTCTAGCTACTATTAGACGATTATATATATTCTAGCTACTATTAGACGATTATATATATTCTAGCTACGATTAGACGATTATATATATTCTAGCTACTATTAGACGATTATATATTCTAGCTACTATTAGACGATTATATATTCTAGCTACTATTAGACGATTATATATTCTAGCTACTATTAGACGATTATATATATTCTAGCTACTATTAGACGATTATATATATTCTAGCTACTATTAGACGATTATATATATTCTAGCTACTATTAGACGATTATATATATTCTAGCTACTATTAGACGATTATATATATTCTAGCTACTATTAGACGATTATATATATTCTAGCTACTATTAGACGATTATATATATTCTAGCTACTATTAGACGATTATATATATTCTAGCTACTATTAGACGATTATATATATTCTAGCTACTATTAGACGATTATATATATTCTAGCTACTATTAGACGATTATATATATTCTAGCTACTATTAGACGATTATATATATTCTAGCTACTATTAGACGATTATATATATTCTAGCTACTATTAGACGATTATATATATTCTAGCTACTATTAGACGATTATATATATTCTAGCTACTATTAGACGATTATATATATTCTAGCTACTATTAGACGATTATTTATTCTAGCTACTATTAGACGATTATATATATTCTAGCTACTATTAGACGATTATATATATTCTAGCTACTATTAGACGATTATATATATTCTAGCTACTATTAGACGATTATATATATTCTAGCTACTATTAGACGATTATATATATTCTAGCTACTATTAGACGATTATATATATTCTAGCTACTATTAGACGATTATATATATTCTAGCTACTATTAGACGATTATATATATTCTAGCTACTATTAGACGATTATATATATTCTAGCTACTATTAGACGATTATATATATTCTAGCTACTATTAGACGATTATATATATTCTAGCTACTATTAGACGATTATATATATTCTAGCTACTATTAGACGATTATATATTCTAGCTACTATTAGACGATTATATATTCTAGCTACTATTAGACGATTATATATATTCTAGCTACTATTAGACGATTATATATATTCTAGCTACTATTAGACGATTATATATATATTCTAGCTACTATTAGACGATTATATATATTCTAGCTACTATTAGACGATTATATATATTCATTTAAAAAAAGGCCCTCCAGCAATTAACAGGCTTCGAACTATCCAGGATGGGGGTAAACGTCTTAAAACAGTAGGCTGAATGGGGTCGAATGGATACAAGCCAAACAGAGAGGGAGAGAAAGAGAAAAACAAAAACGAGGTGGGCTCCCTTAACCCCTTCAGCACGATGACGCCTTGTTACCTTTGATTCTGGCTAAAATTGTACGATTTTATGCAGCTTAAGAAGGACCTATATTATTCAGAGGGGTACCGAGATCGTATTTACCCCTTTGAGTCCTAGAGGTGGAAGATAAGCTAAAGAAAAACGTCTAATGGTAACTAGAATGTGATGACAATTTCGTCATCATGCTGAAGGGGTTAACTTTATCTCAACAATTCCAACCTTACCAAAGCTATCCTAACCTGATATACCCAAATATATATTTTGTATTAACTCTATATCATAAATATACTGTACACAAATACACATTGTGAACACACATGTGCCTCCTCACCTCACTATCACACCTACTACACACACAATGCTTCTTTAATGTACTATAATGTAAATTGGGGAGATTGTTTACACTAATCGAGCAGGGCAATTGCCAGGTGAGGCTTCATAGGCATGTGATAAGGAGTTGCTGGAACTCCTGTTTTATTTGTCTGGCTTCCCTTACTGTTTCTGTTTGTATCTCACCTACATAGAGAGTAATACAGCTAGTTCCCAGAGACACCTCCTCCTCCTATTAATTTCACTACACTAAGCAAGTACACCACAATTCTTTCCCATTGCCACAAATAATAAATACATATATGAAAAATCAATACCATATATTAATAAAATAGTGACTATCATTCTTTCAACTTTGGGGGAAACACTTGTTACAGGTAGCTTTGCCTTATGTCTCCTTCGTACACATAGAAACAAAAATCACACACACACACACACACAGGTACTCACCCACACACACACACACACGCTGTAATACATCCACACCCACACAATGACGGATATATTTACATTATATAGCTTCCGTTGGTGAGCCGTGACCAAGGCCGCCGTGAACTTCATGAAAAGGCCTTGTGTATAAAATACTCTTTTGTATTCCCTCGCCAGTTCTTCCTTCTGGAAATACTTTAGATTTACGCCAGATCGCCTTTCCTTTCTTCGTGGATAGTCTGTTGGTTATCAGCTGACGGAGAATTGCTGTGACCTCACCTTATTTACTAGGCAATTATGAAGTCTTGGCAGTTAAATGTGATGTTAATAATGCAAACTTGTACCGTACTTAAGAACATAAGACCATAAGAAAAATGGAAGTCTGTAGAAGGCCTATTGGTCCATACGTACATCCCTATTTGTTCTTTTACACCTTTATGCCCTACACTATATCTCTCACTATATGCCCTACACTATATCTCTCACTATATGCCCTACACTATATCTCTCACTATATGCCCTACACTATATCTCTCACTATATGCCCTACACTACATATCTCACTATATGCCCTACACTATATCTCTCACTATATGCCCTACACTATATCTCTCACTATATGCCCTACACTACATCTCTCACTATATGCCCTACACTATATCTCTCACTATATGCCCTACACTATATCTCTCACTATATGCCCTACACTATATCTCTCACTATATGCCCTACACTATATCTCTCACTATATGCCCTACACTATATCTCTCACTATATGCCCTACACTACATATCTCACTATATGTCCTACACTATATCTCTCACTATAACCTATACACCCTGCTCACGCGGTTTAGCCAATCACAGGCCGTGCTTTACGTATTACACATTTAAAATAGGCAGTGACGGTATTAATATCTATATAATAATTTCGATTGTCTGCGTGTGTGTGAGTCTGTCTGTGTGTTCAGGGGTTGATAGGCGGCCGCAGTTTTGGACCTGGGGAGCTGAAACTTTGCATGTGGGTGTCAATTGACCTGGGTCAGGTCATAAAGGGGGCGAGGCCACGATCGGAGGTCGTTTCGAGGTCGAAATTGAAGAAAAAAAATGAAAACAAAAAATTACATAAATGGCCGTTTGGGGCAGAAGGAGGCCTCCGATCGAAAAGGAGTATGGAACGAAAGTTGTTCGCAGCCCCCAAAAATGAGAGTACGGATGAGGTCAGATCCAAAATCGAAGGTCATTTAGTGGCCGAAATCGAGGTCGCCGTTTAATGAGGCACAGGGAGGTCGAGGCCGGTGATTATGGTAGTAGTAGTATTGTGATGATTGTGGTAGTAGTGATTGATGATGGTGATTATGGTAATTGTAGTGGTGGTAGTAGTGATTTTAAACCCGGGCAACGCCGGGTACCCCTGCTAGTATATTATATAGATAAAATGGCTCATTCATGTGCTTATTGGCTAACAGCATTCCGCACAGCATTGTAATTGGCTGTTGCAAACCTTCGACTTAAACAGAGTTTTAAGCCGTGGATTACTCGATCTCGATCTTAATCCCGTGTTCTGAATACAGATAAACCTTTGTGTTCGATCCAGGATCGAGTAATCTCAATCCCGGGTTTAAACCTGCCCCGAAATCCGAGGTTTAAACCACTGTTCTGAATACGGGCCTAGGCGTTTGTCACGAATCGCTAGGTCAAGTTGCCCGGGCTTGACATCTACCAATAAAATGTTGACAGTGCGGGCTCGATCCGCCAACCCTTTGATTATCAGCCGACGCTCTACTGACTATGCCACGGCTCGCAAAATAGTTTCATATAGTAGTTTCATATGAAAGGTTAAAATTATTTTCGTCGCTCATCTCGTAACTTGATATTACTTAGACAATATCGCATACATTTAATTCCCTTTTAAGATTTATACTTACAGGTTTGCCGAGGATTTTATCGGTAAAGATAGATTCGGGTTGAAATATAAATTGGTTGTCAAAGTGCTCAGTATAAATATATGATCATGACTAAATGCAAGAAGTAGTTTATAATAAGAAATCTACAAGTCCGATTTATTATACCTTCTTACTCTCAGTCACTTTCACTCACTCACTCTCGATTTCTGTATCTCTTCCTTCATGTCATGTTCTTTGTTCTATTTTTTTTCCTGTACTTCATAGATTTAATTATATATTTAATTATCATCAATCCAAACGTGTTCAACTAGTCAATCAATGTGGACCAACGCCGTGACGGGGCATTGTTGTACCTACCCTCTGAATCCACTCCACCCCTACCGCGGCTCCATCCATCTTAAGGGGAGATGGGTCGTTTTTTTGGTCCCTCTTCTTTATCATATTTAGCCACATTAGTTTTCTGATTTTAAGACGCTCGGCCCATTAGTTTGGCAATTTTAGGACCTTTCACCATATTTTTGTTGTCAATATTAAGACTTTTCGTGTTATTTAGGTGTCGATATTTTTCTGGCGAGCGATAGCAAGCCTGTAATTTGAGAGGAATTAGCCTTCGGCCGGGGCATTTTTCTATCGAAACATTTACACATATATCTTGAAGGAGGGTCTTAGGTAGGTGTTTTTCAAAGCTTGATTGAAACCTAGGGAGGAAACTAAAATAATAATGAAAAGGTCCATAAATGAGAAAATAAATAGGCCCATCTCCCCTTAAGTAGTTCTAGATGTGATCGCTCGGGTTTTCTCCGCAGCCATGACTCACGTGGTCCTCCCAGACGTCTCCTCCTCTCAGGTTTGTCACCAACCAAAACCACCAAACCATAAACGGGATAAGATTCAAGAAGGCGAGCCACGTGGCCAAACAGCCGACGCTAGCGCTCACGAACTATGAACACAATATGTTTTGAATCAATTTTAGAGAGTAATCGCTGATTTAATACGTGGTCATAACAATGCTAGCCCACTATCCTGCTAAGAGGATTTAATTAATATAGCTCCATCTCGATGTTGAGTGTGCCACAAGTCCATATAGCAGTAAGGAGAGCACCCATGTGTAGAAGATCCACAGCTTGATCCTTCTGAACAAATATCGAGATCGCCATATACTTCTGTTGAGAGAGTCAACGGACTTGTGTGGTTTTATCCACTGTTGCTACTTAAATATATATATATATATATATATATATATATATATATATATATATATATATATATATATATATATATATATATATATATTTATATTTCATTTTTATTAATTCATATCACTATCTGCAATTGATGTATATATATAGTAATTTAGATTATTTTACCCTGCTATAGTTTTCTTTTTTTATTTATTCTACGTTTGCGTATTAAGGTATTTGAACAATAATCAGGTATCTGGGTTTATCTTCAATTAGTTTGCCTTGATATATGTTTCGAATTTCCTCCCAATGGCTTTGTTTTTATCCGTTCTTCCCCGAAATATTCCCGAACCATTTGTTGCCTGAGCCCACCCACATCCTGCCTTCCTAGCGGCCCCTCCCTCCCCAGTCAGTCAGTCAGTCAGCGTCCCACCCCACCCTCACTCCGACCTTCACAGATATCACTGCCTTGGTTTAAGGGGAAGTATTTAGTATGTTCCCTAGACCTCCATCAAGCTTAAAACTACACTCCATTAAGCCCCTTTCAAGATAAATTTGTACATTTTTCGGTAGAAAAATGTCCCGGCCGAAGGCCTGTTCCTCTTAAATTACAGGCTCGCTATCGCTCGCCAGGAAAAAATCGACACACAAATGGCACGAAAGGTCTTAAAATTGACAAAAATGGGCCGAAAGTTCATATAATCGCCAAACGAATGTGGTGAACGTCATACAATCTCAAAAGCAATGGGGCTAAATATGAGGGAGAAAGGAGTCAAGAAAAAAAAATCCAGTGGAAATCTCCCCTTAACATTCCTATCCTCCCTCTCTTTCTCACTCACTCTCATCCACAATATAGGTAGGCGGACGCACAATACAGTTTTACTATCAAATCATACTTTGAAATTATTTAGATTGGGCTTCATTAAATTAGCTTAGGTTACATTATACTAGATTAAATTTGAATTTATTTGTTTCATAGTTTAGAGTTTTAGATAATATGTGGGTGAGTTAGCACAGAATAAGTGCTAAATGTCTGTTGGCGAATTGACTCGTGAGTCAGAGTGGAAATACGTAGTACTCTATTTTGTTTTTTAATGTGTTTCAGGGAGACAAAAGGCAAAGTTGTCTATAACAAGTGTCTTCCCCATTGTTGAAAGAGTGACAGAGCCAAATTAGGTGTGGTTGGTGGTCATCTTATTTGATTTTATTTTTATTTTTAGTTTATTTTTTGTATTGGACAGAAGTGTGGTGTGCTTGTTTAGTGGAGTGAAAATAATAGGATTTTTTTTTTTTTTTTTTTCCCAAGAGACAATGAACGGAGGAAGGAAAAACACAGATAAAACAAAAAGGTCCATGTGCCTAAAGGCATCCTCCATTCATAAAATGTTTGTAACAACTGGATTTAAACTTCTGTAGATTGTAAGTTTGTGGAAAGCAACTCGAGGGAAGTGAATTCCAAAGAGTAGTAGTTCTAGGGATAAATGAATTTTGATAAGCAGAAGTTCTGCATTGTGGAGGAGTACGTGTAAATTCATGGGCGCTCTCAGCTTCCCTAGTTCTACGGGGAAAGATGTGGAGAGGCAGCACAATTGAAGCAAGTTCCTCGGAACAATTGCTGTGAAAATATCTGTAGAATAATGCAAGGGATGCAAAGTTTCTTCGTATGGATAATGTAGGAAGGTCCTGTGTGATTGCAGGGTTATTGATTAATCTAATAGCTTTATTTTGAATTTTGTCCAACTGCCTCAATGCAACCACTCCACTTCCACTCCACAGAGGTGAACAGTAATCCATCTGAGAACGCACATGACTTTTATATATTACGGCCAACTGCTCGTCAGTGAAGAATTCTCGAACTCTGTACAGGAGTCCCAGTTTTTTAGAGGCATTCTTAGCAATGCTTCTAACATAATGTGTCCAACTCAAGTTAGTAGTTAATGTTACACCGAGAATGTCAATACTAGGGGAAATGGGAATATTTACATCATTAAAAAATATATGGGAGTCAGTGAGATTCTGTCGGTTAGAACATTGAATGTACTTGGTTTTCTGTGCATTAAAGGAAACTAGATTCTTTTGTCCCCATTCATTAATTCTAGAAAGGTCCTGGTACAGAGAAATTGCAGTATTTATTTTTGAATTTATAAGATCGGGTTGGGTGAAAGAATTGGTAAATGTGAAGGAACTGTGGAGTGTGAGTCATCTGCGTATGAATGTATTGGATTATGAGTGGCAGATATGAGATCATTGATATGAATGAGGAACAGAGTTGCGGCCAAAACTGATCCCTGGGGAACACCAGCATTTATTGAGTGAAATTGAGATATTAAGGCCATCTACCATTACACATATTTTCCTGTTATGAAGATAAAAAGAAATTAGTGGAACTAATGATGCAAGGCCGTAGTGTGACATCTTCGACAATAAGGATTGATGCCAGACTCTATCAAATGCCTTTGATATATCCAGTGCTATTATATGTGTTTCACCATGTTGGTCTGTAGCTTGGTTGATTTGATGCGTAAGAAGGCAAAGAATGTCTGCAGTTGATCGACATCGTCTAAAACCATATTGTCTATCACTGATTAATTTATTATTCTCAAGATGCTTAATTATGTGATTATTAAATATAATTTCGAAGACTTTACCAAGAGTGGAAGTTATAGCTATTGGTCTGTAGTTTGATGGATCTGAAGAGGCACCTTTTTTAGGAACTGGATGGATGTTTGCTTCTTTCCAGGGTACAGGGAAGCATGAGGTATGAGTACACAGACGGAACAAATTTGCCAATACAGGAGCGAGCACCAAGGAACAATTCTTAAGTACTATTGGAGGACTTTCATCTGGACCAGGAGCCTTATCTACTGAGAGATTCTGCAAAATAGTTTTGACATGTCTGGTATGGATCTTAAGTGAGGGAATTTCAGGCGAATTAAAATTAAGTACAGGGACATCTTGATTTATTTCATCTAAGGATGAGTTGGTAGAGAAAATATCCGCAAGAAGATTAGCTTTACCTCGTGGGTCACTTACAAGATTGCCAGTCGGAGATTTTAATGGTGGAATGGATGAAGCAGTAGTGAAGTTGGATTTGAATGAGTTAAGAGTAGACCAAAATATTTGTTTATCATTTGGATTATTTAGAAGTTTATTTGCCTGCTTGTGGAGAAAGTTTGATTTAGTTAGGTTTAATACAGTTTTGGCATGATTTCTGATGTTTCTAAAGTAATTAAAGGCTTCTTGTGTTTTTGATCTTGTGTATGCATTGTAGGCTATTGCTTTTTGTTCAGTTACTCTAGCACAATTATGGTCAAACCATTTAGGTGAATTAGATCTTTTACTGTACTTTTGATGAGGAATAAAAGTTTGTTGTGAGAGCTAGCTGAAATTCTCTCTGTGTAGGTGAGACACAAACATATATTCTCTAACCGAGTAACCAGTACAGTACACAGGATTACGCATTCATTCAAAGGGAATCAAGCAACAACAGATATTTTATTTATCACGAAGTTGCGTGTTATAGGTGGTATGAGGGCTAATCATGTTATTTGGGCACAAACATAAGTAGACGATTTGAAGCGATATATATATATATATATATATATATATATATATATATATATATATAGCCTAAATAGGGTATATTTGCAGGTTTTAACTGTGTAGCAATCAAGGACATTAGTTGGAAGATAGTTGTAGGAGCTAAGCGTCCAATTAATGTATGTATTTAGGCTTATGCAAAATTAAGGAGCTCTCCGATTAATTAATATCACCTACTTCTTGTGTAATACGAGTCCTTTAATGATAACCACTGACTAGTTTCCATATGTTCATGGCATATAGCCATTTTAAGAACTTGCATATTTTGATTGCTTATTGTTGAGCGTTTCGTCAAACTAAATAAGATAATTTTTGTCAGTCCCTCTTCGATTACTTTATTTATCATGAGAACATCTTTAAAACTGGGGAACCTTGTTGCTCATTTCATATCGAATGAAACTAAAGAACTGAACATTTAATTATGAAGCGAAATTACAATATACATCAACTAAAACCTCATTTAATTTTTTTTAAAAGAGACAATGAACGGAAGAAGGAAAAACACAGATAAAACAAAAAGGTCCATGTGCCTAAAGGCATCCTCCATTCATAAAATGTTTGTAACAACTGGATTTAAACATTTGTAGATTGTAAGTTTGTGGAAAGCAATTCGAGGGAAGTAAATTCCAAAGAGTAGTAGCTCTGGGGATAAATACATTCTGATAAGCAGAAGTTCTGCATTGTGGAGGAGAAAGTGTAAATTCATGGGCGCTCTCAGCTGCCCTAGTTCTACGGGGAAAGATGTGGAGAGGCAGCACAATTGAAGCAAGTTCCTCGGAACAATTGCTGTGAAAATATCTGTAGAATACTGCAAGGGATGCAACGTTTCTTCGTATGGATAATGTAGGAAGGTCCTGTGTGATTGCAGGGTTATTGATTAATCTAATAGCTTTATTTTGAATTTTGTCCAACTGCCTCAATGCAACCACTCCACTTCCACCCCACAGAGGTGAACAGTAATCCATCTGAGAACGCACATGACTTTTATATATCACGGCCAACTGCTCGTCAGTGAAGAATTCTCGAACTCTGTACAGGAGTCCCAGTTTTTTAGAGGCATTCTTAGCAATGCTTCTAACATAATGTGTCCAGCTCAAGTTAGTAGTTAATGTTACACCGAGAATGTCAATACTAGGGGAAGTGGGAATATTTACATCATTAAAAAATATATGGGAGTCAGTGAGATTCTGTCGGTTAGAAAATTGAATGTACTTGGTTTTCTGTGCATTAAAGGAAACTAGATTCTTTTGTCCCCATCCATTAATTCTAGAAAAGTCCTGGTTCAGAGAAATTGCAGTGTTTATTTTTGAATTTATAAGATCGGGTTGGGTGAAAGAATTGGTAAATGTGAAGGAACTGTGGAGTGTTGAGTCATCTGCGTAGGAATGTATTGGATTATGAGTGGTAGATATGAGATCATTGATATGAATGAGAAACAGAATTGGGGCCAAAACTGATCCCTGGGCAACACCAGCATTTATTGAGTGAAATTGAGAATAAAGGCCATCTACCATTACACATATTTTTCTGTTATGAAGATAAGAAGAAATTAGTGGAACTAATGATGCAAGGCCGTAGTGTGACATCTTCGACAATAAGGATTGATGCCAGACTCTATCAAATGCCTTTGATATATCCAGTGCTATTGTATGTGTTTCACCATGTTGGTCTGTAGCTTGGTTGATTTGATGTGTAAGAAGGCAAAGCATGTCTGCAGTTGATCGACATCGTCTAAAACCATATTGCCTATCACTGATTAATTTATTATTCTCAAGATGCTTAATTATGTGATTATGTTGCATCTCTCTCGCTATTCTATCGCTACTACAATAATCAGTGTTCCTCAGAGCTCTCTCATTGTATACCACCTTCTCTACGTAGGGTACGTAATACCTGTCTTGCAACAAAGTCCCACCCCTGTTCTGTGCAACTCTCCAACTCAAGAGTGAAACGATACTCCCAATCTTTCTTCTATTCAACAGCTGAGCTTTGGAAGTCTTTCCCCAAATTTATCTGTTGCTCATCCTATGACTTAAATTGCTTCAAACTCCGTGTGTCCAGACATGTTGGCTCGGAAATTCCTTGATTTTGGCCCTGTCACTCTTTCAACTCTGGGGGAAGCACTCGTCACTGGCAGTTTTGCCTTTTGTCTCCCTCATCCACATATAAACAAATAAAATAAGAATACAAATAGAACACTTATATATGTCCATTAAGGTAAATAAATCACCTTGGTTTTGATTCAGAGTAAAGGTATGGTTGTCAGTCGAGGATCATTTTAGTAATTATCCGCTCTACTCTCCCTACCTGTCCACGTCTCCCTTCTAACCTTCCAGGCACAAATATACACGTCCCCAAGGCCACACAGACAAATGGTAGTACTCAAGGCTTGCCATACCTACCTATACTCTATTGTCCACCGAGGCTAGGAATCATTTCTTGCATTCCGAAGCTTCCCTTTTGGTAATAACTTCCGTCAAAGGAGTTGAGGAGGGTCACCGGCTTTTTTTGTTATCTTTCTCTCCTGTTCTCTCTTTCCCTAGTTTGTATCCATTCGGCCCCATTCAGCCAACTATTTTAAGACGTTTATCCCCATCCAGTTGTCGATTTCTTCCTGGCGAGCGATAGCGAGCCAGCATTGTATGGAGAAATCCGGCTTCGCCGGAGACATTTTTCTATCGAAAAATGTACAAATTTAGCTTGCTGTCAAAACAAAAATATATATATGCTGGCTCGCTACCGCTCGCCAGGAAAATATTGACACCTGGATGAGGGTAAACGTCTTAAAACAATAGGCTGAATGGGGCCGAATGGATACAAGCCAAAGAGAGAGGGAGAGAAAGATTAAACATAAAAGAGGTGGGCTTTTAAGGAGCTAATGCTTTACTCGTGGTTTGTATGTCTGTTTATTAGCTTGTTTGTTCGCTTGTTCGTTTGTTTAGTGGGTTACTTTTTGTTTGTCTAAAATATACCTTTAACAATGTCAAAGGAATATAGAGATATTTGGTGACTATTTCATATGCTACAACATTTGTATATGAGTTTAAATATATTTGCGAAGCTCAATGACCTCCCTCTTACCTCTTCTTAGTTAACACACGAACATGCCGATGAATTTGGTTTGTCTTCAGCTAAGGTTACTCTACTATAAGCCGGCTAGTCAACATCTCCACACCTAAGTTTGTAGCTATGCAATCCTCATTCACTGTGTGCTTTATGGCGACAAGTTAAATTGCTGAATGTTGTATCTTATTTAGGCTCACAACAGTTAGCCTAAGATGGATCACTGGGAAACAAAAGGCTAATAACTCAGTTAACCCTCTGGTTCCAGCTTTAGCCGGTTTACTCTAATTACCTTACGACCTACGCATTACCGCTAGACACACAAACCGCTAGGCTGTTCTGATCACTGGTAGTCCTGTATGAGTGTGTGTTTATGTTAGCAAGATATATGAACAACTAATTACCTTACGACCTACGCATTACCGCTAGACACACAAACCGCTAGGCTGTTCTGATCACTGGTAGTCCTGTATGAGTGTGTGTCTATGTTAGCAAGATACATGAACAACTAATTTAATCATTTTAAGATAACTTGGTCATGACAATCATGGTGTACTATTTGATGCAATTATCTCAATAAGTCAATCAGTAACCAAACCCATACTTCCTTAACGGGCTAGGGAGGATCAACAAGAAACATTACTGGGCCCCCGGTAGGCAAAGGGCCCATTAGAGGGAGTATATTCTGGAGGTGGGATTACCAGTCCCAACCTCTTGGGTTAAAATATATACCCACTCTTCCACTCTCCCAAATTATCTCCCTGTTGGGCCCCCTTTACCCTATTTGGTCCGAAGGGGTCTTTTTGGGCCTCCCCTGTTTCGCTCCATTAGCTTGAAGATCTTGAAGACGTTTCACTCCATGAGTTTGGCTAAAATAAGACGGTGCACCCCATGCTGGTGTTGATTATTTAGCGGGCGAACAAAAGGAATAGGAGTGGGAATTTACAACCCACTTGTTCTAGCCCTTTATGAGTTACAGTGGTTAGAGGTCAAGATTTCTGGCCTAATTATAGTGAATAGACTATAGTATTATCTCCAAAACTTGAGCACAGACTAAAAGGACACTTGATGGTATGATTATATAGCATTATATATTTGATTACATATTAAAATAAGTACTTTTCGCATATTATGTGTCTGTGCGTAATATTTCTTTGGCTATCTACTAGCATTATTTTTTTTTCCAATCTTGTAATTGAAATTCAACTGATCTTGATCGAGCAGTATCGTTTAGATTAACGTTTGTTTGAGATTAAGCCATTCTCTCGCTCCAGATCCCAAGACACGGACCCACACAATCTTATCTTACACAAATATTGGCCTTAGATTAGAGGCTGCATGCACGGTGGAAACTATATCCTATACCAAACCCTTTCAGCGTAAAGCCAATTTGTCCACTTAAGGGGATATGGGTCGTTTTTCTGGACCACTTTCTACCTCGAGTTTAGCCCCATTAGTTTTATAATTTTTTAGACGTTCAGCCCATTAGTTTGCCCCATTTCGTTGTCAATTTTAAGACCTTTCCTGCCATCTAGGTGTCGATGTTTCCCTGGCGAGCGAAAGCGAGCCTGTAATTTTAAGAGAAGCCGGCCTTCGGCCTGAAAATTTTTCTATCGAAAAATGTACAAATTTATCTTCAAGCAGGGTCTTGCGGGTGTTTTTTTTTAAGCTTGACGGAGGTCTAGGGAGGAAATTACAAAAATTATAAGAAGACACAAATGAGCAAATATATACAGTCAGTACAGTATACAGTAAAGCATCTCCCCGGTTTGTCACCCTGCTTCCTCTTTTCCATGCCGACCTTCCTCTGTTACTAAATTCCGGCCCATTTGTTCCGGCACACATTTTATCATCTAGTTATTTATGTTATGTTAGCTGCACTCTCTCTTCCGCCCTCACTCTCGCTCTCGTTGTCATTCACTCTCTCTCTCTCTTTCACACACACTCGATCTCTTGTTTCTCTCTCTCTCTCTCTCAATCTCTCTCTCTCTCTCTCTCTCTCTCTCTCTCTCTCTCTCTCTCTCTCTCTCTCTCTCTCTCTCTCTCTCTCTCTCTCTCTCTCCCATCGTATTTTTCAAAGATAATAACCATCTTATCAAAAATAGCCAACCGGGATTCAGAGCCAAGAGGTAATGTCTAACGAACTTAATCGAATTTTATGATAACCACAAGTCTCGATATAGTGCACTTGGACTTTTAGAAAGCCACACATAATTAATTGCTGCAGAAATTTGAGGGCTTAGGAGTACAGGGCAAAATTTACGATTGGATTGAAAATGGTTAAATGAAAGAAAACAAAGAGTAATAATTATTATTGGTAATGTCAGTGACGAATGGATTCCGTCAGGGCTCAGTATTGGTTCCATTTTCGTCCACAATTTATATCAATAACATGTACAGTACATTGGTATCAATATTATAGTTTCCTATTTCGCGGATAGAAGTAAGATAGGAAATGCAATAATTTCAGAACGCGATAGAATCAGCTTGCAAACAGATCTAAGTAAAGTCACGGAACGGACACAGAATTGGCAAATATTCTTTAGTTTAAATATATATATAATATTACAAATAGGCTCCAAATAGTACTACATAGACGGAGAGAAAGTAAATAGTATTACACAGATATAATACCAAGTCGTTATAAATGGAAACCACAAATCTTCAAACCAACGCACGGCAACAGCTAACAGAGCGTTTGGGTTCATTAGAAGAAACTTTCATTATCACAGCAAAGACA